>JAFIRS010001036.1:0-459264 GCA_018342105.1 Gonioctena quinquepunctata | reverse complement strand
ATTTACTGACGAATTACTCAAATCAGACAAATGTCGAAATTGGAAAATTATCATGTCATCAGTCGTCTGTGGATTGCGGGCAGCGCCCCCATGCGCGACTGGCCGTACCAAAAACTTGGTGGTCAAGATCGCCAATGTTTCAAACAGTTTCTTTATTTTTAATTCGTCTATGGGCTACCCTAAGTGCACCGAGTCACACTCTCCCTTGGCATTTTTTTAATTTATGATTCAGCAATTGAGTTCTTTTTTAATACCTCATACTCGCATGAGTACTTCTATGACGTCCATTCTTTGCTGCTCCTTTCTAGGATCCGATATTCGCCTTTCATCCATCTTCATATTTATTTCCATCGATGAATAGAAGAGACAACTGAGACAAGTAATAACCACGATAGTGTGATACATTGCATCGAGAAATATTGCAATCAATGATTGATCTGAGGTGCAGATCTAGATTAGCAAGTCGTAAAATAGATAAGTCGGATGGAGTGAACTGTCTTAAAATATTAAAAAAAGATTACTGGAAAATATTTTGGAAATTTTGAGGTAGCAGAGTTAAAATAAGTGATTAGATACACAGTAGGTAGCTAGAATGGAATATAACTCAATTAAGCATCAGTAGCTATTATATAACCACACATGAATGTTACATTTGATATCATAACACATAACAATATAATGTATACATTGAACTACTTTTCTCTTTATCTAGTTTTAAATTTTTTGACCTTTCTTGATGTCTTAACCTACCTATGACAGATCATTATATAATCTCAAACCTTCGATAAAAAGCTTATTTTTTCTGAAGCATTTCTATTAAAGCCTTGCATGTAGAATTGTAATTGAACCTTAATTACAATGTATCATATCTGCCCTTTTGATAATATATTCTTGCAAGTAAGAAGGAAATTGCTTATTAATAATTTTAAAAATTAGTACTAAGGCAGACTACAATCAGTTGGGAAATATTTAAAAATTTCAACTCAATTAGCATATCATTTATTGCTGTTAACCTGGAGCAATGTGATAAAATACGCCTTGCTTTACTCTGAAGTAGCTGCAAACGATGTATTTGCGCAGATGAACAGGAGAGAAGTATGGACATGCAGTAATTAAAATGTGGAAATATAATAGTGTTATATACAATTCTTCTACACGCTGGGAAAAGTTTTGTACAAATTCTATAAAAGTGCCCGACTTTTTTTTACATAAAAAAAATCAATATGTCTAGAGAAATTAAGTTGAGGGTCAAATATAAAGCCGAATTATTGATTTTTAACATAAAATTTCCTTGATTGAGTACAGTTGATTTTGCTACCTAATACCGTACACTTAGTTTTCTGGGTATTTATTTTAAGTTTATTGGTCGGGAACCAACTATTCAAAATGTCTAACTCATGGATACAACCAAGTTGTTATAGTTACAGTTGTTATAGCCACATTCCTGAGGAACCCAGTAGATACTATCTATTTTATTAGAATAACTACCATACATTTTTGTTTTTGTAAGATAATGTGTTATTAGCCATTTGAACACTGTGCCTCTCATACCGTATACCTCACACTTTGATAACAGTTTTGTCCTATCTATTGTTTCGAACACTCTTTTTAGGTCTACAAATAATCTAATGACAATTTCACCATCATGAATGTCCTCTTTCCACTTATTACACATTAATTGGCAAGCTGACTCAGTGGAATGATTATGCCGGAACCCAGATTGGCAAACAAACAGCAAATTAACTCCTCATACATTAAAATTTCGATTATTTTCTCAATTACTGGAAGTACATTTATGGGACTCAGCTTTTTGGGCTCACTAGGTTTATCTGTGGTACAGGTATTATTGTATAGAAAAATCGAATTAAACGGTTTTCTTCACATAAAGGATTCAATATAAAATTGAACCAGAAAATGGTAGATCTCAGGTGAAAAACAACTACTTTCCTGGCAAATACCACGCAGAACGTTGAATGATATTCACCTGGAAATCCATGCATACTTCCATATAATATCAATGGACATTGAATGCAAATGTTTCTTTCTGATATGATTATGATTATGTTTAATTTATGTCGTGTTCACCTAACAATCCGCATACCGGTTTCAGGCTTCTTGGCCCTCATCAGTACGGAGTAGTCAACCAGCCAAAGGTCCAAAGAACTCTGGCTGAAGTGAGACACAACGTAAACAAACCATCATCGAGCTTGTAACACCTATAGGTACGCCGGAAAAGATAAACTTTAACTGGCGGTACCTAGTGACAGAAAGAAACACTCCGAAAATTTCAGGTGATTATCATTCAACGTTCTGCGTGGTATTTGCCAGGAAAGTAGTTGTTTTTCACCTGAGATCTACCATTTTCTGGTTCAATTTTATATTGAATCCTTTATGTGAAGAAAACCGTTTAATTCGATTTTTCTATTCATTGCACTTCACATGGCACTTATCTTTCACTATATGCTAGACGGGCTTGCCACTCCTACTGAGAAGGAATCTTTTATTTAGAAACCTATCGAGGTGGGAGATTTTCGGAGTGTTTCTTTCTGTCACTAGGTACCGCCAGTTAAAGTTTATCTTTTCCGGCGTACCTATAGGTGTTACAAGCTCGATGATGGTTTGTTTACGTTGTGTCTCACTTCAGCCAGAGTTCTTTGGACCTTTGGCTGGTTGACTACTCCGTACTGATGAGGGCCAAGAAACCTGAAACCGGTATGTGGATTGTTAGGTAAACACGACATAAATTAAACATAATCGAGCTTATCAGAAAGAAACATTTGCATTCAATGTCCATTGATATTATATGGAAGTATGCATGGATTTTCAGGTGAAAATCATTCAACGTTCTGCGTGGTATTTGCCAGGAAAGTAGTTGTTTTTCACCTGAGATCTACCATTTTCTGGTTCAATTTTATATTGAATCCTTTATGTGAAGAAAACCGTTTAATTCGATTTTTCTATTCATTCCACTTCACATGGCACTTATCTTTCACTATATGCTAGACGGGCTTGCCACTCCTACTGAGAAGGAATCTTTTATTTAGAAACCTATCGAGGTGGGAGATTTTCGGAGTGTTTCTTTCTGTCACTAGGTACCGCCAGTTAAAGTTTATCTTTTCCGGCGTACCTATAGGTGTTACAAGCTCGATGATGGTTTGTTTACGTTGTGTCTCACTTCAGCCAGAGTTCTTTGGACCTTTGGCTGGTTGACTACTCCGTACTGATGAGGGCCAAGAAGCCTGAAACCGGTATGCGGATTGTTAGGTGAACACGACATAAATTAAACATAATCGAGCTTATCAGAAAGAAACATTTGCATTCAATGTCCATTGATATTATATGGAAGTATGCATTGATTTTCAGGTGAATATCATTCAACGTTCTGGAAGGTATTTGCCAGGAAAGTAGTTGTTTTTCACCTGAGATCTACCATTTTCTGGTTCAATTTTATATTGAATCCTTTATGTGAAGAAAAACCGTTTAATTCGATTTTTCTATTCATTCCACTTCACATGGCACTCATCTTTCAGGTATTATTGTGTTGCCCTTCAGGACTGCCATGCCTTTATACCTAGTCAAAATCCTAGAATCATACCTGAGTGGGCGAACTTTTAGGGTTAATGTGAACGGAATTAACTCGCCAGAGCATACAGTTGGAGCAGGAGTCCCACAGGGGTCCTCTTTGTCGTCAATCTTGTATTTCCTGTATACATATGACTTTCCGACCTTCGCTCGGACGAGTACGGCTATGTTCGCGGATGACACCGCGATCTACGCCCACTCGTTTCAGAGCGAAGTGGCTGCCATGCAGTTCCAGATACATCTGGATCGGTTGGTCATGCTATATATGGGGAAGAACAAGATCAAGCTTAATTCGCAGAAGACATTAATTTCACGAGGAAATTCACTAACGTGAAGATCCTCGGGAAGGATTGGAAAAAGCAAAGTAACGGAGAGGCCCTCAGTGAGATACCTGGGAGTGCAGCTGGATAAGCGTATGAGCTTGCATAAACACATAGCGCTGGTATTACAGAGGGGAGCGGCCGTGATAAAGCGAACGTATCCCCTCATTGCACGTAATTCCAGCCTATCGTTAGATAACAAACTAAGAATCTATGAACAGATTATTAGACCGGCAATAACATACGCTTGTCCAGTTTTCTGCAGCCTGTCCAAAACGCAGTTGTCGAGACTGGAAAGGCTGCAGAATAAAGCGCTTCGTATCGTTACGAATAATAGCAGATATATCCGGCTGGAGGATCTGCGCGAGTTAGCAGATGTAAAAAAACTGGAAGACTATATTGTTAAAATATCTGACAAATTCTACAGATACCATATCCCTAAGAGTCCGCTCACAGCAGATATCACAAATGTGTGAGCAAACCTAAGAAGAAAGCATGGTGTTATCTTTGAAAGTCTCGATCTTTACAGAGAGATTTAATAACGAATGAAATAACTAAGAGAAGAGAACCCAATTAGGGCAATAAATTTAAAAAACATAATTCTCTTAAACTGGTTTTTATTTTAAATTTTCCAGAACGCAAAAGCATAATCCCTAAAACTCATCAATTACTCAATTCCAATTTTCGGTAATCAAGATACTAGTAAGAGACGCATAAGCATTGTGCAGGAGGCGTCTAGAAAATTGCAAATATCCCAATACCTATAATTTTCAAAAAGGCAACCTGCCAACAGCAACAGGGGCTGTCCCTCCGCCCCATTAGGAGGGCAAGGGACAGTCAAATGTCCCCCAACAAAAGCCGCAATTCTTCCCTCCCCTTCCTATCCAACCACGAAGGAGAACACGGAAAATTGAATGTATATATTGTAAATGATTACTTCAGTTATGTATGATTTATGTGTGAATAACCCAATAAAATACTTTTGGACTTGGACTTGGTAAAACACCAGTTTGCAAATACGTATTTACCATATACAATAAGTGATACCCCACCACTGAGAATATATTTAATAATTGTCGATCCACCCACTTGAATTTCAAAACTTTTTCACCTCTATTGGCGCAATTTTATTTAAACCTAATCCATTTTTCTTAATCAAGTCCCATACTAATACTGTCCATTTTCTTCTTTGGGATAAATCTCGAGTAGATCATTTTACTGCTATTTTTTGGACGATTCCTATAATATCGTGATCTTTTATTACCTTATTTTTTTCTTATATGAAATATTTATATACATTCATCATGAGAGATCTCATCGGGACATAACTGCCATGAAAATATTCGAAATGAAACTATACTGTTGCTCATTTAATTTTTTTAGGAAAAGAATTGGGTGCGAAATTCGTATCATTGGACACGTTGATAAAAGACAGTGACTTTGTAATAATGGCCGCCCCTTTAACGAATGAAACGACTGGCATGTGCAATGATGATTTCTTCTCGAAAATGAAAAAAACTGCAGTATTCGTAAATATCAGTAGAGGACAAGTAGTGGATCAACCTGCCCTGATAAAAGCTTTGAAGAATGAAACCATTTTTGCGGCAGGCTTGGACGTTATGGTACCCGAACCATTACCACCTAATCACGAATTTCTGAAATTGCCCAATCTCGGTGAGTATTCCATTGTCGGTGGAAATCAAATAATGGTTTGAAGCTCTCCAAAAATCGTTATGGGAGAATAGACAATTCTGATGAGCCGCAAGAGAAGTAAATAATCCTTTTGAATTATGTATGTATAAGTTTTCAACGATTTCACGTTCTCATAATAAAAATGGCACTATTTCACTATAAAAGACACATTGTAGATATCTTATCATTTCACGAATGAAAAAAATGTGTAACTAGTGAACAAGCTTGCGATTCAGAACATAAATCGATATAAGCAGACTTAAATCCGGAACTACTTAATAGTAGCTTTCAGTGTATTTTCTCCACTATGACAAATAAAATATATTACACGATGAAATAGGGGGAATTTTGTGGCATAGAGGACAAATTATTGAATTAAGGAAAAAAGCATCCTCAAGTAGGAGTCGAACCCACGACCTTATGATTTCTAGTCATATGCTTACGGAGCTATTCGAGACATAGAAATGCACACACTGTGAACTTTCCTTCCATAATTTAATATTCAGGAGAAATGAATCGAAAACAAACGGACTTATCACTGGCCGTTGAGATCCATTGCCTGTCACTCAACTTCATCGTCATTCGAAAATTTCAGTAGTAGATCTAAGCGGATGATAAGATTTAGCCAAATATATAAGGTGGAAGTGGAAATATTGTGTACGAAATATATAATGAAAAAGAGGGAATTTTGTAGCATAGAGGACAAATTATAATAAATAATTTTTTTTTCGGTAATTTAATCATTTGTCCTCTATGCCACAAAATTCCCCCCTTTTTCATTATATATTTCGGACACAATATTTCCACTTCCACCTTATATATTTGGCTAAATCTAATCAGTGTTAGAGATCATCCGCTTAGATCTGCTAGTGAAATTTTCGAATGACGATGAAGTTGAGTGGCAGGCAATGGATCTCGACGGCCAGTGATGAGTACGTTTGATTTTTGATTCATTTTCTCACTTGAATATTAAATTATGGAAGGAAAGAGTTTACGAGTGTGTGTCGATTCCTATGTCCTCGAATAGCTCAGACGGTAGAGCATATGACTAGAAATCATAAGGTCGTGGGTTCGACTCCCACTTGAGGATGCTTTTTTCCTTATTTTAATTTGTCCTCTATGCCACAAAATTCCCCCTTTTTCATTATATATTTCGACACAATATTTCCACTTCCATATTACACGATGTCCTCTTCAACTTGATGAGTTACTCATTTTTAAACGAGATTAGTAGGAATCGCATCCTGATCACAACTATTAAAATATTGAACCCATTATTCTCTTTTTATTCAAATAATAATGAATCTCGACAATTGAATAATTGGAAATTCACTGCTAAATATACCGCGCACTTGCATCCAATCTGAATCAACTTTTCCACGTCAGCTAGACATGAGACAAATAAGCAGTGGCGTAGTCTGTTCGTTTTGGTAATACTGCCCTTCCTCTAATTTTGATCGCCCTGATTAAAAGCCGTTGTTTCTCCATCATAGGGCTTCATTATTTCCAGATGAACAATTGTCATCTCAGTTCTAGAGCTGCGTTGGATTCTATAAACCACATCATTTGATGAGTTACTTATTTTTAAACGAGATCAGTAGGAATCGCAACTATTAAAATATTGAACCCATTATTCTCTTTTTATTCAAATAATAATGAATCTCGACAATTGAATAATTGGAAATTCACTGCTAAATATACCGCGCACTTGCATCCAATCTGAATCAACTTTTCCACGTCAGCTAGACATGAGACAAATAAGCAGTGGCGTAGTCTGTCTCGTTTTGGTAATACTGCCTTCCTCTAATTTTTGATCGCCCTGATTAAAAGCCGTTGTTTCTCCATCATAGGCTTCATTATTTCCAGATGAACAATTGTCATCTCAGTCCTAGAGCTGCGTTGGATTCTATAAACCACATCATTTGATGAGTTACTTATTTTTAAACGAGATCAGTAGGAATCGCAACTATTAAAATATTGAACCCATTATTCTCTTTTCATTCAAATAATAATGAATCTCGACAATTGAATAATTGGAAATTCACTGCTAAATATACCGCGCACTTGCATCCAATCTGAATCAACTTTTCCACGGCAGCTAGACATGAGACAAACAAGCAGTGGCGTAGTGTGTTCGTTTTGGTAATACTGCCCTCCCTCTAATTTTGATCGCCCCGATTAAAAGCCGTTGTTTCTCCATCATATGGCTTCATTATTTCCAGATGAACAATTGTCATCTCAGTCATAGAGCTGCGTTGGATTCTATAAACCACATCATTGATTATTTTCTTCACCTCCTACGGTGATTCCCAAAACGGTGTTGGTTTGGGAGATAAACTTTTCTTCCTACGTTCTCTTCTGAGCTATTTCGATAATTTTCAACATGCTGTCCTCAGTTTATATGTATAATCCTTCTACCTCTTGGGTGCTTGGTAATCTGAACACCAAGTCACAGGTCAATCGAAGTGTCCTTCCAAAGATACTACCAGGGGTAAGCTTGGTTGAATCATGGACGGCTGCTCTGTATGCCATAAGGAATAGTGGAAGGTGTCTGCCCTAATCCCTCTGATGTTTTTTCAGAGCCTTGGAAATATGTTCATCCATAGTTCTGTTTCGGTTGAATCTTTCAACCATGCCATCTGACTAGCGCAGTAGTTCTGGTTTAATTGATTCTCTTCAGCTCACAAACTTTCTTGAATATTGACTCAAAATTCTTTCCTTGGTCAGAATGTAATTCCGTCGGTACACCAAATCTTGAGAACATGTTGTCCACCAATGATCTTGCTTCTGCGGATGCTTCCTGGACTGGAATGGCATAGGCTTCTACACATTAGCTGAAATAGTTCATGGCAACAAGGATCGGTCACAAGTAAGATGCCTGAAAACCCTGGTGTATTTATTGATTCGATTTTGTTTGGAATTTTTGTGGGACAACAAATGAATGTAGTTAAAAGCCGTTTGGTAATTCATCAGTAGATGGCACGCCTAAAATGTTTGTGTCCATGCTAAATGTCAAACGTATGAAATTATTTTTTTGGGCCCATCTGAAACTCTACATAACTCTCTTCATCAAGTGGGCTAGTGTCCCCCAGTTTGTCCCACTTTTTTATAGGTAAAAGTGATTACACCATGGTTTTTAGACATCTTAGTCACAGGCAATGATCCCGCTACATCAATGGCAATCCGTTCGAAAGGAGCACCTGCGTTGTATTTTTTCATTTTGCCCCTGGAACTTGTCTTGGGACCCTTAGTTGCTCCGCATTCTGGACATTCCTTCACCAGATTCCCACATCGTTTCGACATTGAACCCAGTAGAATATATGCCTGATCTCATTGACTCCAAGGTCTCATTGACTCCCAGGTGTCCTCCTGATTTTCCCTCATGACTTTCCTTCGAAACTCCACCTATCCTCTTCCAGGGCAAAAATAATTGGGACATTGATGACCTCCCATCAGCTGACTCCCATACCCTTCTGAGTGGTTCATTTTCCACAACCAGGAAATCTCTTTGTGGCAACATTTCCTTAAATATGGGATCTCTGATCAAAAATATCTCCAGGAGGGTCTGCCAGTTCCGTCTTCTTTCTAATGTAGACAGTCTTCAATGTTTCGATCGGTCTCTTGGTCCGATGTGCAGTAGTCTCGTCTTCAGTGTTGACAGTCTAATATCGTCGACTCCTTCAAGGCATGCATGGCTGACAATGCTTACAGGCTTCTGAACACTTCTGGGTTCTGCATCTCAGGTAGCCACTTCAGGACCGTATGATCAGCTCTGATGAGAAACTACCTGCCATATTGCTATTTATGGAAGTGATATACCGCCCTGACTGATTCCTTTCGGGCTCAGACACCACCCTGCTGTAATGAAATTTTCCTGACCATCTTGCAACTGTGATAACACAGCTCCAAGTCCAGTATTGCTCGTATTTATGTCCAGTATGCAGCCTTCCCGCGTTCCATTATCAATTCTAACAGGGATGTGCAGTTTCGCCCTAATTAGAGCTCGTGCAAGTAATAATTTAATAGGAAATTCTTCACATGGCTGTACTATTCCAGCGATGTTCTCAGATGAACTAGTTATATTCTTGTGATTCTTTTGACATGGATGACCCTGGAGGCTTCCTTATCGCCAGCCAGCATGCGCCCCTATATGCTGGCTAATCTAAGTTTTTCTTGTACCAATATTGGGGTTGTCCTGGCAGGTGATCACGAGAGTGGTGGTACCCTTACCCTGCAATGAATATCCGCTACTATCACATCTGAAGCAGTATTCTCTTGATTGGTTGGTAGCGCTGTTATTTCTGGATTCCAATGATTCTAGTATTCTACTTAACATCTGCTTCATGCTATCACTTTTTGTTTCTTCCTGATATGTCTCTTCGATCGATACCGCTTTCATTTTTGGCTTTGAGATGTTGAAAGCCGCTTTCACTCCCAAAGAACAAACTAGGGTTTCAAGTTCGTTTCTTGCATTGATTGAAATGTGTTAATCTCAGGATCTCTTGTATTTCCATCAATCAATACCTGCACCGCGAATTGTTCTTTGAAATCATCTGCGTAGGCAAACTGAATAGGTCTCTGCACGTCTGCTTCAGACTCCTGCAAACTTCCACCCGATTCCATCACTCGTGTTTTCAACAGTGCCCGCTACCGCTGTCCTCGATGTTGGCCACCGACCACTAGAGCAGCAATCAGGTCTTCATAATTGCGTTGCCGGTCTTCTGGGATGGTCTGTAACATTCCCAAAGCAGGTCCTCTCAGGTGCAGTAGCCATTTCTTCGTCGTTTCATTCATCTGCTGTTGCCGCAGCTTCTAACTGCCTAGGACATAGGGACCATGGTGACTGTCTATCAAACGTCGGTGGTTTTACGGAATTGTGCGATGTGGCAACCATATCAGGAAGGTCTTCGATCTTCAGTGAAGCAAGTTTCTTCTCTAGTTTTCTCATTCACTTCTCGCAACGCCCACACTTCTTTCTCTGCTTCTTCTTGGACTGCCTCGCTTCTCTCATATCGTAGTACCTTTTTCTTTTATCTCACTGTACATATATGTCATAGTTTTTCAGACTCTGCACCGATTTCATCACATTTGCTTTTAGTCCAGCGATCTCCCCTTCGGTTCTCTGGAACAACCACTGGAAAAATGCTTTTTTTGCTCTCGTAGTTTCTTCTCCTCTTGTTTCTCTTTTACTCGACGTGCCTCCTCCTCTTGTTTTTCTCCCTGTCTCTGTTCCTTCTCCTGCGGTCGACGTTCCTCCTCTTCTCGTTTTTCTCTCTGTTTCTCTGCTCTTTTCTTTCTCACTGCCGACGTTCTTCTTCCTCTTGTTTGTCTACCTGCCGTCGTTCCTCCTCAAACCGTTTTTTTTTCAGCAGTCGTCTCTCTTGTTTGGCAAATTGCTGTTTGATCGTTTCCATTATGGCCTCCGTCTCGTCGTAGGGTGTATTAATCCTCACTTCTTACACTGATTATTACGAATCCGGGGATCGTCTCCATTAAAATACTGAACTTAATGTCCGTTTATTATACTTCACAATTACAACACAATAATCAATTACAGTTCACTGTTCAAAATACTGCGGTTGACACTGCACTACCAATCTGAATTGATCTTTCTTTCAAACTGTACTCCACTATACCTACTCGTTCTCGAACAACAACAATCCACTAACTGCTTCCACGACCAACTCAGCATTTTTTATGGGAGGTTATTAGCACTCGAAATTACTCGCACCTGTTCCAGAACCTTGAAAGAATCGAGATCGTTCTACGAATAGTAGTATATTGTATACCGAGTTGAAAAGTGTTTCATTCTTGTCGAGAGTAAAGGAATCCTTTCTCGACACAGGAATAAACTTTTTACCGAGATTTGTATACTATTTTGATAACAACCATATCTTTTAAAAGCAAATGACGTCGCTACGTATGTTTTAAGGCTGGTTTCTACAAATACCGGTATGAGACTCGTAGTAGCTGAATGGTAACGTTTTGGGTTCCGAAGCGGGAGGCTCGAGTTCGATCACCAGTGTGGCGGAATCTTTCTGTTTTTTCAAAGATAAGTATTTTTTTAAATTAATTGCAAAAACGAGTCGGATTGAGCCTTGGCTCTCGTGTTGGGTTGTATCTCTAATATTTCTATTGTAAATAAAAAATCCGAAGAATAAATTACGTTTAGGTTTGTCCGTCGGTCGAATTAGGCAATCCAAATGTCAAAATGACAGGTAAGGCAAACAAACATGGGTTGTCCTTATGACTGTGTTTGCTAATTTTGTTGTATTTAGTGTTACAATGTTCTTTACAGGCTTATTATTTGTATTCGTGATGGTTTTATAAACCTAAAACCATATAATACTCCTGCATTTGAATGTTATGTTTGCCCTCCGACACGCCGGTTTGACACTTCACTGGATTGCCTGATTACGCATAATACACAATCGTCGCGACGGCCGGGTAGACACTGCCTTAAATAATGTCAAGTTGATATTTTGACAATGGTTACTATGGTACCAAACAAGAAACAAGCAAAGCATATATAAACTTAAATTAGTTGCATCTTTACGACGGCGTATTTGCGCAATCCTTTTTATTGAATTCTCAAAATGTTGTCTTTTTTCTCAAAGTTTTGAGATATTTTCTCAAAGTTTTGACTTTCAATTTTGAAAAATCAATCAAAATTTTGAGAAAAATTTTAAAAAATCTTAAAATTTTTAGAAAAAAGCCTTATTTTTTGGAATAAAAAAGTCAACAATTTTGAGAAAAAAATTAAAATTTTGGGAAAAAATCTCAAAATTTTGAGAATAAAAGTCAAAATGTTGAGGAAAAATTTCAAAATTTTGAGTATAAAAGTCAAAATTTAGAGAAAAAATCTCAAAGTTTTGATAAAAAAGCCAGAATTATAAAAGTCAGAATTTTGAGAAAAAATCCCAAAATTTTGAGAAAAAAAGGCAACATTTTGAGATCTCAATAAAAAAAGATACTGGTAGGATGGCGCCAATACGCCGTCGTATATCTTTGGTAGATTGCCATACAATTTTTTTTAAGAAGACAATGATCGATTCAGGAGAAATTATTTGTACTCCTTCTCAATTGAGAGAAGCCGTGGAAAATTTGGAAAAATATTTGTTACCTAAGAAGAGGTACGATAAAGTTTATGATGTTTTCAAGAGTTGGTGCTCGCAAAGAGATGTTCAGAAAGCTATTTATGAAACTGTTGGGCTGGCATTTTTGGCCTATTTACTCAATGTTGCGTACTACTTTGAGTATTGAAGATAAAGAGGATATCTCCAAATTTTCGAAGTTATTGGCATTTTCAAGACAACAAAATCTAGGATGTTAATCCAAAAAGTCAAGATATCTATTAAGGTTGCACTCATGATTGGTTTATCAGGTGCATGTCGAAGTGACAAACTGAATAAAATAAAAGTGACTCATGTTGATATCGTGGGAAATAAGGTTCACATCGGAATTCCAACAACAAAAAACCTACCACTCAAAAGTATTCATACTGAATAATAAAGAATGGATAAAGGTAATAATAAAAATATGTTGCCCTTCGTATAGACATTCCAAATGAATTTTTTGGTTTGCCATTAAGATTTGGCAAAATCACTCGCCAGCTATTCGGCTACAATTCCTAAAAAAATTGGAGTGTTTCTAAAGCTCCCGCATTGTGAAACATACACGGGATACTGCTTCCGGAAAAAATAAAAATGATTTATTGATAATGTTTTGTTGTATGTACAATAAGAAATTTTTAGTAATCGAATACAATTGAAACAAATATTTTGTTTATTCAATGAATGTTGATATTTACCTGGGAGGAAAGTGACATCTACCCGGGTGGATTATTTTCTACCCGGGCAAATGTCACTTTCCACCTGGATGAATTTAAAGTTAGAAATATGTTTCTTTCAAACTTTTAAAAAGTCTGAAATGTCAACATTACATACATGGTTGTAAATGAATATGTTTTGTTTCTCTTTTCAGTTTTACTACCACATTTGGGGAGTGCCACAAGAGAGACGAGAAATGGCATGTCACTTTTGACAGCACAAAATATCTTGAGAGGTTTAGGTGGGGAAGAAATGTTCACTCCAGTTGTATGATACTACAATATTGTCTGTGTTTTATTGAAATAATTATAAAATTTCGAAGTGAACATGTTTTTTTTAACGGATCTCTACAATATATTTATCCACTCGGTCTTTTAGTTTTGAGTATATCTATTCTTATGAGAGAATCTTATATTCTGGGTTTTTTTTTTATTATTCTGTAGGTTCATTTGATGACTGGAATGTATCTCATTTTCTTCCTTTTGTTTTTTTCTAATAAATCGATGAGAGTTCAAAGTTTGGAGTATAACTCAAGAGAATCAGAATCATAGAATCATTCATGTAAAACAAGTGTATTAGTTCAACCGCAATGAGTATTAGGAAGGAGAAGGGGAGGCATATAATGTTAATTTTAGTGGTCGGAGAAGGAATTTCTCCAGTTATATTTTTTTATGATCCTGATGGCCTGAATATATCAACGATTGCTCGGCAGATAGATATATATAATATAGGCCGGTTCATTTGATATACAGTGCTTCTCAAAAGTCCCCTCCCTCACTCTAATTTTTGGAACGATTATACATAAACAAGTGAAATTTGGAAACTGAATATTAAAGGTTGTAAACTTCCCTACTAGTGATGATAGATGACGAAATCGTCAAAGATGACGTCACAAGGCCATTATGACCAATAATTTTAAATGGAACCCTACGGCAAGCGACACCTCTTTTAAAAGGTATCGAAAAAACCTATTCAATGATACTACTTTTGTTTGTGTTTATGGCAGTTTTAATGGCTCATTAGTAAACATTAAAATTTAAATTCCATTCAGTATGATATTAATTACAGATTTAAGAATCAGTATCTACTTAAGGAAATTGCTCGAAGTGACCTCTATTTACTTCCTGACAGTGAAATATCCTATTTTTAAACTCTTCTAGTACTTTTGCAAATGTGTCTGCGGAAACAGCCTCACATTCTGCAACAATACGTTGTTTTAAAACGTCAATATTGTCAGGTTCAGTGGCGTAAACCTTCGATTTAAGGTACCCCCAAAGGAAAACATCCAAAGGTATGAGGTCCGGTGATCGAGCTGGCCATTCCGTTGAACCTCGTCGTCCAATCCATCTACCACGATACTCCTCATCCAAATATCGTCTTACTGCACCGTAATAGTGTGGAGGAGCACCATCCTGTTGAAATGTTATTTCCAAATTGCCGAATTCATCTGGATTATCTTCCAAAATTTCAAGGATTAACGGTTCTATTGCGTTTTGCAACAGCTCCAGATAAACCTCACCAGTTAAATTAGTATTTGAAAAAAGAGGCCCAACGATGTGGTTTCCCAGGATACCTGCCCAAACATTCACCTTCTGGGGAAATTGGGTATGTGTTTCACGAAACAGGTGAGGATTTGCGTCACTCCAATACCTCACATTCTGTGTATTTACATTTCCATTTAGATAGAAAGTACTTTCGCCACTAAAACAAATTGTTTTGACATAGTCTGGCTGTTGGTTAATTTTAGTTTCCATATTTTCACAAAATTCTAGTCTTCGGTCTGGGTCGTCGTCTGAGAGTTGATGGACCATTTTTGATTTGTATGGATGGAATTTGTTTTTTTTCAACACCCTGTGTACTGTACTTCGATTGACTTCACAGGTAGATGCAACGTGAGTTGTTAAAAAGTAGGATTAACTATTACTTCTGCCAGTATATCAATTTTTTTCTCATCAGAAATTTGTGGTCTGCCAGATCGTTTCGCATCATTAATAATACCCGTTGTTTCAAACTTACGAAGAAACTCCCTCAAATAAATCCTCGAAACGGGGCGATCGAAAAAACTCTCATTAAAAATGCGTTCTGCTGCATGAATATTTTGTCCAGTTTCACCAAGAATTAGGATCGCTGCTAATTTATCACCTAAAGCACGAACCATTTCGCTTCTTGAAGCACTGAAACGTTCGGCTCACAACAGTTTAACAAATTATTAAAATGTACAAAAATATTAAAAGTACCAAAAGCTGCTAAAACTGTTAAACGTTCGATCAACAATACACAAATTATTAAATGTACAAAAACTTGGACAATTACAAAAACGTCGAATTAGGGAGACTAACAAAACCGTCAGCTTATTTGACAACTATCCAGAGGCAGAGCTTGAATTTGGAATTTTAGTATTAACTGATTTAATTCATCACTGCTTTGCGTTTTTTAAAAGCGAGTTGCCAAAACTGCCATAAACACAAACGAAATTAGTATCATTGAATAGGTTTTTTCGATACCTTTTAAAAGAGGTGTCGCTTGCCCTAGGGTTCCATTTAAAAGTATTGGTCACAATGGCCTTGTGACGTCATCTTTGACGATTTCGTCATCTATCATCACTAGTAGGGAAGTTTACAATCTTTAATATTCAGTTTCCAAATTTCACCTGTTTATGTATAATCGTTCCAAAAATAAGAGGGGGGGAGAGGACTTTTGAGAAGCACTGTATAATGTCACGAAATGCAATGTAAATATAAGATCTCTCCGAATGAATAATTTAGTAAGAGAATAATGTTCAGAGGAAGATAATTTGATAAGTCCCTGATAAGTGGTATTCTTCGGTTTTTCATTGCATCTTTCAGCAAATACGCGCCACAGTATTCTAGTTTCTTTCCTGGAGAATACGTTTTTCTCTTGAGAAATTGACACGCATAAGGCCTGGACGATGTTGTGTTCTCGGGGCAAAAGTGATAAGGAGTTCCTTCTGGAAAAAACCCTTGTCTGATTTAGGAAGGCAGTTAGTTCGTTTCGCTTGTCTTTCAGAGGAAGTTCGAAAAGGCATGCAGGCTTTGTTATCCTAAATAGTAATACTATGCCTGTTGATTTATTAAAAATTATTAATTCACTACTCAATCACTAAATATTTAAGAAATTATGAACTGTCAAAATTCTGCTTGGGATTCCTCTTATTGTTGTAATTTATAATTTTGTTAGAGACACGAATTGCGGAGTCTCCTAATTATTCCAAATCAGAGCTTTTAAAATAAATTAGCTCAATCCTTTTTTTTTATATCTAATGTAATGAAGAGCCCACAATCTGTGAGGAAAATCAAAAGTATCTGGCGTACTGTTACCTTTGAATAGATTTAGAGAAAATGAAGTAATCTGGTTCAGTAGAGTTCTCGAGGATTCCAGGTTCCTGAGGTTATAGAGACGCCATTTCTCGAAATTTACAGACATAGCTATTTCCGGTGAGTGTAAGTAGTATTGAAATCTCGGGTTTTACTTGTCTACATTTAAAGCCTCTGCAAATAATAATTTATGAGTGGAATTTGGTTCAGCAATGCTAGGTCAACTTCAAATCATTTGATGAAAGACTAGTAGATCAGGCGGTCTTGAAATTTATAAAATAATGTTTTCTCAAAATTGGTCTACTTGTAACATGATCTCGAAAGAGTTTCAGTAAGTCACATTTCGCAAAAATAATTCAGCTGTAAAAATTCCATACGGTATAAAGTGACTCACGTATAATTCACCCTCCTCCAAACAGCTGACGATTATTTTTCAGTTTTAAATTATCTAAAAAATCAACCCATACATTTTGGCACGGTATGAAATTACTTGTTACTCAATGTTATTTTACAACTTTCACCTGTTATCATCTGTAGATTCACCTCGGGAGTATGGCGGACAGTTTCCAACGCTGCATAGGTATGGCATACAACACCTTCATACTTTGGCTGTCGTATGTATAGTATAAAACAAGAATTAGCTTTGAGCTCATTCCCGAAGAGTATCGTTTTTTTGGCACATTCGAATGATTGCGCTGATCTGTTATTTATAACACTGGCTTACTTCTCAAAAAGTTTTAGCTTTGAGCTCATCATACGTGTTTTTTGCTGCTGGCTCTTGGTCTATTTTTCCTTTATCTGCCCGTATAAAAACAACTTTATTTGGAATGGATTTAGTTTTAACTGTTTTGACTTGAAATTTCTCTATTATGTTCAATGTTATATTTTCAAGAGCCAAAACAATTAAACGGTGATCGCGATTAATAAAACTGATTACTTACAAAAAACTTCAGAGTTCTTGAATTTGGGGTTTTGATATCTTGAAAGGAGATCCTTCATGTTTTTACAAAAAAGAAGTTGAAGAAATACTAAAATAAATTCAATATGTTCTTAACGACTACCAACACAAAGTAGACGCATAAATAGTATGATCCACAGACTAGTGAATGTTCCTCTGTCCGAAGAGAATTTCAATGAAGAATTAAATATAATTAAACAATGACGGATATAAATCAAGTTTCTATCGAAGAAACTCTTTAAAAAGGCAATTCAGTAAGTTTATTTGACCGATTCAAATGAAAAGTCGAATTTCAGGGTTAGGTTACTTATTTCGCAAACCTTAAAAAAAAAAAAATTATTTAAGGCATAAATATATTAATATTGCTCACAGAACAAATAATATTGAAAACAACAAAGATCGAATTGAAAAGTCTGACGAATCTGGAGTATATAAACTAACTTGTGGTACTTGTCCAAGTTTTTACATAGGACAAACAGGTAGAATTTTCAAGCAACGCATATCTGAAATAGTAGATTACCCTACATTCTGAACTTCCCGAACCATGTGCTTCCACCTTGAAGGATGATATGTTGAATGACATTAATCACGTTTATGGCGACCATACAGAATGCAAAAAAACATACCGTTTGAAAGTAGGCCAATACCTGGAGACCGATTTTCATAAAGCCCCAACAGCTACTCGACTGCGAGTAATGAGAACATTGGAAAACGTGTGTTCCAAAGTAGACACGAAAGGAATATGCCTATAAGATATGAGCAGAAAAAAACTGTCGACAAAACATAGTTGCCTCTCAAACTCACCCTGCCATAGAGCAGTGAACCCAATAATAATAAATAAACTTGCAATGATATATGATTTGTGTTTTTTTATTAGAAACCTATTTTATTGGAAAGTTAAATTTTTGTGGATTGTTAAAATACAAAAGTGTCAAATTAAAAATATAAGTTGAAAACACTTCATTCATAGAGAGATACAATATTTTTCCAGATGTGTGACGTAAAAATCAATTTTATTGGTACCTTTCTGAAATTCAAAATCTGAAAAGATGATTGGATGAAAATTGAATATACCCAATGATTTTTTCTGTATTTTGAAAAATAGGACAAGGTACTTTACTCTTGACGCTTCAAAAAATTTGTTTTCACAAACCAAAACTTTACACGTCTTTCTCATCGCCAATTATGAGTTTCTTGATAAGAACTGTGTTACTGTAAAAGGTAAATCCTAAGATTTACCAGTAAAACCTAAGATTTACCAACTCTTATGGTAAGAGTCCAAACAGTTCTGTGATCATCGTTCATTTCGAACTTTCACCACCATTCATTTGGTAAATCTTAGGATATACCTCAAAGACACTCTAAATTATAATGGTAAAAGTCCGAAAAAATATTCCTTCCTTAAATCCTTACATTTACCAACTCATATCGGTAAATCCTAAAATTTATTGGTAAAACCTAAGATTAACCAATGTACGGGTAAAATTCGTAAGTCGGTGACTACTTATAGTATCTACAATTGTTCGCATGAACTGTGAATTGATCGTGCTTTTGATACTTTCATAGAAACATTCTTTTATTATTCTGACATAAGTTATCCATTACGACGGTAGACAAAACGTTAAATAAAAACTTTTTAACAAAAAATTAAACCGACGAAAAAAATCAACTGAAAAACGAAAAATAAAATAAATCTTCTTAGTCTTAATGATTATTGAGCTCCTAAAATAATGAGAGTAACTAATTTTGACTCGGCGTCAAACAAACAATTATCGAAATTCATTATATTACATTGAAGAAGTAATCAAAACGCCGCTATGCATCTCCCTGCCATCATTTTACGCTTTACCTAATTCAATTGCTAGTTTGTTTGGCGCCGACTCAAAATAAGTTAGTCACATTAGTTTAGGAGCTCAATTATCATTAAGACTAAGAAGGTTTATTTTAGTTTCTGCTTCTCAGTTGATTTTTTCGTCGGTTTAATTTTTTGTTAAAAAGTTTTTATTTTCAATTTTTTGTGGTTGAAATATAATTTAAAGTATTTTTGAAAGTTCTGGTTAGTTGATTCCATCACTTTGTATATAATTCCATCCTTTCCTAGAATGTAATTATTGTGACGGATGTAGGAGGATCTGTCAATGTCAACTATATATGTGTTGCCAATGTTCACAAGTGCAAAATCAATCATCCCCTATTTTTCTACCCATAGGGGTGGATTATTCCATTCCAAATTGGAATATGATCAACTATAGGGTATACTCTATCTGATAAAGAAAGAATCATTCAAATCGGGAGACCCACAAAGTTATGCCTGATAGAATCGGTTATCGGACCAAAATTCAGAGGGTGAACGATCAATCCTCCGTTTTGCTACCCTTAGGGATATATTTTTTTGTTCAAATTCAGATGGGACCAACTTCAATGTACACCCTATCTGATGAAAGAAGAATCATCGGAATCGGACTCTTCTGTGAACAGTTATGCGTGGTCATACATAAAAAATATATACGCGTCGAATAGAGAACCTCCTCCTTTTTGGTTTCGTCGGTTAAAAATGGGTAGACAAGGATGTCAAAAAATCTCTATTTATTGAAAAACAAATACCATGAGCTGGCTGATTTTTACAGAGAATCGAAAAATCGATACTTTCTACTTTTAGACAAAAAAACAATATTATCAAAATAACATTCTTAACTCTGATGCTCCTGGTAACACAGCCTGGAAAGTAATATCCGAAATGAACAATAAAAATAAAACTGAACACAAAAATATCAGTGTATTTCACAATGACATGAAAGTGGAAAACGCAGTTATTGTATAGGGTCTGTTCAATGATTTTTTCAAAATTGCGCTGCTAGAACGAAAAAAGGATTACCCAGTCAAACAATGTAGTAAATACTAAACAATAACTTCTCAGACCATTCTCTCCTAATGAATTGTTCAATTTGCTCAATGATAGTCTCGAAAATAAAACATCTGCAGGTCCAGATGAAATACCCACTTTCGTTTTATAGCGTTTAATTTTTCGTTAACCTGTAGTTTTGGGGGAACCAAGATTAAACCATTGCTCCCCAACCCAAGGGTTGCCATTGGTTGGTTGCCTACGCTCCGAATAAATTTGAATCCTGATTAATTGTTTAGTTTATAGCGAAATTCGTGAGAAATCCAGCGAGCCTGTGCCGTCTAAATAGTTTAAGTATCTGCCCTTTGATTTCCTTCCAGTAGTTGATTTTCAGTTCCTATTGCGTGTTTTCAGTAGTAATACCACTAATGACTGAATTTTCGCGATAAGTCTGTCAATTTATTTCTAAACGAAACTGAGTTGCTTGAAAACACCACGAGTCCGCAGGACGAGTGGTGTTTTCTTCAAGCAACTCAGTTGAGTTTAGAAATAAGAGACAGACTTATAAGATAAATTCAATCACGAGTGGTATTTTATTAGACTATTTCACGAACAAAATGAAAGGTAAAAAAATTCAAATTCGGCAGAATGAAAGGAAGAAATTTAATAATAATAAATAATTCAAATTTAATTATAATAATGAAATATTTATTTAAATTATAAACAATTCGTTTTAATTATAATTTGTTACCTCTAACAATAAATAATTTTTTATGAACACGAACATAATATATTATTCTCGACTATAATTATTATAAATGGTGCAATTGAATTTTTTTTGAATAGTATGACCGCTGTTATGTGGATACAATGTATTGTTGGTATTATTACTTGATGTACTTGAAGTACTCCTAAAAGTATTCACTATATTCTGATGATGTTCAGCACTAAGATGTAAATACGGTTTCATCGAGTTCGAACTTCCATGTCCAGTAATTTTCATAGCTTGTTGTTCACTAACGCCGGATTGTAGTAACTGACTAACTGCAGTGGCCCGATTAGAGTGATTTGTTGTTTTTAGTTTTCTAGTGTCTAATCCTATCTTTTCTGTAGATAGTTTTGATATTGTAATAATACCAATTGGGCAATTCTTGTACCAATTTACCAATTATTATTATCATTATATTTATTCCACTTGCCATTCACTGTCAGAAAAAGTCTGTCATTGGTAATAATTCACCTTTTCGATATGAGTTTCCGGTATAATCTCACAGGACACATTTCAGGATTTTTCAAATTTTGAGTATGCCATTTAGTATCTGCACAGTTTTTATCACCATCTTGGTGGGTTTTGGAGAATATCGGGTTTATTAAACAGCCTTTGTTGTCAGTCTCTTCCTTACAAAAATGTAACATGGGAAAAGTTGCTTCGTTACCTCTCCAAGCTAGTTCTACGCAGCTATGTGAAAAAACTTCTTTTGGAGTCCTTCTGGCGTGTCTTCGTCCCATTGTAAGCACATATTTCTATATTCATCTGAAGTCATAGCGACAGAACTCATTTTCTTTTTTTCTCTTACTATCTCGAGCCGCCCTCGCCTCCTTGAACATTATATCTTTGAAGGGATCAATATGTCTCTGATTCTCACAAAAATATTTTTCTTCTGCTTTTTGAATGTGTTCCATTGGTTTTAATAACACTCTCCTTCTAATCACTACCATCAATTTTCCAAATATTGAATGCCCAGTCTTTCAGAATGAATGCTAATCTTTCGTTGCTATTTTCTGCATCAAATTTGTAGTTGCGTTCCGAACAGAACGTCATAAATTGTCTCCATATATAACATTTTGATTTGTTTGTGTTAGGGGGTATATTTACTTCATATGTTGGTTTATTATTTCGTTTGAAGTAGCACCGAAGCGACTCATTTTGACGTTTGCAGCTACAATTATTTTTGGTCAAACTGTCAAACTTTGCATTGCGATCCGTATCCCTGGTTACGTCGTTGAAAACACCATGCTGATAGACCAATTAGAATTGAAAGACAGCTGGTGTTTTTGCGATAATACAAGCTGTCTCTGGTTGTTGATTGGTCAGATTTTGTGAAAATTCCAAGGTGCGTGGAATAGTCTACTTAAGTTGAATCTTATGTCAAACTCCAATTTGTCTTACATTGTTTCTGTTTTCGAAGTCAAGATATGGCTTGTCATAGTTGTCAAGTTTCCGTCCGGCGATTCCTGCACTGACTCGGCGCAGGTAAGAGAAAAATGGAGACTCTTCCGTGAAAGAGTGAGCAGAGTGTTGTGGGTGCCCGAGGATCTCTAAAAAGGGGATGTAGTGACTCTCAAGTTTTTTTGGATCTAAATTGTATAATATCTTTCGGAGCTCAGTAGATGCCAGAATCCGTTTGGAGTGGAATGTTTTTCTGGCTATATATATTGAATTAGCCCTGGAGCTTCCAGTATTTCCATTTGTTGTACTACGAGGCACCGGCTTCTCAATTTTTCCGAAGCCCGCAGTCGATGTGAGTTGACAGCAATATACTCTAGGAGAAAATATGCATTTGATGTCGTTTTGTACATCCATTATTGGTTTGGAAGTCATTTTTGTTTTTAGTTTTATGGTTGTAGAGTAGACTACAGATTTTCACCCTTTATTTTTCAATTGAACGAGTTGAAAGAAGCTGGTCGATCAGTGAGTGCTCCATATGTTCATCATTTATACCCGCTTTGAACAACGTAAAAATTTCGTACTAATTTGAGCTTCTTTTACTTTCATCTGATCGTTATTCGTTGCCGTAAAAATACCATCCATTCTTTGGAAAAGTACCTAAATTGAGAGAAAGAAATACACAGCTATCAGGTACTTCTGAAAAACTCCACCTGATATAAGAAACTTAATCTTTTTCACGGTAGTCCGGGTGCTTTCACAACATCTGCGACTCATTATGCCGAACTCATCACCTGTTTCTCAGGAAATTTCTTTGGCTGGCATTCTTGATTTTCTCAAGAGGCTTGATCAGAAATTTGACAAATCTCAGGAAACTCTCGCAGAGATAAAAGTAGAATTGCAAAGCGTTTGTACCAAAGTGTCCATACTTGAAGAAGAAAATTATAAGCTGAAAAAGGAGATCCAGAATCTGGATCGCAAACAACGTCGAAATAATATAGTCGTCTTTGGGATCGAAACAAAAGACAAATTAGAATCTCTGTCCCATCTTAGTGACACTCTCGAAGTCCCTATCAAGCTATCAGACACTGACAATATATATTCCTTTGAGACCAAGAATAATAAGAGAATCATCAAAATTGAACTACTTTCCTATTGGAAAAAAATTGATATACAAAAAAATGTATACAAGCTCAAGAACAAGAATATCTTTGTTGCAAACGACCTGAGTCCCGAAGACCAGATCATCCACAAAAACCTGAGAAGCCATTTAAACACAGCTAAAAACCACGACATCAAAGCCAGCATCAGAAATAACAAACTCATCATAAAAATAACGCCTATTCACTTGCGGATCTCGAGGCCAACCCTGACGTCCTAAGAGGAGAGGGCAGTAATAAAAGAAAGGATATTTCTTCCCCGGAAGAATCCATCGCCAAAAGGGCTCTAAGATCCAGAGCTCCCAACAACCATCAGTAACCGCAAACTCAATTTCCTAGCTATATATATGTGTGTATATATGTGTATACATGCGTATATATGCACATTTACATGTGCTTTGTACAACTTTCAATTTATTTCTACTGTATGTTCTCCATAGAACCGAGTTCAAATCATAATTAATTTTATTTTTATTTTTAACCCTATCACCTGTACTATCGTTTACTCATCAAATCCTCTGTTCTTAATATACTACTTTTTTCTCTTTTTTAATGTCATGATAAATTCCTTTACATTTTCACATTTGAATGTGAGATCTATATTCACTGGGCTAGACCTACTCTCACAACACATCTTAAAAGAAGATATCGATATATTCGGCATCACAGAGACGTGGCTCTCCGCTGATATTTGTTCTAGCGCGGACAAAATCGACACGTATAACCTACTACGCGCCGATAGAAATGGGCGGGGTGGCGGTGTTGCTTTTTATATCAAGAGCAAACATAAGCACCGAACTCACTTTTCTAAAATAAGTCTTCATCTGGAGCAATTATGGATCTCGATAACATATCGTGGGAAAACCTTTACCTTTGGCGTTCTATACCGCCCGCCCTCGGGCGATATAAATCAATGTGTAGCTGAATTAGAAGAAAGTGTTGCCAATTTGCTTCCTTCAAGCGATTTCTTTCTAGCTGCTGGCGACCTAAACATAAATCTGCTTGCAAACGACCGGCGTTGCCACATCTTAGTGGAATTCTTCAATTCTTTCAACTTCACACAGTTGATCCGAAATCCTACTAGCATCACAAACCATTCTCAGACTTTATTAGATATTATATTTGTTTCTGATATGGAGAGAGTGACTTCAGTAGATGTAACAGATATTTCGGGTAACTCAGATCATATGGCTGTGTCTTGCAATATTGACTCATTTCAAAAACCTCAAAAAATCAAACTGATCACTTTTCGTGATTTCCGTAATTTTGATAATAATCTCTTCCAATCTGACATACGCCAAATCAACTGGGACTACATTTATTCAATTGATAATGTGAATAATATGGTCGTATTTCTGGAAACCAACATCTTAAGCCTTTTTGAAAAACATGCCCCATGTGTCACTGAAAGGGTTAGTAAACTACAAGCCCCCTGGTTGACTTATAATATTGAGGAGATGATCTCACTCAGAGACAAGGCCTTGATAAAATATAAAAAAACATTATTTCTCACTGACTGGCAAAGCTACAGGGAACTCAGGAATTACACAACAGGAGCAATTCGCCGCGAGAAAAAAGCTTATCTTGACTTCGTTCTTATGCGGAAAAATTCCAGAACTACTTGGAACACTTTGAGATCTCTTGATATCTTGAGAAAAAAAAGCACCCCAGAAATTCCAAGCAACTTGAAGGATGTTAACCGCATTAACGAACATTTCAACTCCGTTTCTCAACCTGACCGTACTGACTATCAAGTCTCACTTCTGGACCGTTACCATAATTCGCGAAAATACGATAAAACATTTCAGTTCACCACTATCTCTACTCAAACGGTACAAAACTGTATTCAACGCATTGAAAGCAACGCTATTGGCTCCGATAACATCTCCCTTCGAATGATCCGCCTTATTGAATCTTTCTTACTTAATCACATTACTTTTCTTGTCAATACTATTTTAAGTACAGGGCACTTTCCCAATTCCTGGAGAAACGGTGAAATTATACCTTTAGCGAAGTGTACTTCACCCTCAAATTACTCCGACCTCAGACCTATCACTATTCTACCTTGCCTTTCAAAAGTGGTTAAAATGATTTTGAAAGATCAGATAAATTGTTTCGTGAACGAACGTGATATCATCACCTCAGTGCAATCTGGATTCCGAAGTCAACACAGCACCACCACAGCCTTATTGTCTAGCACTGACGATCTCTTTAGGGCTACAGATGACGGTTACATAACTTCCTTGATACTTCTGGACTTCAGTAAGGCTTTCGATACTCTTGACCACGATATATTGTGTGATAAACTGCTGTTTTTGGGCTTTTCCAATGAAGCAGTGCTCCTGATGAGGAATTATTTATCTGATCGAATACAGAATGTCGTTATTGAAGGAATAGAGTCGGAGGCCGTATCTCTGCCCAAAGGTGTTCCGCAAGGCTCAATACGTTCAGGAATGCAAAATACATCACTACGCAGACGACACCCAGCTTTACTTCTCCTTCCAATTTCAGAATTTTGCCACTGCTCAGCTACTCATAAATCGAGACCTTCAGGCAATATTCGACATTTCCTCAGCCCATGAATTGAAACTCAATTCAAAGAAGTCGGCAGTTATGATTTTTGGACCCAAAAGAATCAGAGGTGAAACCCAGAACCTACTACAAATTCGCATTGATAATGATGTCATTTCAACTGTTTCCGAAATAAAAAATCTAGGTTTGTGGTTTGACCAAGAGCTCCGCTCCACAAGACATGTCAGTCACATAACCCAAACTTCCTTCAATGTTCTCAGACAATTATATCCAAATCGGGATCTTCTATCAACCAAACTCAAACTCAAGCTATGTTAGTCGCTAATAATTTCAAAAGTCTCATACTGCGATAGTGTTTATGGACCGGCTCTAGGGCAATCTGATTCCTTGCGTTTGCAACGTATTCAAAACAGCTGTTTGCGTTTTTCGTTCGGTGTTAGAGAATACGACCATATATCCCCTGCACTAAAGGAATCAGGCTGGCTGAAACTGAAGAAGCTTAGAGCCTTGCACCTCTTAACCACCACCCATAATTTATTAATAAATCGTAAACCGGATTATCTTGCAAAAAAACTCAAAACTTTTTCAAATATAAATAGGTTTTCTACACGCAATAGGTCAATTTTAGTCATCCCCAAGCATAAATCATCTATCTTTACTCGCAGTTTTTCTTATTTTGCACCAAAATACTACAATATGCTACCTAGTGAATTTGGGTCTTATACAATTAATAATTTCAAAAAAAGGCTGAAACTACTACTCTATATCTTTTTTCTTATTATTTTATGGTGAATAAAGACGATTTATTATTATTATTATTACTGTGAGGAGTTTTGATGTAACTCCATATCCTTTAAGAGTTATTTGTCCAATGGGGTTGTAACCATCGTCCTTTGGTTCCTTCACGTTTTTGAACTGAAGCATTTATCCCTCGGCGCACGTCCAGCGTTCGACACCCCTCCGCCATAATTCAAGTATACTGCCCACCACTGTTGAAAAATGCAGCGGAAATAACTGAAGTGCCACACTGGAAAGAAGTTCACACACAAGGCCAGAATTTTTTATTATTTTGATTATTTAACGTGAGAGTCCACCCGAAAATACCATATTTCTACTTCCATCAATTTCATTCAATACGCTTATAAAGCACACGCTGTGGTGTCTAACATTTTATTGCGAGCTTCATCGTAGTACTATGAAAAGCATAATTCTTTCCTATGGAATTGGGAAACTCTCTGACATTCTTATTTTTTATTCCTTTCCAAGTTGTTTCACTAAATTTTGACATCTACCAACGGCGGTTTATTCACATTTTGTTGTACGTGGCATTTAAATATTTTTTTTATGTATATAATTTTTTTATTTATACTTTGGCTCAAATAACCGATAGTTTGATTGACAGCCTTGGTATTATAACCTATTCGGTTTCTCAACTTTACGAATAGTTAGTTTTTCGTTAATATAGAGTTGAGTGGCGCCCAGCAAGTAGAGAAATCTATTTCAAGTCGATTGTGTTGATATGATTCAAACGAACGACCCATAGGGCTCTCTGGCTAGCACCCGTCGTTCCCATTATTATGTGCAGGATTATTGAATTGCAAATATTTTGCCGCAAACTAAAAAAAATAAAATTAAAAGAATCTTGTGAAACTGCCCTATGCCAACTGGCTTCCTGGTTCATCTCTCTTTATTTTAACCCTTAATATCCTGAATTCAATTTCTTTTAGAAATATCAGTAGTTTATGACTTCATACTGTTTGAAATATCAATTGGAACCATTTCCAAGACACATTTTCAATACCACATTTATAGAGAGTGATATTTGAACCGTTGCATATATGCAACACTAGGAAAATAAGGAGTCAAACATAACGAAAATTCATTATATAATTTTTATTTGTATGTTGTAATTATAAATATCTTAGAAAACATGATTGCTGCAAGAAAACGAATTTATTTCATATGAACATTTTCATTGCAACCAATGCACAATCCAACGCCACATTTGAGACACATAGTTCTGGTTCTGGCATTCTTCATAAGCACATCTTCTTCGTTTATTATTAGAAATAAAAACGAGCAGATGATCTTTTCGATCAAATCTGATATTGTCGGACACTCTTCTTTATGTTGCACTGGATGATGATGTGGATGGCTCACCCAGCACCGTTGGATTTTGTTCCATATTTGGTCAAATAGCTTATAACTATGTGTCTACGAAAGTTAGCTGCCGCATTGATTTTCCGCTGTTACTATGAATATACCAAGCATTTTGAAGAGAGACATCTAGCATCCACGTAAACACTTTCCGGCATTCAAATGTCGTGTGGTGCGTGTTCTAAAGAAGTTAACAGAAAAAACCCGATTTCTTGTAGTGGTTTTTGCAAGAATAAATTCCATTCGGAATGTGTGGAAATATCCGTAGATTTATTAGCACAGATGAAAAAGACACCTGGCGTTTTTTGGAAATGCAAAAACTGTGAGAAATTTAATGACCTCATTGATGAAGGAAGACTTCGTGATATTTTTCAAAACAAGGTGAGTCAATTTATTGATTAGCTAAAAAACCTCTTTTCCGACATGAAGACTGACATCTTGAAAAAAGCAGATGAAAATCTTTCAACTCTGGATATCGAGATGAGAAAAAAAGCTGAGGATAATATCTCAAATATGAAAATAAACCCAAAACCAAATATGAAAACATCCTACTCATCTGTACTTAGCAATAGCTCACACACAGTAATCCTTATCAAACCCAAAGTATCTCAAGAAAACAATCAAACTGAATCTGATATTATGCATAATTTAAATATGACGGATTCAAACTTCAGCATAAGCAAAATTAAGCATATTAGAGACGGTGGACTTATGGTAAGCTGTAAAACTCAGGAGGAAACTGATATCTTCAGAGAAAAGGCTCAAGAAAAACTCTCGGCAACTTATGAAATAAAGGAATCGAGAGGATTACACCCCCGTGTTCGCATTGTTGGAATTTCAGAAAACATTGATAGTGATACCCTTTTGAAACTCATACTGAAACAAAATGATGATATCATAGGCTCTAATTCAAACTGTAAAATAGTAAAATTTGGTCCAATAAAATCTAATAAAAATGTATATTAGGCCACTCTCCAGCTGAATTCGTCAACTTATTCTAATGTACTCAATAATGGTTACTTATTAGTCGGTCTAGACCTCTGCGAGGTCTATGACGCCATTGGAATCTCACGATATTTTAGATGCTATGGTTTCAATCATTCTAAAACTACCTGTAAACTTACCTTATCATGTCCGAACTGCGGAGGGCAACATGAAAAAAATTTATGCGATTCTAATATTCTTAAATGCACCAACTGTCTCAAACTTAATGAATAAAAAAAATCTAACTTTCCGGTTGATCATGGGGCCTGGGACCATCAGAATTGCCAGTCATACTCAAATATGGTGAACAAATTAAAATTAGATTTGGGCCTAAACGGTCAATAGCAACTAAATTCAGACATGTTACATAATAATGAATCCACTTCTTTGACAAATCAGTTTACAAAGTCTATCAAAATTAATGAAATTTCCATATACTATCAAAATGGTCTGAATACTAAACTGAATGAACTATATGATAACCTGAATACTTGCTGCTATGACCTGGTAGCTCTCACTGAGACATGGCTGGGATCAAATGAAATCTCTAAGGACACATTCAACATTTTCAGATCTGACCGTAACTTTCAAGCCCTGAACCGTTCTCGGGGCGGGGGAGTTATGTTGGCAGTTAATTCTCAGGTCAGTGCAACCAATCTCAATTTTAGTGATAGCGCATTCAAGGATTTACATCACATTGACATAGTTAGCGTGAAAATATTCTATTATCACCAGTACATATACGTTTTTGTTATATATATATATATATATATATATATATATATATATATATATATATTCCGCCAAATTATTCAACTGAATATTACAATTGAGTATTTGAAGCCTTTTCTTCACTAGATTATTTGTTTCACTCGGAAGTTCTGATTATTGGAGATTTCAACATTCCCAGCTACTCTGATGATAAACTAAAAGATACATTCACTCCAACTACACATGCTCTTCAAGATTTCTGTTCCTTCTTGGACTTTGAACAATCAAATGATGTTAGGAATGCTAACAACAGAATTCTTGACCTTGTTCTAACTAATTGTTCTTGTGTTGTAGAGAAAGCACACGATATTTTAATTAATGAAGACTCTCATCATCCACCTATCGATATATTTTGCAATTTGACAAAAAGGTAAATAAAAATCGAAATAATGCTTTCCATACCTCAGTTTGCAATTTCAGGAAAGCTGACTTTCCAAATCTTTATAAGGACTTCCTTGAATGCGACTGGTCCTTTATGGATCAATATTCAGATCCAAATATGCTTGCGGTGCCTTTTATGACAAAGTGAACACTATTGTGGAGCTGAAGGCCAAAAAGGATCAGAACTACTCGCAGTTATCCACCATGGTATAACTCAGCCCTAATCAGAGACATACGTCTTAAACAAAAATTTTGGAAAAGGTTCAGAAATTCTGGCGATGAAAATGATCTCGATAAATTCAAAAGATTGAGGAGAGATATTAAGTCCAACATTATGGAACTCCATCGTGATCATATTATCTATGTAGAGGAAAATTTCACCTCTAACCCCTCGGCATTATGGAATTACATGAACTTCAAAAAAAGGAATGCCACCTCACCATCTAGCTTCAACTTCAACCAACAAACCCAATCTGAGTCGCAGGACATCTCTAATGTATTTGCCCAATTTTTTCAGCAGTCTCATGCAACTCCCAAAAATATCACTTTTCCTGACTCATTCAATAATCATACATCGTTGGTAATAAATGAAGTGACTGAAGAGCAAGTATTAGTCTAATTGAAAAAATTAAAACCCAAATTAACTAGTGGACCTGACAATATCCCCTCCTCTGTTTTACGAGATTGCGCAGCTGCCTTCGTGAACCCCCTTCGTACATTATTCAATTTATGTCTTTCAACTAATACATTTCCTACACTATGGAAAGAATCTAAAATCATACCGGTCTACAAGAAGGGGGCTAAATCAGACATTTGCAACTACCGCCCTATAGTAATTATAAATAATTTTTCGAAAACCTTCGTGATCCTACTTTATGATGATATTTATACGCATGTAAAGAATCAAATCACCCCTAGTCAACATGGTTTTTTCAAAGGAAGGTCAACGATAACAAATTTAATTTGTATCACGGAGCAATTATCTGATACTATCGATGGGAGCTCTCAATGTGATATAATTTATACGGATTCCGGCCTTCGATAGGCTTGATCATGGAATTCTCCTTCACAAACTGTCGAATTTCGGACTTACCCCTACATCTTTATTTCAATCCTATCTTCATAATCGTAAGCAGCATGTCAGTTTCCATGGTCAAAAGTCTATTGAAGTCCTCCCCACGTCAGGTGTCCCCCAAGGGTCTAACCTCGGGCCTTTATTTTTCATAATGTTTATCAATGACATTGTAGCTACTCTCTCCGTCGATCACTTACTGTATGCCGATGATCTTAAAATATACCATGAAATTATCACCACAGAAGACTGTACTCTTCTCCAAAATGATCTGGATCGCCTCAATCTCTGGTGCATCGAGAATAGCTTATTCCTAAATGTTTCTAAATGCCAGGTTATGTCTTTCACCGCCAAGCGGAATCCAATTCTTCACAATTATAAACTGGACTATGTCGTATTGAAAAGACCCGACACTTTCAAAGATCTAGGAGTAACATTCGACAAAAAACTCTCTTTCGCTAAACATATCGAGCTAGTCATCAAAAAAACTTATAGATCATTAGGATTCATAATAAGAGCGTCAAAAGATTTTGGAAGGAATGAGAAAACTCTTCTTCAATTATATTTTACAATTGTTAGATCAAATTCAGAGTATGCATCAATTGTCTGGGCACCATATTATCAGGTATATATATCTAATTTAGAAAATATCCAACGAAAATTTTTGAAATGTCCATGTTTCAAACTTGATAGCAACTACCCAGACGTAGGTCATCCACATGGACAACTAATTTCTAGATTTTCAGTCGATTCACTTGAATCTCGTCGAAATAGGTCACATGTTATATTCCTTTTCAACCTTATTCACAACAATTTGGACTGCAGCTGCATTTTGGATATATTGGAGTTTCATATTCCTAGACTCACATCTCGGAGAAACATTACTTTCTACCTTCCACTTTGTCACACCAATGTTGAATTGAATGCACCTGTTTATAAGATGTACAATACATATAATAAGATGAATGAAACCATTGACATTTTTTGTAGCAGTGTGGTCTCCATAAAAAAACTGGACTGTTCTGTTTTTGTCCACTGATTTATATTATTGTATATAGCTAACATGTTGAATAGTTCACACTGTATATTCCTATTCTGTAATTGGATCTTGTATCTGTTGAATAGTGTAATAAAAAAAATTAAAAAAAAGGTACCAAAACATTCTGGGCCATGAGATCAGTTCCACCGATGGAAACATTGTGTTTCCGAATAAGATTTGGTTGCGGAACTTGCACAACTTTTTTTCTCATTTCGAATAGCGTTTGACATTTGTCAAAGGATGTACACCATAACATGTTGAAGCTACAGTAGTTCTGTCAAGGGCAGAGTGGTAAGTACCTCTGTTGCTAGGGTTTGATTGTTGGGGAGTAGGATTGTTTTAGGTACTCGATTTTTATTACATAACTTTATTTCGGCCTTTGAACGGAGCTGACGCCCAGAAAGCCGTTCCAAGTCAAAGTCCTCATCCCCAGACTCCCCATCGGTTAACACGTTCACTTCTGGAGGTTCAATATATATATATATATAATATATATATATATATATATATATATATATATATATATATATATATATATATATATATATATATATATATATATATATATATATATATATATATATATATATATATATATATATATATATATATATATATATATATATATATATATATATATATATATATATATATATATATATATATATATATATCGGAGCACTGCTATTCTCGTCACCATTATAAGCAATCTGTAATGCTTCCTCCAATGTCAGTCTTCTTCTAGAATCAAAAAGATCGTCAATCTAGCGGAATAAATGACTAAAAAACCTATATATCGTATCTAGTCCTGATGATGTCAGGATTTTAGTTGCCGAAAACCGAAACGTAATCAATAAATTTATAGTGGATGGAATCATTCATTCATTTAAATTTCTCGCTCACGATCTCAACTTCAACATTTAGACTACAGTACACCATTATCCTAGCGTTACATATATGCAACAGGTAAATTTACGCCCCCCAAGGAATTCTCAAAACTTCATTTTTTAATCCATTGTAGTATTTTGAGGTTGAGTGTAAAATTTCTGGACACGAAATTTATGAAAGATAGAGAATTTAAATATTTGTTTATGAAATAATATACTCACTCGAAACGGATGTCCATATTCTTCGAATTTTCAGGATCACAGTTCACCAAACTTATTCCACTGAAAACGCACCGAAACGTGCAAGCTGCTCATAACAAATCATTTATGTATCTGTGATAGCACTTACAGCGACATCTACACGCCGAGTTCAAAAGTCACTCCACAGAAAATTACCAAAATACGTCAAAGATGCGTTGCATATATGCAACGCTAGGATAATAAGGGTTAATGCAGACAAGACCAACCTTAAAAAATTCCTTACCCATCAGAGAGAAATGGTAGATGTAGATATCATTTCAAATAGCACCCATTTGGCTTTAAATAACAGCTGTAAATTCTTAGGAATAACTATTGATTCCCTTTTAGATTGGAAAGAACATTGAAAGTCTCTGACTTCCAAACTCTCATCTCTTTACTATATGTTCAGTAATCTTAAAGTTGTTTTGACACAACAACAATTGACGCACAAGTGGAAAGTTGACTGAGGTATGGAATCTGCCTACACTGTCGAATAACGTCTTCATTTCTCAAAAGGTGCAGGGTGCATTGCTGTTGTGAGAAAAGACTATTCATGTCGATAAATCTTCAAAACATTCGATATTCTGACCTATACAGGTCTCTACCTATTTGAAGTCTGTGTCTATGTGTTCGAAAACAGGGACTTGTTTTTCATTAATACCGACTTCCACGTATACAACATCCCTCGTAGGGATGATTTACGATTACCACTTTCCAATATTTCTTATAAAGTTCCAGCTAGAATCGGTGCAAATATTTTCAACAACTTACCTATCTCTATCAAAAGCTCAAAACATGAAACAACTCAAAGAATAGAATAGAATATTTTATTTGACTACGTAACATAATACAACATGTTTGTAGCAAGTCATGTTTGGCTTACGTCTAAAAATCACATAAAAATGTAGGAAATGTACAAAAAGTATTAAAACTAACAAGCAAATAACATCGATCACAAATATAAAAACTTTGAAAATCAAAGAGAAGTAGTGACATGTGTGATACCACAAAAATGTGTTCTGAAGTCATCGACAGAATAGAAGCAATGACTCAACAAATAATTTTTCAATTTCCTCTTGAAAGTATTCAGACTGAGCTCTTTGAAATCTTGAGGCAAGATATTGTACAGAGAATAATCTATGGAATTTTTTTGCGATAGGTGAAGACGAAATCGGTTTAATCTAATGTGGTGAGAGTTTCGTGTGTTATGTTCGTGAATATGACATTGTTTCGTCAAGGATGATTTCTTCTTATGTATTTCAATCAAAACATAATATAGCAATAAAGTTGGCAATGGCATAATCCTGAGTTTTTTGAAATTTTCTTGACAGTGGTCCCTGTATCCAATATTAGCCAGTATTCTCAACGCCTTCTTTTGCATCCTAAATATTTGAATGGAATGACATGAATTTCCCCAAAGTTGTACACCATAACTAATATGGGACTGAAACAGTGAAAAATATGAGGTTTTCAATATAACTGCAATAGTGATGTTCTTCAATTGACGGAGAACAAATAGAGAACCCGAGAGTTTTCTCTTCAGTTGGGAAATATGTGCAGACCAGTTGAGTCTATCATCTAATGTAATGCCCAGTAATTTAACTTTATTAGTTTCACAATTAGATATGATTCGATTATTAGCAGAAATCTGGATATATTGTGTATTCTTCTTCTTCTGACCATTTAATTTCAGCTTATTAGATGAAAACCACTGATTAGCACTATTAGTTGCCACGTCGAGATGAGACTGTAACATATCAATATTTTTATCCGACAGAATGAAAGTGGTGTCGTCCGCAAAGAGGACCGATTTGATCGGCATCATATCATTGCACAGGTTATTTACATAAATGACAAATAAGAGCGGACCCAAAACGGATCCTTGCGGAACGCCATGCTTAATAGTTTGAAAGTCTGATAAGGTACCGTTGAGCATCGCAGTCAAACGCTTTCGATAGGTCACGAAGCATCAACGTAGTGTGATTGCCCTGCTCAAGTTCCTCAACCACGCCAGACACGATGTCAGCATTTATTGTTGAGCGCGACTTTCTGAATCCATATTGGGAGTTGCTGAAAAAATTATTATTCTCAAAGTAGGCATAGAGCTGAATCTTAATTATAATTTCAACCACTTTACTGAATATTGAAATAATACTTATAGGTCTATAATTATCGATGGCTTTAGCATCACCTTTTCTAAAAAGGGGCAGTACTTTTGAAAACTTGAAGATGTCTGGAAAGATACCCGTACATAAGATTAAATTGATCAGTATAGTAAAAGGTTGAATTATTATAGATGAGGTTTCCTTTAGTATTCGACTATTGAGTTCATGGGTATCCGAACATTTGGAGTCCTTCAGTGAATTAATCGCTTCTAAAACTTCTATCTCTAGAACGGGTCGGAAGAAAAATGAATTGCACAGAGCAGGAATTTTTTTAAAACTTAAAAGATCCTCGTTTGCAACATATGGGAGAGAATTAATGATATTATCAGCTATGTTACTGAAAAAGTTGTTCATCTCATCAGATGATAATTCAATTGTTGGGTTTAAATCGAGTTTATTTCTATCGGAATTTATTATTTTCCAGCAAGCTTTAAATTAATTATTGGACGAAGAAATGTAGTCATCATACGCCATTTTTTTTGCTGATATCAGTTTGTTGCCATATTCTTTCTTGACCTGTTTGTACGCTATGAAACCATTTGGATCCTTGGTTTTGTCTGCTATTTGTTTGATGCTGTGCATATTATTTCTCAACAATCTCAGATCATCTGAGAACCATTGAACCAGTGATTTTTTCGCTTTTTGTTTACATTTTTTCATAGGAAAAAGTTTCAATGTGAGAGTGTTATAATTGTTAACTTAAAAATTTGCTAAGTAATTTGGATCAGTTTGGTCGCTAGAAAATATTTGCCAATTGATATCACATAAGAAATTTTTAAGTTTAGTTATAACGTTAGCTGATAGGTGTCTTTTATATTCATTACAATTTTCAAGGAGTTTATTCTTAAGATTGATTTTGGCAAATTGGCCTCTATGGTCAGATAAACAGGGTTTATTGACACCCGTAGTAAGCAATTCTTCAGAGATGTTTGTAATTATATTGTCAATGCACTTAGAGGAAGTAGCCGTTACGCTGGTATCATCTCTAATCGTGACAGATGAACCAAATGAAGTTAACAGGCAAGTAAAGTTCGAGAGGACTTCAGATTCAACTTTGAAGTTCATATTGAAGTCTCCTAGAATTATCATTTTATCATATTTATTTGTGAGCTGGTGTAGAACAATTTCAATATTCGTAAAAAATACTTCAATATCGCCCAAACCGGATCTATAAACAAGTACGACAGCCATTTTCAACTGAGCTAGGTAGATTGCAGTAAATTCACAATCTTGTTCAATACCGAGTTCTTTTAAGTCAATGAGAGAGTGTTTTAGGTTCGAGTCATTACTGTTATTTAGGTAAATGGCTAAGCCACAATGTATTTTGGTGGCACTGCAAAAATTGCTAATCAGTTTATAACCCTGAATATTAATTTGTTTGAGACACTTTTTGAGAATATCTGTCTATATTCTTTAAATAAATACTTTTAACTCGATATTTTATTTAATTCTTTCAAATCTGTATTTGTTATGTACTCATCATATCATAATTGCAAATTGATATTCTGTCCACTGTGTATATGTACATCTATTATGTTTCCATATTTCAGAGCGTCATAATACGCAATGTGCTGTGTTATTGCTTTTTGTTTAATTTCCTCATTTAATTTTAAGTACCCACCGTATAACCATGCGGGGGCATCCACAACCGATTGGCTCTTTCTTATACAATGTATGTGGTCTCAAAAGAAATAAAGTGATTTGATTTTTGATTTTGTGAAACAGTGAAAAGTGTCAACGCTGTCATAGATCGTTTCGCGATCATGTGGCGAACCATGTACATGGTTCGACCAAGTTCTATTGTCTCCGCACGGCAGCACCTACTACTACAAGTTCGAAAATTATTAAAAAAACCAGCAAGATTAAGTAAAATCTGTCGAATAATTTGAAAAAAACGCGGAAAAACATTATAGTCTAAGAGCCGGTGGGAGATCGACCTTCACCGATCTGATAACTCGATGAGACATATTTGTTATCAAATATAATTTATAAACAAATATGCCTATGATAACTTGCCTATCGAAAAGTGTTCATAGCTATTTTTGATTGAATTAATTTTAATCAATTTTCTTTCATCACCTTCACTCTTTTGATAACCGAATGAGTTTCACCTCAACTGATAGTTTTTAACACTCAGAATATGCTTAGGAAGGCTTGCCTACTTATTTCTGTGCATGGGCACCTGGCAAGCAGATGTGAACAGGTAAGACAATATAGGTAACTACACCGATCTGTTAACCAATCGAAATTGATATCATAGGTAAGATAATTTAATTACAAAACCAATCGTATAGGCTTGCCTGCAAAAAATCGTACATAAAATATTATTGCCAAGCTATGAAGTCTCAGAATTTTAGGTATTTGATAGGTGCGAGAGAGAAAGTAGAGCGTCCGAGGTCCGTGTGATAGAACAGGACACAACATAGCAGCTGCACGCTACCTGACCGTTGAATGTATCCGAGTGCGCATGCTCGTGTACATGTGAGTGACAGTGACATCATTTATTTACACTCGACAGTAATTTTGAACTCTAATTTATTATAACTCTAATTTCGATCACAATTTTTGTATTATTCCGCACTATATATATTTACAGCTATGAAATAATCAAAAATAAATAATTCAATATATTAATAAATAAATAAAAAAAAAGTTCAACAATTTTTTTTTCATTTTGAAGCTAAATTATAAAATTTAAAAATGATGAAAAAATCTATATTTTTCATTTGAAATTAAATAAAGAATAATTTATTAATTATTTAAAATCAAATAAATGCCATAAAGCGGGAAAGAATAAGTGTTACTTTTAAAATTTTAGAATAATAAATTTAAAAAAATATCAATATAGAAAAATGGAATTTAATACATTTATGTTGTTAAAAGCGTTCATTACAAAGCATATAAAAGAGTTCAAAATTACTGTCGAGTGTAAATAAATGCTGTCGCTGTCACTCACATGTACACGAGCATGCGCACTCGGATACATTCAACGGTCAGGTAGCGTGCAGCTGCTACGTTGTGTCCTGTTCTATCACACGGACCTCGGATGCTCTACTTTCTCTCTCGCACCTATCAAATAGCTAAAATTCTAAAACTTTATTGCTTGGCAATAATATTTTATGTACGATTTTTTTCAGGCAAGCCTATACGATTGGTTTTGTAATTCAATTATCTTACCTATGATATCAATTTCGATTGGTTAACAGATCGGTGTAGTTACCTATATTGACTTACCTGTTCACATCTACTTGTCAGGTAGCCATGCACAGAAATAAGTAGGCAAGCCTACCTAGGCATATTCTGAGTGTTAAAAACTATCAGTTGAGGTGAAACTCATTCGGTTATCAAAAGAGTGAAGGTGATGAAAGAAAATTGATTAAAATTAATTCAATTAAAAATAGCTATGAACACTTTTCGATAGGCAAGTTATCATGGGCATATTTGTTTATAAATTATATTTGATAACAAATATGTCTCATCGAGTTATCAGATCGGTGAAGGTCGACCTCCCACGGTCTCCTCTACTATTACAATTACAATTTTATTTTTTCAAAATTTTGTCGACAAAAGTCGACAATTTTTTTCAGAACTGCTCCTAACATGAGTAATTTTCACTCTGAATTTTTTCATAATTTTTAAACTTGTCATTTTTTTGAGGGGATATACGGAGGGTCAATTTTTTTACCTGTATTACCAATACTTTTTAAGATATAACTTATTTCATATAAGGGATAGTTTTTAGTCAGCGGGTATGAGCAGAATTCATGCAAAAGCATGAACTCATGTCAGTTATTTTCAATTATTCTGATTAGTTATCGACGTAACAGTCCTTAGTTCCACCAAAAGTCATAAATGGATCGGATCAAGATTTCTATTGGTGTGGCTTGCCAGCATTTTTATCAACTATATTTTCGTTTATGGAATTAATTTTTTAATGATGGGCTTTTTTTCTTATTAATGGATTTTTTCAATTATTTAATTGTTCCATTTTGTTGTTCAACTATTTTTGATCCGCTGCTGGAATACTTGACTTGAATTGAATCACATTATCTTTCTCTGATGCATAACACTTGTGCTAAGTTATCAAGAACTGTGATTCACACCGATGGGGATAAAATAATTTGCGGTGGTAGTCAGAGTGAACCGAAGGTACCAGAAACGGACGATGGAGGACTTTTTCACGATGCCACCGATGACCTTACATCTCAGGAAACGGTAAACGTTCGAATTGTTAATTATCTGCCCAAACAAAAAGATATAATTATCAATGAACTCAGAGAAAAGATTGATTTATTATACAAGCAAATAGATCTAGTGGCCAAAAATAATGAGTTGAAAAAGTCGTGCACACCTCAAATTGATGAAAAGGAACCACTAACAAAAAGTTCGAGATCCGAAAAAAGGCAAACAGTAGCCAAAAACAACAAAGAAAAAGTTAACCACACGGAACCTCAGAAAAACTTGTCGGCAGAAACGAGTAGACCAGGGAATTCCGTAGAAATAAAAAAATCGGACGTGGCTTTTGGATTGCTAAAAGAAGAAACTGCGATGAAAATGAATGAGATCATCAGTTTAGGCAAGCAGAGTGGGCAAAACTCAAACACCGATCCCTCAGGATGGAAAAAAGTTGAAAGGAAACGAAGTCAAAAAAGAAATATTATTATTGGAAAAAACAAATCAGAAGATGTTTTGGGGGGAACCCAGATACATTGACTTGCATGTATGTAGAGTCAGTCCACAAACCATGAAGGAGACTTTGGAAAAACGTATTGCAAACCGTTTTCCCGAAGTCAAATGCGAAAGTTTGAATTCGAGGAGACCTGATCTCTATTCGCCATTCAAAGTGTCAATTTATAGTGAAACAAAACAAGCTATAGACCCATGTGGTGCTGTTATCTCACGGCCTCAGCTGATGACGCAGGAGTTGTAGTATCTGAAGGAATTAGAAGAACTCAAATCAAAAATTATAACATAGACGATGTTTCTACACTTAACATTTTCTATAATAACATTCAGTGCATACGAAACAAATATAATGAAATTAAGTTAACTGACCTCAACATTGTAATCATCACTATATACAGATCACCTATTCTTGAAAATGTTTCCTTGCAAAGTTCTCCCTAATGCTTCAACGTCTGACACTGCATAATAGAGAGAAATTCATTATAAATGGCGATTTCAATATTGATATTAATAATACAAAATTAACTTGTACAAGGGAGTTCATGGACCTAGTGGAATCGTTTGATCTAGAATTTTCTGTAACAACACCAACACGTATATCCAGAAAGAATGGAACTTGTATTGATAATTTGATAACTAATATAACTGACAACATACTGGTTGAAGTCCATGACTTTTGTCTATCCGACCATTCACGCATCTTAGCATCTTTGAAAAGAGATATTCCTAGACAAAATAACGAAATTAAAAAACTTAGAGTCATATCTCAACAAAAGCTAAATGAGTTCAAACAAACTATATCTAAGTTTAACTGGACCGAACTTTATACTATTGAGAAGGCGAATGACTTATTTAACAATTTTTTTCTGATATTCCTAGAAAAATTCCACAATCATTTCCCGGAAAAAAATATCAAATGCAAAAATGAAATAGGTATAAACTGGTTTGATGAAAATCTGAAAAAAATGAGGAGTCAACTAAAAGCTATAAATACTATAAAACAATGCGTCAAGTCACAGGAGGTGAATGATCTTTATAAAAAAATGAAATCGAACTATAAAAAAGCAATTGATTATGCCAAACGAAAAGAGAATAGAGATTTCATAGAAAACTCAAACGACAAATCCAAAGCAATTTGGAAATTGATCAAACAACAGACAGAAAAAGATGTCAACAAAAATGAAACAAATATTTCTGCCGAAAATTTCAACAATTTTTTTTGTCAATGTGGGCAAAAACATTGTTAACTCAATACCTCATAGCGACATTGATTTTATGCATGCACTGCAAAATACTCATAGTTCTCCCTGTTTTTCTTTTTTCATTAGCCCTACTACTGATGAGGAAATAAAAAGTATTATTAGACACTTGAAAAACTCAAATAGTAGAGATGTGTATGATATGAGCGTAGGGGTAGTTAAACAAATGTTTACTGAAATCTAGGATAGTTTCATATTTTGAAGATGAAGAACTTTTCTCAAAAGAGCAGTTTGGTTACCGCAGTAATAAATCAACAACAAAAGCAATAATATGCATTTTAGAAGAAATCATGGATGCGATTGATGAAAATAACTTTTCGTGTGCCACAATGTTGGATTTATCAAAGGCATTTGATTGCGTCACACATGAATACCTACTGGCAAAATTAGATTTTTATGGGATCAGGGGTGCTGCCTTGGAATTATTCGCTTCCTATTTGCACAGTCGACAGCAACGAGTGGTTCTACCATCAGGCGAGAAGTCAGACATAATGGCAATAGATATTGGAGTTCCCCAAGGATCAATATTGGGACCCATATTTTTTATTATTTTCATAAATGATTTACTAAAATATTTAAATGCTGACGCAATGACATTATATGCTGATGACTTTACAATGTTAAATGTAAGCCCTGATATTAAAAACCTAAAACTCAGAAATACTGAGACAATAGCAAAGGCTTCAGAATGGTTTTCGACAAATAATTTAAAACTAAACACAGAAAAAACAAGCGAGCTTATGTTCTCAAATGGTAGTCAAGAGAATAGCGTTAAGTTATTAGGTATACATATTGACACGAAATTGAACTGGATAGAACATGTCAACTACTTATCTAAAAAATTAAATAAAGTAGTGTACCAAATTAGAAAACTAATAGAATTTACCACTCTAGATACCGCATTAACATATTATTACAGTAACTTTTATTCATCTTTTTCTTATGGACTTCTTCTTTGGGCAAATTCCGTAGAAAGTGGAAGAATATTTAAACTACAAAAAAAGTTGTAGCAGAAGCTAGCAAAGGCTAGTTATCGAGAACATTGTAAACCATTATTTGCAAAATTCAGCATCTTAACTTTACCTTCAGTATTCATTCTACAATGTGTGATGTTTGTGAAAGAAAACGAAAAGTCTCTATTTTCAAATTCTTCCTACCATTCTCATAACACAAGGAATAGAAATTCGTTGAGCATTCCCTATCACCGCCTGAAAAAAACTCAACAGTCAATTAATCACACATCCATCAACATTTTTAACAAATTACCGGATGCACTGAAAAATGCCCATACCGAACGGTTAAAGACAGCAATCATCAATATATTATTAAAAAATACATTCTATTCTCTAGAAGAATATTTCGGATTTAATTTTGACGAAACAAATGATTGAGATATAAGCAGGCATTTTTTTTATCTATGTATCTTCTGTTGTGATGTAATATTGAATAATTTGAAATTTTATATATATTTTTTGAATTTTATGTATTTCAGGTGACTGAATTCAACATAAGTATACATATAGTTTTATATTCAAAATTTTACTGTAATTGTCGACGTTTCTTGTATATACCTGTACTCAATTTCGTTCATATTTTCTGTTTTTCGTATTATTTGACAACCTTAAATGTAACTTACATAATTTGGGCCAATAAATTATTATTATTAACATTATTATTATAAACAATCTTTCTTTTTCTGTAATACAATATGATAAAAGTAGCTAAATCTCTCATAAACCAACAAGCCCGGTCTGAAAGTTATCCATTTATCACCAACACATTCGAAATCTACTTTTTCCGATTGAATGCGCCATGGGATTTTTCCAATTAAGGTAAAAAACTTAAAAACAATGTGACCAGAAAAAGTATAATAAACATGGGTGCATCCATACCATACATCGTATCGAACTAATAATTTCATTCTTCAGTCGGAGAAAGTATTGGAGTGACCTCAGTCTCATTCATATGCGTGATGAAGAAATGACTATATATGTTAGTTAATCGAGTCAATATAAGATTAACTTTGTGTAGAACCAGTTCCCTGTACTTGTGATTAAGATATTTACATATACTGCCTTAATCTATTCTCTGACATTCTGTTGAGAGTTATTGTGCTCGACGATCGCTCATTTGTCAGTGTCTTTACTACAAAATTAAAACAATAATTTTTATGCAAGAAAGAAAAATATCATTTGGAATATGGTCTGTGAGTATACCTTTTCTCATGAATTCATTTGTGCTAGATGCTTTGTGGTTTTTGCAATTAATTTCTCCTATTAGTTGGCCGTTCAAAAAATGTCGAGCACAAACATGTATCTATCTATATATAAATATATATAGATATATATTTATATATATATATATATATATATATATATAGATATAAATATATATATATATATATATAATTGTATTTGGCAGGTTTTGCAATCACTTATTAAAAGAAAATGCTCTTTTCTGTTCAAGCTTTCGAGATTTATTATCTCTTCTTCAGGAACTCTGAATGAACAATGATATTGATTAGTACTATTACAGAAATAGAATTGTTCGTACTTACGAAATGTGAAGTTATAAAAAAGCATAAAATCGAGGAAATTCTTCATTCTTGTACGGCTTATTGTAAAAAACATTGAATTAGGAATATCACATACATTCATATAAACAACTTGTTATAAAAATAAATTGAAAGGATGTTCTACTCAGCAGATCATTAAAAACATAAACATGTCACTCTTCATACTGATGTTGTACAGTGACAGTGACTCTTGACATCTTACAGTAATGCCAATTGTTTTGGGAGGCACTGGGATTATCGTCAGTTGTTGGGAGTTAGTATGTTATGAGTTTGGTGGTTGTTGGTTGTAGATTTGTGTAGTAAATAATGTGAGTCCTCCTAGGTCTTTTTAAGAGTTTACTGCTAGTGGTTGTTTGAATATGTTGGTATTTCTGGGAAATTTATATTGTGTGTGTTTGTTTCTTTGTCTAATATTTTGACGTTTTCATTGTGATCGTTATGCCAAACGTGTTTAACCAAAGTACATGTTTGTTTATTAATCCTCGCATCTCTTTTATGTGAGGTGATTCTATCTTTGAGGCATCTACTGGTTTGCCCTATGTATTTCTTGTCACTATCGGCACAGGGAATGGAATAGACAACGTTCGACATATGTAATAGTTGATCTTTGTCTTTCAATTTTAAGAAAAATTTGTTGGATATCTTATAATTCCTGGAGGCTAATTTAATATTGTCATATTCATGTTTTTTTTTTAGTTTGTATGATGGATTTCCTAGGTGAGGTAGTAGAAAGTGGGTTTGTTGATGAGTGCTTGATTATTGGTGGTGTTTGTATCTGTTGAAGCTGAATGTGTTGAGGATCTGTGGAATAGTAGATAATTCAATAATTTGGCGGGGTAACCATTGTTGCTGAATAATGTTGCTAATTTTTTCAGGTATTGTTCTCTTAAAGTTGTATGAGTGGTCTTGATGACTCCATTTTTCATGGCTAATACCGAGCTAATCTTGTGTTGTTTTTGGTGGAATGATTCATAATGTAAAAATCTGCCAAAAGAGCCTGGTTTTGTATACCAGGTGGTAATTAACTTATTATCATCATCTCTTTTTATTAATTTTGTATCTAAAGAGGGTATCTAGAAAGGGTACGTATATATACAGTGCGGTCCATAGGTATGGAATAAATTAATTTTTAGCGTTATTATGTATTTGTTTAGAAAACCCGAAACAGGTCGATTTCTATTGTCAAGTTGACAATACGAATTATGAGCACCCCCTCAAAAAATTTAAATGAGAAGGAGAGTCGTGTGGAACCTTGTTCGAAAGGGATTTTCATTCTCTGTTCAGCAATATTAAGTTTTTAAAATTTTGTGCAATCATAACTGAGAAAATGTATTTTGAAAATGTAAAATTTTTATTCTCGTACATTTTGTAGGACCTCAGAGGTTATGTTGTTAATTTCTTCGGTTATCCTAACTTTTAAATCTGCAATATTGTCTGGTCTATTGAAATATACTTTTGATTTTGAATAACCCCATGAGAAATCAGTTATTTTCTTATCTGTTTTGCTAAACGTCAGGAAAAAGTCGTTCAATACACCAAAAAATTATCCACAAAACCTACATAAATTATGTAATGTCAATCTAGTGGACTACTGTTATTTTGATATTTATAAGTTGCTGACACACGTCAGTGTATTGAAAAATATTTCTGTTTGTATTTCATTTAACTATGGCTAATTTATCCGAAACTCAAAAAATAGACAAGAACACAAAAGGAAGTTTGTGAAATGTTTAATAATCAATACCCTGGTCAACACGTCTCACAGACTACAGTTAGCAAAATAGAAACGAAATTTCGTGGAACTGGACATGTAAAAACTATTCAAAAATCAGGTCAGAATGTTAAATTGGATGGGGAAAAAAAGTTAGATATACTGTTAGCGATTGAGGAAAATCCGCATATGACAAGTATACAACTTGCCGCCGACAATGATGTAAGTAAATCATCGATATTGAGAGCTTCACATAAAGAAAAGTACCATCCTTATAAAGTTCAGTTGGTTCAGGCGTTAAATGAGGATGATCCTGATAGAAGGCAACAATTCTGCGAACTGATGATGGACAGAATGGAAGCAGATTTGCAGTTCATAAACAAAATTGTTTTTTCTGATGAAGCTACTTTCCATTTGAATGGAACGGTTAATATACAAAACTGTAGATATTGGAACAGAGAAAATCTTCATTGGATGTGTGAGGCTCACACACAATATCCTTAAAAAGTTTGGGCTGGTATCATTAACAACAAAATTATTGGCCCTTATTTTTTTAAATCACAGTTAAGGTTTATCTAGATTTTTTCAAGAACTTTTCAAAGCCTACATTGAAAAGACTTTTTCCTGATGTTAATGATCCAAATGCAATAGATAGTTCAATTTGGTACCAACAACACGGAGCTCCACCGCATTACAAACGTAATGTTAGATATTATTTGAACGATGTTTTTCCCAATAGGTGGATTGGAAGACGAGGAACGATTGAATGGCCGCCTAGATCCCATGATTTGACTCCTCTCGATTACTTGTTATGGGGTCATTTGAAATCAAAAGTATATTTCAACAGACCAGACAACATTGCAGATTCAAAAGTTAGGATAACGGAAGAAATTAACAACATAACCCCTGAGGTCCTACATGATGTTGTACGAGAATTCCAAGATCGACTTGCTTATTGTCATGAAGTGAATGGTGGTAATTTTGAACATTTAATTTAATTGTAAAATACATTGAAAAATACTTCCTAAATATTATGTGACATTATTTCCTTCATTCTACGTAAAGTATAGAAATTTTACATTTTCAAAATACATTTTCTCAGTTACGATTGAACCAAATTTTAAAAATTTAATATTGCTGAACAGAGAATGGAAATCCCTTCCAAACGACCCCCTTTCTCATTTAACATTTTTGAGGGGATGCTCATAATTCAGAGGGGGTGCAAGAAAGGGGGTGATATTTTCAAACTGTAAATTGTCAAATTTAGAATAGAAATCGACCTGTTCCAGGTTTTTTTCAAACAAATACATAATAACTCTTGAAACGAATTTTTTCCATACCTATGGACCGCACTGTATATACCGGGTGACACAGAATATCGGGCCACCCCTGTAACTTCTGCATTCGTGAACGGATTTTTCTGAAATTTGGTAGTTATATAAGCAAGCATTTTGGATTTGATCACATGACAATCCAGTATGGCGAACTTCCGGTTTTTCTGGAAATGCCAGCAACTTTGGTTTTTCAAATGGAACACCCTGTATATTTTTGAACCAAATTTGAAAAACTCTATTGCTGAACATAGAATAAAAACCCCTTCCGAACAAGATGCCACACGACCCACTTCTCATTTGAAATTTTTGGGGTGGCTCATAATTCAGAAGGGGTGCAAGGAGGGGGTATTATTTTCATACTGTAAATTGTCGAATTGACAATAGAAATCGACCTGTTTCGAGTTTTTTAAACAAATACATAATAACGCTAAAAATGAATTTATTCTATACCTATGGACCGCACTTGGACCGTATATTGATTGATATATTTTTAGCAGATAAAAATAAGGCTTCTTCAACAAAACTCAGTTCACTTCGTGCACAATAATCTCACGCTTACCTTTTTTTGGTAGTGTATTTAGTACACATCGATTGGTAGCATCGCTCCGACCTTTTTCGACATCAAATCATACCAAGTTGCGTCCAAATAAACAATTAACTTTTGGTTTGGGCGAAACTCATTCCTTTTTTAACCAAATAATTTGAGCCGATTCCAGAACAGTCTGACGATTGTTGAGTTTTCTGGAATGATTGCCATGGAGTGCAATGCCATCCTGATGTATTATTTGACTTGCGAGGAAAACCTCGTATGGATTGTATTTTTCCTTTATAATGAATAAAATCCATGAATTGCTCTTCTTATATTTTCTAGACATGCATCTAGACATATCAAATATTTTTGCGTTCGATTCTTTGTTAGAACAATATCTTCTCTTGAAACAACAGTTATGATTGTTATCTTCGAAATTCTGATCGAAACATGCATCTTTTGTGAAACAACATTGTTCGAAACATTGTTTTCTTTAATCAACTGACCATACGTGTTAAAAAAAACCTTTTGACTTGTGAGCAAAGGCTTCATACCTAACTTTCCTTTCTTTACTTTCACAATATCACTGTTGAGCCGACGTCCCACGACTCGAGAATTCACTAGTTTGGCTTGGGGGGATTGTGCTTGGTGCACAGGAGAAGGGTTTGTGCAATCTCGATCCTGACTGGTCCCACGGCGTGTATAATTTGACCGACCGTCGTCTACCAGTGGCTAGAGCTTGGTACACGAGCCTAGGAAGGGATGCATTGTCCAGTGCAGTAGTTATAAATAGCGACGATGAGAAGATAGCATGTGCAGCAGCTCATTACTGTATATAGATATTTTTTGTGATGTTCGTGTGTTTGGTCCCAACTATCTCTGAATTCCACCCCATGTTGATACACAATATTCAAAACATCACTCAACTATTCTCTGCCATCACCAAACTCTCTTTCCGAAGTGACCGGTCGTAGCCGACCCTCGCGCCGTGGGACCGCTCAACAAGTCAGACATCACGAGCCAGCTAGTTGAGCCTCGCGCCTGTTGCGCGATATTTGGAGAATTTACCGACATTTCATGGGAACGGTTGAGCTTACGCTTGACAAGTCTTGATCCTACGCGAGTCGACCGTTCCTATGACGCGAGACTTGACAATCCATAATAGTGGAGTAATATTAGATTTTAGTTTCAAAAAGTTAGGGAACTGCGTTAACTTTTCACTGTACATTAGTGATGATGTAAGGTACAGCATATGAAAAGTTACCAACCGTAAGGTGTGTGCTCAATTTATTATTCAACAAATAAATTGCAAAATTATATTGTTAATTGAATATCTTTGAAAAATTGTTTTTATTAAACTGATACAGCTATTCGAAAAAAAGGAAGATTTTACATGAAAAAGTATATAAAATGTGTTTTCTTGAAATAAAAACTGTAAGCTGAAGATTTTTTTCTAACGTACGAAAATGTGAGGTAGCCACGAGCGCTTCTCTTAAATTGTTATAACTTTTGATCTAAGTGATCGAGCTAACAAAAATTTAAATGAAAGAAAAGAAAAGTAGCTGATAGGTTGTCATGTTTTCAAATGTGAAAAAAGAGAATAGGAAGAGTACATATATAAAGTTACGTCAAAGTAAAATTTTCTAGAAAATCAATCAAAGATCTGCCATTCTTTGAATTTTCAATATAAATATCTGAAATTTTCACAGTTTACTCCAAAAATGACATATGAGGTGTGCTGATGGGAAAAAATTATTTAAAAAAAGTGTTCAAAATATTGAATAATTTCAAAAAATGACAAATTTAATTTTTTAGGCCATGTTACAAAAATCAAAAAATCTACTTTAAAATGTGATATTGAGATTTTTCAATAGCACTTTCTAAAGTTTGTAATCTGTACTTCAAAAAGGTTTGATTGGTTTCATTGAAAAAATTGAATTAATAATAACATTATTTCGCCAAAAACAAAAATAACTTTGATACGTTTATACAGGAAAAAAAGCTTACCTAACCAACATATACTTACATTACGACCTCAAACAAGGTATACCTACGCAGCATAAAGTTCATTTTTTTCTTTATTAATATAAGTGTAAATTGTATCAAATACGAAAATATTACGTTTTTTAAGAAAATTTACGAAAAGTCCATTGTCATAAATGAGTTCCTGCTTAAAATTCTTGTTTAAAATAAAAATATAAGTTTATCTTTTGATGTACTTCATATTGGATCGAAAATATCACATTTGAATGTTAGAGAGAGATAGAACACGATAGAACAGTTGATCGGTAAGTTTAGTGCTCACCTGACGTATACTACTCGAGTAATATTAGATTTTAGCTTTAAGAAGTTGGGGGTTGGTGGTAACTTTCAACTGTACATTAGTGATGATGTTGGGAACAACATATGAAAAGTTACCAACCGTAAAGTGTGTGCTTAATTACATTGTATATTGACTATTGAAAAAAAAAAAAAAAGGCCAAAAAAAATTTTAAAAAAATTTTTTTAAAATGAAAACTGTAAGTTGCAGAATTTTTTTGCTAACATGCGGAAACGTGAAGTGCAGCGCTGGAGGAGCACGCAGCCACGAGCACTTTACACTAAATTTATTATAACTTTTGATCTAATTGATCAAATTAAGCAAACAAAAATTAAACTGAAAAAATAAAAATGCAGCTAACGAAAAGTCATGTTCTTAAACGTGAAACATAATAAGTATAGGAATAGTACGTATATGAAATTACGTGAAAGCAAAATTCTGTCTAAAATCAATTATATCTTCAATTTTTTTTTCAGGATAAATATCGGAAATTTTCACAGATTACTCTCAAAATGACAAATGAAAAAAGGGAATTTAAAAAAATCCCATAATTTTATTTCGAAAAATACAGAGCTCAAAATATTGAATAATTTAAAAAAATTACAAATTTTAATTTTTAGGCCATGCTTCAAAAATGTGATATTAAAACTATCGGCAAACTATGAGTCGTATGATAGAGCTTCGTTAGCTCCACAACTTTTACTCGGAAAGTTTTTCTTCGAGATGTACTCATAAATAAAAAATAGCTGTAAATTATCATTCATGAAATCTACTTTTATGACTGACTACACCATTGTTTTTTTAATATCATACTCTTGTTCACTGACCTCAAAAAACCCATAAAGCATCAATTTGGGTAAAATTACTTCTAAATTATTTCAAATTTGCCTAATAAAATTGTTTTTCATTGTTTAAACAATTAATAAACGATCAGCGCACAATTGAAAGTTTATAACTTTTTTCTGCAAGTCATTTCTGAGTTTTATCAGGTGGTTCTAGGAAAATCCATGAAGTCCTCCAAGATTCCGAAATAATGCATAATTTTACTCCATTTTTACTCCACTATAAGTCGAGCTCGTTGAGTATCGCGCCGCGAAACATCGGCTTTAGAATGTTCTCTCAGGAGCTGTGTCATATTTTTTATTTTAAAACTCAAATAAAAAATATAATCAGAATCTACTTCTTCAATATTATTTTCAGGCGTTAATAAAAGCAGATTAATCATTTATTACATTTTGAAATATGAGGAATAATTGACCTTTCACTATAGTATTATCAATTTCCAATGGTCTGCAGAATGTCATTATTGTTGGAGATTACGACAAACTACGAATTATTTATATAACACTCTCTATGTTATATATTTTTTGTGTTAAGAAGTGTGCTATGTAGATATGAAAATGACATTTATTACTTTTTGACTTCTGTCGATTATAATAAAAAACGTTTATATTGAGTATAAAGAAGTATATCCAACATAATTTCTAACAGGTTAAACAGAATATATCTAACAGGTTATGGGCCCAGTCACTGGAGTAAATTAAAAAAAAATTGACTGGAATTAAAAGTAAAACTGTTAGAAAGTGAATCGTGAACATGGATGCTTCTAAATTCAATATTATAAGATTGAATGCTACTAACTACCAAATATGGAAATATAAAGTTGAGATGCTGCTATTGAAGGAAGAACTTTGGAACATAGTCACTGAAGATCCACCCGAACCAAAAACTGAAAGCTGGATTTCGAAAGATGGAAAAGCAAGGGCTTCAATTGGATTATTGATCGAAGATGCGCAAGTTGTACATGTGAAGAACTGTAAAACAGCAAAGGAAGCTTGGAACAAACTGAAGAAGCAATATGAAAAATCATCACTAACAAGTAAAGTTTTTCTGTTAAAACGACTTTGTAGGATGACATTGTCTTCGAATGGTGATATGGAAAAACATATTGCTGACATGATGGGCATTATAGATCAGTTGGTAATATTAGGGGAAAATTTAGCAGAAAATTTGCAAGTAGCATTATTATTATGCAGTCTTCCTGAAAACTATGAAAATCTAGTAATAGCCTTGGAAAGTAGAGCAGAAACTGACCTAACTATGGATATGGTTAAAAGTAAATTGATACAGGAATATCACAGAAGAAAAGAGAATCAAGGAACAGACAATGAATTAGCTCTGAACATAAATAAAAAACATTTCAATAAAAAGGTGTTCGAACAGAATAAGAGGGGTAGTACAGTGACATGTTATTTCTGCAAGAAGACCGGACATCTGAAGAAAGATTGTTACCATTATAAGAAACAACTTAATAGACATTCAAATGTAGCAAATGTGGTATCTTCAGATAATAACGAAATCAGTGCAAATGTTGAAGAGACACATGTTTGTTTCAATATTGGAGGAATCAATAAAAATCAGGATTGGTTTATTGACTCTGGTGCTAGTAGTCATATGACGAACAATAAACATTTTTTCTCACATTTTATTGATTCCCAAAGCGAAGTAGAGCTGCTGATCGCAGAAAAGTTCGTGCTCACGGCGTAGGTACTGGAAAATTGAACTGTCTTCTAGATGATAATACCGTTTCAGAAGTTATAGTAAAAAACGTTCTGTATGTTCCTGAGTTGGGTTCTAGTTTATTGTCAGTTAAGAAGTTGACAGACCTGGCATTCAAAATTGAATTTGACAAGGATAATTGCAGTATAAAGTTAAAGGATAAAGTCATTGCACAAGGAACTTTGAGTGGAAATTTATACAAACTCAAGCAATACAATAAAACTATGGCGGTATGGGATGGATGTAATGATGGCTGCATTCACATTTGGCACAAACGTTTTGGTCATCGAGATCCCTTGTCATAAAGGAAATGGCGAACAGAAATTTGGTGAATGGAATTAATATGAAAAACTGTCGACACATTATGACATGTGAAACCTGTATACAAGGAAAAATGACAAGACAAACATTTCCAAAGAAGTCTTTTACGAAAACAACAAATGTATTGGATATAATACACACAGACCTTTGCGGACCTATGCGTACAATCACACCTGGAGGAAAGAAATACATACTCACTTTCATAGACGATTTTAGTAGATACTCTACTATATATTTATTGAGTAGAAAGTCCGAAGTATTCGATGAGCTTGGAGAATATGTCAGATTAGTGCAAAATAAATTCAAAAAAAAAACAAAAATTTTACGATCTGACCGAGGTGGAGAATATATAAATTCAGAAGTAACAAATTTCCTAAAATCTGAAGGTATAGAATTGCAATTAACAGCTCCCTACTCAAGTCAACAAAATGGGGTAGCTGAAAGAAAAAACAGATACTTAACTGAAATGGTGAGATGTATGCTAATTGGTGCTAGTCTATCAAATACGTACTGGGGAGAAGCAGTCATGACAGCGAATTATCTAGAAAACTTGGTACCAACGAAAGCAACTAACAATATTCCATTCGAGATTTGGAATGGAATGAAAGGGACTGCTAGTCACTTGAAAGTTTTTGGAAGTACAGTTTTTGCTCATATTCCAAAAGAAAAACGACACAAACTGTGTGAAAAAGCGAAAAAGTACAGATTAGTTGGATATGAAAATGGTTCAAAAGCATACAGACTCCTCGATGAAAGTACGGGAAGAATTTCAATCAGTAGGGACGTGAAAATTTTGGAAGATTATCACAGCGGTTATTATCAATCAAAAACTATTGAAGACATCAAAAATGATCATGAACCCAAGAAAATTGATGATGAAGTGGAAATTTTCGTTGAAAATAAAAAGGAAGATGTGACATCAGATGAAATATTCGGAGAACAAGAAATATTTGACGAAGGAGAAACCGAAGATATAATCAGTGGTGAAATGCATACTAACAATGAAGGCGAAAAGAAGGATGAAAATTCTAATTCCAAGACAAATAAAAAAATGAAAAATTGTAAAGAAGGAGATACAATAAAGCTGAGATCAGAAAGAAACAATAAAGGTAAACCCCCGAATAAATATACAGAAGATAAAGAAGTCGAAGAGATTTTAACTGAACCAAAAACAAGAAATGAAGCACTTGAAGGAAAAGACGCTAAAAAATTGGATTGATGCTATGGACGAAGAAATATTGGCAATGAAGATGAATAACACCTGGAGTTTGTCTGAATTACCCGAAGAAAAAACAGCAATTGGAAGTGAATGGATTTTCAAGCTCAAAACTGATAGTCAAGGAAATGTAAATAGATACAAGGCTAGGATTGTAGCTCAAGGATTCTCACAAAAGTTTGGATATGATTATGATGAGGTATTCGCTCCAGTTGTGAAACAGTCAACATTTCGTCTTTTTCTCACTATTGCTGGGAAAGAAAAAATGACTATTTATCATTATGATTTCGAAACGGCTTTCTTAAATGCTGAATTGGAGGAAGAAATCTACTTGAAACAACCCCAAGGTTATGTCGAAGAAGGACATGAACATTTGGTATGCAAACTACATAAATCAATATATGGGTTGAAACAAGCTGCCAGAATGTGGAATCCCACAACCAATAAATTCCTCATTGATATGGAATTCAGAAGGGGTGATTACGATCAATGCCTCTACATAAAAAATGAAAAAGGAAGCCTCATATATTTATTAATATTTGTTGATGACATCCTTATCGCATGTAAAGAAATAAAAATAATTGAAGAAACGGCTGAAAAACCAAAAACAAATTTCAAGATAACTTGTTTGGGACATATTGACAACTATCTTGGAATCCAAGTGAAAAAAGACATCCATGGGATTTATTCAATAAACCAGAAAAGGTATATCATGAAATTATTGAGGAACTTCAAGATGGAAAACTCTAAAGCTGTGACTATTCCATTAGACACAGGATACTACAAGAACAGAAACTCTAATGATGATAAATTCAGAAACGAGGATATTTACAGGAGCGCGATAGGTGCACTATTGTATTTGTCGGTGAACACGAGACCAGATATCTGTGTTGCTACTTCAATTCTCGGGAGAAACGTCAGTGATCCCATTACGTATGATTGGTCAGAAGTAAAAAGGATTATGAAATATCTCAATGGAACCATCGATATGGAAATTAAACTTGGAAAAATATCATCTGATATTGATGAAGATATTTTGTATGGATATGCAGATGCGGACTGGGCAGGAGATAGGTCAGATAGAAAGTCAAACAGTGGTTATTTATTTAAATTCATGGGAGCCATGTTCGACTGGCGTTGCAAGAAACGAACCTGCGTGGCACTATCTTCCACAGAAGCTGAATTCATTTCATTGTCAGAAGCTTCTCAACAAGCAATTTATCTGAAAGGATTGTTACAAGATTTTCAACAAGATGTAACAACAACTGTCATGTTCGAAGAAAATCAGTCATGTCTAAAATTGCTTGACAATGAAAAAAAAAAGTTAAAAAAATACAATTTCGTCAAGAATCTCAAATTGACAAATAAAATCATGTTTCAATATTGCCCATCCCATTCCATGTTGGCTGATTTTTTAACAAAACCACTAGGACCTGAAAAATTACGAAATAATATTGAAATGGTTGGTATGAAGATATGTAATTCATAATTGTCGAGAAGGGGTGTTGGAGATTACGACAAACTACGAATTATTTATATAACACTCTCTATGTTATATATTTTTTGTGTTAAGAAGTGTGCTATGTAGATATGAAAATGACATGTAAAAATGATTACTTTTTGACTTCTGTCGATTATAATAAAAAACGTTTATATTGAGTATAAAGAAGTATATCCAACAGAATTTCTAACAGGTTAAACAGAATATATCTAACAATTATATCAAAAAACAACAGAAAGAGTAATTATTGTTCGAGTATAGTTCGTTAACACCGCACAAAATCTGATGATACGTGAATAATTGAAAAACGCTCTATAATGCCGGGATCCAACGGCGCGTGGAGTGGCACTCATCGCGCCAAACTTGCCAGTTCACGCGCCGTCGGATAGGGCAGGCTTGGCGATCTTCGGTCGGCGCGGTGAGTCCCGTCGTTTGTCGCTAAATGAACACGGCGCGGCTAGGCGCGTGGTAATGTCAGTGCCGCCGTGGTAATTTTCACCATGGAGTGGTCGAACGAAGTGGTGTTTCATCCCTCTATGAAGCCCAGTCGATCATTTGGAACACACGGGATCCAAACCATGAAAACAGGAATTTAATTCATGATGCCTGGAAGCGAATTGAAGAGCGAATGAGTATAAAATATTCAATAGAAGAATTGAAAATATTTTACCGCCAACACTGCCGGCGCACAACATACTACAACCGCTGCATGTCCACGTCTGAAACCGCGATCCTACATGCGTCGTGGGAACGGCCCGACACATTTCGTTGCGACAACTTTGACACTCATCCCTCGATCCAGGATTGACACTCCACGCGCCGTTGGATCCCGGCTTAACACAATCTGTACCTGATCATACTTAAAACAGGTATCTATTTATTATAACCCATCACCTGCAATCGGTCAACATGTCATAATTTGTCCTTTAAATGAAATGTGCGTCGGCCAATAAAAACTGTATCAGAAATAACTTCCATAATTCCAGTCTCTATCTGTGTCTTCAGTTAGGAGAAGACATGAGATGTTTTATTCTGCCTAAAAGTATGTTTGGTGGCTCGAATGGTTAGCGGACTCTTTCTCCTATAACAGAATATGATGTGATATGGGTGCGTTTTTTCATGTACCAACTTTGGGAAACACCTTCATTTTTCATACTCTTATTATTTATTTGCTATAGAAACAATAAAAACAATTCAGTTATAACTTTATCGCCAAGGACACAAATTATTCTTCAAGTACTGGAAAATATCGTAAAAAAACGATATATGAATAACGAAAATGAAAATATCATAAATAATAATTTTAGGTTTGAAGCTATTTTTCTTCATTGGTTTTGCGACAACTATGACGAAGGCACAACATTTCAACACATCGAATCCCCCGAAAATTTTAGTATTCGGTCCATTTGTACCAGTAGTGGGACCAGAAAAACTCAAAGAAATGGGGTGAGTATGAAAAAGTTATTATGTCCTTGTATTTCCTAATTATGTATAGAAATCATAGTTTTGAATACGAGTGTTGTTGAAAATGTGGTGCCAAAATTTTGAAATTTATTTTTCAACAAATATTACTCTACTTTCTATCATTGAATTGAAGGTTGAAGGAAAATAATAATACAGAAATGTATTTATTGAATCATTGTTCTGATGAAATTTCGAATGATCGATGCCAGCTTATGTATGATTTATTGCCTAGCCATTCATGATGATGAGAAATTGAATCATCAGTGCATTATTTCCAGAAACACTCAACTTTGTTCAATTATAATACATCATTATACGGGGTTCTGCAATAGTGTCTCAGGCTTCCATATTGTCTTGAATCCCGGGAATAAATTTGTTCAATTATATAACCAATCTTGAATAATTTTCAACAAGAAATATTAGAACTCTGCTATAATAGGCACCAATCCAATCCAATAGTATTTATTTCATAACATTGAACTATACATTGTAAAACTTAACTGAATACATATACAAATAAAACAATCTCTTCTTGGTGCTCCTCTTCTTGTGAGGGGCAGAGGAAGAGGGAAGGATTTGGCATATGTGTGAGGTTTTTGACCTTCCGCTTGTCCTCCCAAGGGGCGAAGGGGTTGGCCCCTGCTAATGTAGACAGGTTGCCTTGAATATATTCATTTTTGTTTTATTTTAATGGTTCTTGTTTGTGGTGCTTCCTGCTTTTGGCTTATGCCCCTATTTTCCTTTGTTAAATTTTATTAAAATTACGATTCCTTTGTTTTTGACTACTTGTTTGATTTCAAATTGTGCTTATTATCCCGGAAAATAAAATAACTTGAACAAAATCCGGCTTTTAGTAATTCTGCGTTAGTTAGCTATTTGTCCCTTTCTGGGTTTTCCTCTGTTTATATATTCCTCCTCTTCATTGTAGTGCTTCTCTATATAAGTCTAGGTTTTGGTAGATCACTCCATGTTTTCTATGTGTGTCTGACCTAATGTTTGTTATGTCTGCCGTGAGCGGACTTTTAGAACTGTGGTATCGATAAAACTTGCCGGAAATGTTGAGTTTAAACTCTTCGAGTTTCTTGACTCCCGCCAGCTCGCGTAGTTCATCCAACCGAATGTACCTTTTTTTTTTTTTTTTTTTTTTTTTTTTTTTTTTAAGGGGGGAAACCGCTTGGCACCTGGGCCTTGTGTCTATCAGCTCAGGTAGTGTCGGGCGCATCTCCGACTAAACCCCCCCCCCTCGCCCTCCTATGCTTGGAACCATCTTGTCGACACAGCGTCAAGCATAGGCGGCGTACCATGCAGCTGCTTCTTTCTCTATCTTCGCATGGGTTTTCCACGTCACGTCACGGATAGTACATACAAAAATGAAATACTATACTAAAATATCACAAACATAGGTATCACAGACTTAAATATCACAGTTCATCTCCATCATTTATTGGGAATCGGTCCTGCCTTTGCATAGCCCTCTCTTCCCTTTCTTTAGCCTCCATCACCTGTCTTAGAAAATTGTAGCCCGCCTGCCATCTTCTTTCATCAGTGATCATGAGTCCGATCATATTCTCAGGCATAATTGTTACCCCCAAGGCCATTTCCACGTTGTGTCGCTCTCGTTCCCATCTCTTGCATCCAAATATTGTGTGATTTGGGTCATCCCATTCACCACAATACAAGCACCAATCGTCCGCGGCTTTTCCTATCTTATAGGTATATTTTCTGAAAAACCCATGCCCGCTCAGGGCCTGGGTTACATAGTAATTTGTGCCCTTATGGCTACATTCTATCCACGCTCTCAGGTTTGGAATGAGTCTTCTGGTCCATTGAGCAGTAGTAGTATTTTCATCCCATTGCGTTTGCCATTGTTCAATGGTCCTGTCCCTCTCTTCCTTCTTTCCCCTTTCAGTCAGATTGGGAATGGAATCCAGACGTATCCTTTCCTCTATCATGAGGTCTATTGGCGGTATTGCCGTTATGACGCACAGTGCATCAGCCGACACAGTCCTATAGGCCATGGCCACACGGAGTAGCATATTCCGCTGCGTTGATATCAACATGCCCCTGTATGTCTTCACTCTGGTGACATTGCCCCACACGGGAGCCGCGTATAGGAGGACGGACTGCACCACTCCGTACATCACTCTTCTCTTATATAGGCCAGGTCCCCTTGTGTTTGAAAGGATCCTCGTTAGGGCCGTCACCTGCCTATTCGCCTTGTCACAGGTCTCCCTGACGTGTTTATTAAATATCAGTTTGTCGTCAAGCCAAACCCCGAGATACTTTACGAATTTTTTTGGAATTATCTCCGTGTCAGCCAGCTCGAAGCGAATTCCTTCCCTCTTCCTGCGTCCCCTGATTACGATAGCCTCGGTTTTCTGCGGGGCAATCTCTAACCCATTATCCTCCGTCCAGCGTTTAATTATTGCTAGGCTCTGGTTTGCAGTGCGCGTCAGCTCGTCACTCTTGTCGGCCTTGATTATAAGTGCAAGGTCGTCCGCGTACGCGACGGTTGCGCAATTCCTCGGGAGGTCCAGTATTAGGATGCCATTGTATAACACGTTCCACAAAGTTGGACCAAGTACGGAACCCTGCGGGACACCCTGTGTCAGGTTCATCCTTATTTTCCCAGAGGTCAGCTCTCGACTCGATAGGTAACTCCCGATTGCCATGCGTAAGTAGGGGCTAATTTGAAGCCGGCACAGTTCGTGCTTTATCAGGTGCCACTTTGCCGTGTTGAAGGCATTTTTTATGTCAATCATGATCACCGCTCCCCATACCTTCCGATCACTGTTCACCCTCTCCAGCACGTGCTTGATGGCTCCTACCGTTGATATTTTGGCTATGAAGCCAAACTGGGTGCTGGCTATGCCCTCTCTGTTTCCTAACTCCTCTTCCAGCCTGGCCTTCAGTAGGTATTCATATATTTTCCCAAGGCAGTCCAGAAGACAGATTGGTCTGTGTTTCCCATCTATTCTCGGATCCCCTTTGGGAATTAGGATAGCCTTGCCTTTTTTCCAGCTGCCTGGAAAGACTCCTTGTCTGAATAATCCATTCATTATCGTAAGTATTGTGTCTGGTATCGCCTCTATGGCGTACTTCACCGTCTCCGGTTGGATCCCGTCGGGCCCCGGCGATCTCCTGCTCCTCAGCTTCCGTGCTGCCTCTTTTAGCTCTTCCCTAGTAAATGGGTGGAGGGGTAGTTCCATGTCAGGCTCCTGGTTTTTGAGGTCAACCTCTGCTGTCCCAGGAAAGAGTTCACGCAGTATGTTTTCCCTGCGTGCTTCATCCATCTCGTATGGAGTCCTGAATCCCTTCAGATCCCTGATCGCGATCCGATATCCCTGCCCCCATGGATCCTCCTCCAGTCTGTCGCACAGCAACCGGATGTACCTGTTGGATGAACTACGGAGTGCCTTGTTCTGCAGTCTTTCCAACCTTGGGTTTTTGATAGACAGCAGAATATTGGGCAGGCGTATTTCATGGCAGGTCTTATTATCTGCTTATAGATCCTTATTTCATTATCGATTGAAAACTTTGAATTAGGTGCAATGAGGGGGTATGTACGTTTAATTTAGGCCGCCCCCTCTGTAGCGCTAGCGCAATGTGGTTGTGCAGGTATATACGCCTATCCAATTCCACCCCCAGGTATCTCGCCGAGGGACTCTCCGTCACTTTGTTATTTTCGATTCTTAACTTCCTGACTTCTTCAAATTTGTTCGTTTCCTCGTGAAGTTAACGACCTCCATTTAATTGGGATTGAACTTTATCTTGTTATTCCCCAAATATGGTATGACCAACCGATCCAGATGAATCTGGAGCTGCATAGCAGCTCTGGAACGAGTGTGCATAAATCGCGGTGTCATCCGCGAACATAGCCGTGCTCGTCCGAATGAAGGTCGGAAAGTCATGTATATACAGGGAATACAAGATTGGTGACAACGAGGGCCCCTGCGGGATACCCGCTCCTATTGTATGTTTCTGGTTGATAAGGTATAACGGCATTATTCTTGTTTTTTCCCGGCTTGAGTAGTGGGATTATTTCCGCTTTCTGTAGACAATGTGGGTAATGTTGACACTTAATGATTGCATTTATGTATATAAATTGGACCAGCGATTTCCTCGGAAAGTTCTTAAGCAAAATGGCGTCCAACTGATCGAGGTCTGGCGCCTTATTTCTCGGAAGTTTAGTGATTACCCTCAGAACCTCTTCATAGTTAGTTGAAACTTTTTGAAGCTCTGACGGTATTAGTCTTACAGTATGGGTTTCTTTGACGTTATCTGCCAAATTAGTGATTAATGTGTGCTCATTCGTACTATCTGGTTCAGTGATGTGCACAATGCTGAAATACTCGCCGAACAAATCTGCTTTTTCTTTTGGGTTTGCTTACGAACGTCCTGGACCCCTCACTATTGCTGGGACAGGCTCCCTTTTCCTCTGGAAGCTCTTGTCCCCAGTGAGTGGTCCCTGACGTTGAGGCTCTCGAGTTTGCGATTCCACACATCGTTTGTGTTTTTCTCCATTAGTTCATTAATTTCTTTCCCTAACCTAAGAAAATTCCCTTTGTTGTCCGCGTTGCTTGCCATTTCCGTCTTTCTTTGTTTTTGACTTTAATCAGGTTCTTGATGTTTTGTGGAATCGCAAACTTGTTACCCCTCACGACTATTTTTCTGGTTGTTTTGTCCCTGGCGATTTGAATAGTTTTAATTAATTTTTTTGTTTCATAATCAATGTAATTTTTCTCTATTTTACGATTTATAAAAGTTATTCTATTCATTACCTCCATGACTTTTTTCCAATTGCACGTGTGATAGTCGTGTCTAATTTTTTCTTTGTTTGGAAAGACTTTGTGATTTAAACTAAATAATACTGGCACATGATCTGATGTAAATTCGCTTATTGCAATTAATTCGCTTACATCTGGGACGTCCTCTTGCACAACCAGATCAATAGTCGTCGGTGACATACCATTGAAAGGATAGTGTGTGGGTTCGTTGCTGCGTTCCACAATTACTTCATTGTCCGCTGAGTATTTTAGCAGCGTGAGTCCGTTGACGCTCGACTTCGTCGGGGCACCATTCCACTCAGTGTGATGAATACCGGTGGCTGGTTAGGTTAACGAGAGTCTTATCAATATCTGAGCCTGAAACCGGTTTTTTGGCTTCAGCCTTTTCCGGTATGCACTGAATAAATAATCATTCATCACGATATTCTGAAAATGAGACGACCGAAATATACGAATCCTTACAAAACTCTCGCATAACTTGTTGGAGGCAGGACATTTTCCCCACATACCAAAAAAACTACCCTAGTAAGTTCCCACTATCCTGCCCAACACAGGCAGAGACATCCCCTTCCCCCACCACCCCAGCAGTGGCAATCAGGGTGTCCACACCCCATTCTGCAAACAAATGGAAGAATCAATAATATACTAGTTTTAAGTTGTAAATAGTAGGCTTAGTCTATTTGTACATTGACAAAAATGAATAAAACTCTTTTGAATTGAATTGAATTGATATCTGAGCCAAGCAACGTCGGGCGCGTTTAGTACTTGAATGGGTGACCACCTGACAAGGCAGGTGCGTGTAAAATGCCTTAACAACTGTAGCGTAGTAGCATATTCGTAGCTGCAGACGTCTTATCAATTAGCACGAGATAAGATAAGACGATAGATAGAAGGGACGTTAAGATGGCGGTCCCGAGTTCATAGATGTTGAGCTCGTTAAAGAACCGTACCTTTGAAACAACAGAGGATTCGTCAAAATTTTCGGTTGGGGGAGTGTGCTCACCGCCGTCGGTGTTTAGCCTTGGTCGCAGAAATAGGCCGACGTTAAAAAAAATGAATAAAAAACTCTGCTATGGCCATGATAATTTCTTTTTTGCAATTTTCCCTATTTCAAAAATCTCTAAGTATAGTTTTAATCAGAAAATTCAGTAATAACGTGCTGATCGAGATATCAAATATCAACCACAGAAACAGGGATTTATTATTACACCTATTTACAAATGAAAATACTTATTTCCCAATTAATTGGGATATAATCTTAATATATAAATCTCTCGAAAAATAAATATAACACTCTCTTCTATACCTAGCTTATCCGTTGGTGTTGAAATACACGCCTTTTAGATTATGCTCATGAAGTACGACAGAAAAAGTATTATTTTTGTATAATGAAGGTCAAGCACTTATTATACACGCTTTATTAGCTTCACCTGTATGTATGTATGCATGGTGGTAATGGAATCTTTGAAATTAATTGAAATTTCGCACACGTAATAATTTCATAGATATAACCTGGTATTCTTACCAAGATCGTAAAAAATATTATTTACATTTTAAAGATATGGCAAATGCGCAGATTCACCAAAATGCAGCATTTCATTCACTATAATTTCGAAAAAACTTCCATTCCATGTAAATGAATAAATTGAAGAGTTTTTCTCCCGTAGTCTTCTTTAGACTTTTGTAGCATAATGGACCAAACAGTTGAAAATAAAATTATAGACTAAAAATACTAAAAAAGATACGCTTCTGCAGCGATAAGGACTAAAAATTTGAAAAAATAAGAATAAAGTCACTGACCAAAAAAAATCCTTTCATATAAAAAAAGCGTGAGGTGGTCTCCACTTACTTTTCATAAAGATATTGAAATAACTGATACGATATCAGCACCCCACGCTTTTTTTACATGAGAGGAAATTTTTTCAACTTTTTAGTCCTTATTGCAACAGAAGTGTGTTTTTTTAGTTTTTTAAAACTATATTTTTCCCATTTCTTCAGTAGTTTTGAATGAAATTTGTGACAATGTTGCAAGTTGAAAATTATAAATCTTATGATTTAAACTATTATTGAAGTTTCAATAAAAACGTTGACCTACACATCATAAGATTTTGTCCTGTTAGCTAACTTTGTAATTAGTGCCCCATTTTCATTTTCCATAATCACTATTCCATTTCTGACATTTTCAAATGACAACATCGCTGAATTCGCTATTCCAGAAGTGTGAAAACTCTTAGTTCTATTCTTAGCTCACGACATCCTAGTTTACTTACATATATTTGCAATTGTTGCAAAATTAAAGTTTTGAGCATATTAATTTCAAAGTTTTCTTGTGTGTAATTTTTTTCATTAAGGAGCTCAGCAACGGTGTTTCTAACTGGTTATCAAATATTATACAATTTCACGCACTAACGATTCATTGATGTGGAAGATGGGTACATAACATCATATATAATAATATACTATACTTTTTACTGAACTATTTCTGTATACTTGAATGTAACAAAACTGATATCTAAACTGTTTCATTCATTATTCTATCTTAAACTATCAAATCAACTTCTTCATTTTTCTTATTATTCATTCAGCTACTAATGAAATCAATTTCATTTTTATTTCTCTTAATTTCATTCATTACACCAAAACGTGCTTCAACAAAAATTTATTTTTCAAAATTAACCAAAAAATAAAAAACAGTTTTTTATCAACAATAAACTCCTCCAAATATCTTCTGAGTTTCTTCACATCCTTTGGTTTATCCGCTTCCGATGGCTCCTTCAATATCATTGCAAAATGTCTTGGGTTAGTATATAGGGTGAACTCAACATGCACTTATAAAAAAATTTATAATCAATTGCTACAATAAAAAAATCCATCATGTTTTCCTCAAAAGTTATCCAAACAATCCCGCCGTTCCTCATCATTTGTAACAGTCGGTATGAAGACAGTTTTTTAATAATATTGAACTTAATTAAAAATATCCTGCCGATGCCACCAATGTACAACCTGTCAATTGACCGTTGGTGTTTTTATGAACATTTATTGGGAAATATGTAATTAATATATTTATATTTCTCAGAAAAATTATATCATATTTTTCTATCCCGCCGATAACACCATTGTATGATACTGATCGATTAATTATTCCTTAATTTTTGTAACAAAAAAAATATTGAACTTACTTACTTTTTTCCGCACATATAATAATAGAATATCTATACTTCTTGTATAATCTTGAATCCGCTCCAATATAGTCACACTAGCTGGTTTTTTATTTCTAATAATAATAAAATAATACCTATAATATTTTTCAAATTATACGGGTAGCTGTCACCTGCGGAATAGCCATGAAATTAGATCTAACTTCAGCAAAAAAACCAAGACCATAAATTTCAAAGCACTAATCAACATCAAATTTATTTCAGTAAAAGAACTCATACTTTTATTTTCATAATTAACTTTTTCATTATTAAAACAAATAGAATCCGTACTTTCCACGAAGCCTAATATTTTATCATTACCAATAATTCCCGAATTCAATAAAACTTTTTATGCATTTGCATCAATACGAATAATTTATGTACATGTGATTCACCTAAATAATAAAATAAAAGCAAGCATTAGACAATTTTTTTCTATAAGCTATGCACTTATCCTGTAGAATAATTTTCCGTCTTTAATATCCAATTTTCTTTTCCATTTTCCATAGACACTCGTATATAATCCCTTCCGATCTACCGACGTCATAAAACTCCCATATTTAAACCCCACCCATTTCAACTCACGAAAAACCCACTTCATCCCGAAATTTTATAGAAATATATCCCCCAACGCTTAAAAAAATGTTATCAAACAAAAACATTATCCCCCGCCGTAGCGTCGGCCAGCGCGTACAAAAACGGAGCCTTTCGAGGCGACGCCCGACACCCGAATCTTCAACAAAGCATTGTTCACCGCCGTCCCGGCGTAAAAACGGCCTTTATGGCCGACTTTCCCTGGTTACTTTTCAAAACCCAGACGACGTCAAACTTCATACAATCTGGACTTACCCTTCCCTGATTGGTCAATATTCATCACCTAATCTGCCATTATGCAAATATTATAATCCCTCAGTTTTATACGAATTTTCCTGGCATCTCAAATTTCACATTTCCTGTTCATAACGAAACGAATCATTTTCTGGCTCCTAATTCCCAGTCAAAACAATCGTAATATTATGACCAAACTCGTTCAAATCTCGATAATATATTCTGTCTTTCACAAACGGAATAATATTTTTCATATAAGAAAATAAGAATTTCTGAATAACTAACGTATAAGCTCTCTCATTATAATTTCGCTATATTGAGATTTCAATTTAATAAAACAATAACAACACCCGACAGCGTCTTCAATTGTATTTGAAGCCTTTTTTTTCTTTGGCCTGTTGCTTCAAATAGATGCTTAGGTCACGAATGCACACAACCTTGATGTGATTTTTATTTATCGAAATCTCTTGACGATATCCCTTGGGTCATTTGGAGTTTTATATTTCAATATAATCTAGAAGTAAAAAATATGAGTCTGGACTCTAATATATGATCAAATGTATTTGCACGCAGGGACTCTAATAATGCCTATTTATGTGATAATGATGACGTTAACTCTCCACATTCATCTGATTCCGAAAAAAAGTCTGCCACATTTTTATGTGAGCAGATATATAATTTCAAGTAGGAGAAGTCTCATATTTAAAGCAGAAAAACGTATTGATTTATGGGGTGGGTGGAATGCCGGAATTATCTCATTTCGGAAAATTGTGATTCTGAAAATACCGATAATAATGAACATTTTTCCAAAATCTCTATATTTTTTATCCCATGACATTCCCACATTTATCTGCTTACCAATTCAATTGATGCTAGAAAAACCCATGAAGCCTACCAGCGATCTGATGTTATTTACCGCAATTATGAAAAAAACAAAATCTGAAAAATTAACACAAAGAACTTTTTGTTTTGTATCAATCCTGACTTATTGTATTTCCTATGGAAATATGAACTTATATGATTGGACAAATTATTCCATTACGTTAAAATTATTTTTCCATATTTTCAGTTGCCAAGTAATCAAAGTCGAGAATTATTCCAAAGAAGATATTTTGGAAAAAGTGAAAGGAGTGGAAGCTTTATTTTGGGCTTCACATGAGAAGTTAGATAATGATATTCTTGATGCTGCTGGTGAGTCACTATTTCCATTACATTAGAAGTGCTCAAATTATTTCCTGAATATTTGGAAAATTAAAAATGATATTGAACCACAAACCTGACTTTCTGAATGATAATTATTCGATTTGACCCAATGATGTTTTAAAATTTGAAATAGTGGGATTTGCAAACAGAATAACAAGAACCGAAGAACAGACCCAATGAAACAATGTGTATGCTCATAGCTCTGGGGTTTGTGAGTCTATGTCATTGATGTCACGATTCTCAACTGTTGCAATTTTCCATAGAAATTTCCTCTAGAGACCCCAATCAAATGAAAAATTTCCGAAATTTTTTTTGTTGTCATTGTAACTACATTGGATTGGCTACAAAATGATGTCGTGAAAATTCACATCTAATGTAATGTCGAAACATCAAATTAACATTTATGCAAAACAATTTAGTTTCTGGAACATGATGTCATTTTTGAGAATATGTAGATTGAGCGGGGGTCGATATGGCTCTTCAGCCTCTCCGTACTTTATCAATTCAACACCTGGCATTTCGAGACTTCTTGCGAAATGTATCAGTTTCCTAGGAGCTAAGTTCGTAATTCTGAGGGCATTGATGAAACCGCTTTTGTAAAACAGTGCAATCGCAAAGCAGGTGTTCTGCAGTTTCAGCGATGTTCTCGTAGTAATGACACAGTTCGCTGTATGATCTATCCATCTTTTTTAGGTGATACCTCAGAGGACAATGTCCATTGTGCAGTTCCCTTACTGGTTTCAAGTCTTTCTTGTGACCTGGCACCCACACCGGTGTGACCTGATTATTCACAATCAGTTGTCTCAGGAAGAGTTTGCAGTCCTGAGTCAGTCTAGACTCACAAGTGTGTGACAGTGCTGCTTGCCCCCCTGGAGCTTCTTGCAAGGAATTCTTAAGCGCAAATTTGTATACCATGGATTTATGCTTGCAATAATATTGGAGCTTTGCCTAGGGGTTTTGAGAGCCCAAAACTAGGACCTGTTACTTTTACTCCAGCCTCTTCGTCCATCTATCAGTATAACAAACTGATGCATTCCTTCCTAGTTGAGGCCCGTTTATTGAAGACACTCTATGTCGCTTCCTTCATTACGCACAAGTGCACTGAAAGTTCAGCATTGCCTCTAATGGGCATGGAAATATTGGCCTTGTGATTTCCAGACTGGCCAATCGCTATACTTTTTGCAGCTTGATTTGTGCCGAGTTTTTGGCTACCATACTAATGAGGAATAGGTTTGATTATCATTTGATATGACCAGTATATCATTTTCGGCTTCAAACACCATGTCTTGCCAAAAATTCTGCCCAAGTAGTTGACTTTCTTGGGAAAAGTTATGTGAGTTCAATTCAGGGTCGTGGCTTTGCAATAAAATCAACTCACCCAACATAATGATACCTGGTAAAAACCAGTTGGTACAAATGGTGATTCTATAACGTACCTTGGAATGGAAGTGGATAAATATCTGAAGTGGGATATTCATATGAATAAAATAGTAAAAAAACGGAGATCAATTCTTTTTACCTTCAAGCAGTTGAAAAATATCCTCGATACCAAGATGCTAAAAATAATATACCATTCTCTCGTCGAGTCACTTATACAGTATGGTATTTCAGGATGGGGAAGACCATACGATTGTCACATGGAAATCTTAGAGATTACCCAAAAATATTTCCTGAAAATTCTATATGACAAAAACAGAACTTAGGTACCCCACCGAGTGTCTTTTCACTTATAATCTTCCTAGAGCATGAATTATTGCCGGAAATTTTCTTTGGAAATTCATGTACGAGACAGATTTCCCGCAATTAATTCAAGCACGTGGGGGATTCGGTAAGAAAATTTTATACCGGAATTATATTTAAATAGAAAACATTAAGTAAATATTTATTTTGACGTTATTCACAAATAAATAGAAGGCTGTGTGTAATGAGTGTTTTGGGGAGATTTTTTTCTGATTTTCCCCGTTACCTAGTAAAATGAAATATATAATATCAGATAAATTATTATGTGAAATTAATTGATTTCATACATTTTTCTTACTAGGTTTCAGGGAAATGTTAATATTGACTAAAAATGAAAGTGGATACGTTCGGTTTTGGGGAGATTTTTTTTATTTTCCCGTCCAGTAAAATAAATATATAATATCAGATAATTTTATTAAATTATTGTTTCATACAATTTTCTTACTGGTTTCAGGGAAATGTCAATATTGATTAAAAATAAAAGTGGATGTTCGTATTACGGGATTTTTTTTCCCGTGCCCTAGTAAAATAAAATTTATAATATCTACATTATTATATAAAAATAATTGATTTCATATAATTTTCTCACTGGGTTTCAGGAAAATGTCAATATTGACTACAAACGAAGGTTATATACAGCAAAAAATATATAACTATACCTATACATATATACTTGAATATTTTTCATTTTCTTTTAGGATTAATTCTAAGAAAAATTAATAGTAGCGGTAATAATTTTTTTTCAAATAATTCAGGAAATCGGGATATTTTATATTTTATTCTTTATTCTAAATAGAATGTTGTTGGCGTATGTTGCCGGTTAAATTTTTTTTTGTAAAGTTAGCCATGGATTTGACATTCACTAGTCCTGCCAATCAATATTTTATTTGTGGCATTATAAGTTCCTCATAACATTCTATACAATCATAAGTTAGTGAAAAAGTGATAATAAAATGAACTTTCAATCGTATGAATTGCGTTCCTTCTGCAAAGAATCACAGCACATCAAAATGTACCATAAAAATGTAAAATATCTAACATACCTAGTGGAAAAATCTGGATTAAATCCTGAGCAAGAAAACTTATTTAAAGAGATTGGCAACATTCTGCGTGATATTGTGTCTTCTTTTGGACACAAATCTAATACTCAAAGAAATAAACTGGTGTCTCAGTATTATTTTCATTTTATGAAACACAGGCATATTGTTAAAAAAACACCGCTTCTGTGTTTTATTCACCACTTAGGAAAGAGGAGGTAGAAGTGGAATTTTTGAAGAATGTAAAATTAATTAATGATATTATAGAATGTACACCTTAATAAGATGTTGTAATATTTCCAACTTATGAAGTAAGTAAATAAAAAATATCATTTCAATATTATTTTTGTCTAATTATATGATAGCTGTCATGTGCCGGGAAATTTCCACTTATTAATTAAACATTTTCAGAAAATTTGCTGGTTACCATAGTAACAATGTCGAAATAAAGCATCTGATTGGATGAAAATGACTGGTATAAAATTTTCACTTTTTTGAGTACATGAACTTTTTTGGAAATTATCTTTTAGACTATACATTTTTTCATTACCTAATGGGTGTAAATGTTCGAAAAAAATCATTTAATTAAATTTTAATTGAAAGTGCCTACGGCCATAATTTGATAGGCAACCCGGCCTTAATTTATATTGATAATTATCTCTAAAAATAACTTTTGGTTTCATTAACAGATAGGGGTAGTAATCATGCAATGGGATCTTCATGATTACTACCCATCTTAATAAACCAAAAGTTATTTTTAGAGATAATTATCAATATAAATTAAGGCCGGGGTGCCTATCAAATAATGGCCGTAGGCACTTTCAATTGAAATTTAATTAATTGATTTTTTTCGAACATTTACACCTATTAGGTAATAAAAAAAGTTATAGTTAATTTGAAAGAGAAATATATAGAGAACTTGAAAAGTTTGGGTTGCCGCTTTTCACTGGGCCGCAACCTCTTGGCAACCAGATGTGAACAGGTATCAATTTGTCGAACATCTATTATATTAATTATATATCAAATTAAAACTAATGTTTTTCTTTACACGATGGTATAGAGTTGTCTATGTTAAACTGGCCGCAAATAAAGGTTGGCACCTTATAAAGCGAGATAGAGCGCACCACACCGCGTCGCTTCAATTCTAAAGTGTAACTTAATGTTATTGTTTCATCTTAAAAAAAATATGTAGCAATGAACTATCTATGGAATCTACACGAACAACTACGGGTATCACACATTTTTGAAAAGGTACAGCTATAAAACTAAAAGATAAACAAGAATTTGAAGATTTCTGCAAAACTCAAACAGTAAATTTTTTCATCGAAATTGAGAATTAATATGTCCAGTATCCACTACGTGAAAAATATATTGCATATGTAACATAGTATGTCCAATTAAGTCAGCACCATATGAAAAACTCTTTTATTATTTGTTTTATGGAAAAAAGTTATTCGTGATAAAAAGTTCTGCATGGCCTAAAACCCAAAATAAAGTAATCATATATTATTTTGGAATTACCATTGTATTTTTTCGAGAACTTCTAACCTCGTTGAAAAAATATTTCATGGAACGTTTCAAATGGTTTACGATTACTTTGCAAATAATTAGAACTTCACTGCAACTTCGTTTTTCGAAAATGAGCTTTTAATTGAAAGAATACTTCTATATTTCAGGGAGCCAGATGAAGGTGATTGGTGCTATGTCTGCTGGTTACAATCATATTGATATAGGTGAAGTCAAGAAACGAGGAATCAAACTAGGAAATACTCCAAACGTGTTGAACGATGCTGTTGCTGACGTTGCAATACTTTTAGCTTTGGCGGCATCCAGGCGACTTCATGAAGGAAGATTAAAAATGGAGAAGTAAGTTTTTATATTAAATCTATCAGGGACTATCAGATATTACTCGGTGGTGGGTCTTTTATACGAGGAAACGAATTTTTCCTTCAGAACGAAAAACCGGCCGGTTTCATATGAGATATTTAGGAACGCATTAATTTCTCGTTTTAAATATCATAACCCATGGGTAATAGCGAGTTTATACAACGTTGTCTATAAACTAAGCAACACTAATAACTAATATTTCATTAATAGCATATTATAGAATTGCTTCTATGACAATTTTTTTCAAATTTTCAACTAGGAACTTAGATCAAAATCATTTGTACAAGAGCTTATTTGAAATATTTTATACATGATTTTTTGCAAGATAAAAACAGGGTGTTCATATTATATGGGTATGGATCCAAGATAATTTTCAGTTACTATTTTTCATAGGTCAAGTCGAACTATCTTGAAAAAAGAATCATTCTCTACCGAAAATTGAAGGAAAATAATTTTCCGGAAATCGAAGAATTCACAATGAAAAATAAATATATTCTGTAATATCTAAGAGAAAACAACTAGGTACTACAGATATTGTGCTAGGAAAAAAACTCAATGTAAAATTTCGCATATTCGCATTTTGTTTTTTATCGAGTCTTAATTGAAAACTCGTATAGATGAATACTACGAAGGAGGAAGTTTACATTTTCAGTATTAATACCACAAGTGATTGAACTTCGCGATAAGTTTGTCGATTTATTTCATAACGAAACTGAGTTGCTTGAAAACACCACGAGTCCGCAGGACGAGTGATGTTTTCTTCAAGCAACTCAGTTGAGTTAGGAAATAAAAGACAGACTTATGAGATAAATTCAATCACGAGTGGAATTTCATTAGACTATTTCACAAAAAAAGTAAAAGGTAAAAAATCTGAAATTTGGCAGAAATCAGTAGAAAAAATAAGAAGGTGATCAGGGAAATTAATGAAGTTTAATGAACAGGAATCATTGACATCGAACGAAATACATATTTAATCAAACTAGTAATAAGATAACGTACTCAAATATTTCTCAATTATAATTATAAATGCTACAGTTATTATATGCAATGCTTTGAGCTTGATTATTTGCAATACCCGCTTGTACTTGCAATAGTTGTTATATCTTGATTGCTATTATTTCTCACATTTGCAATCGGTTTTTCGTTATGCTGTTTACTAAGTTGGATTTAAGGTTTCAGCGAATTAGAACTCGAATGTCCTGTGATTCTGATGGCTTCTTGTTCACCTACTCCTCTACATAAAAGTTCACTGACTGCAGTTGCTCGATTTGAGTGGTTGGTAATTTTTTGCTTTTTTACATAAAGCCCTAGATTTTGAGTTGATGTTTGGGTCCATTAACTGATCTTATTAATGCCTGGAGGCATATTTTTGTACCGAGAAGTACAGTGATCACCGAGCTTCCAATGTCCATTCACAGTAAGGAACTAGACTTGACATTATCACTTCGTTTTGAAATTAACTTTTTATAAAGTCTCACAGGGCACATTGTTGGATTTTGCACATTTTCAATGAACCATTTACTGTTCGCACATAGCTGACCACCTCCTTGGCACGTTCTTGAAAAAAACTGTGTTATAATCGATAAGGCGCCCCCTTATTATCTAATTTTTCTTTAAAATAATCTTACAAACAATATGCAGCTTCACCTCCTCCAAGCAAGCTCTACCGCTCATACGGAAAAATTTCTCTTGGAGTCCTGTGGGTGTATCTTCATCCTATTGTATACGTATCGCTTGATGTTCTTCATGGGTCAATGGTGCTGAACTGATTTTTCGTTTCTATACGTTACCATGAAGCAACTTACGTTTTGTATCTCGTGCATGTCTTGCCGTTTGAAAAATGATATCTTTGAATGGGTCGAAACTTCGTCCATATTCATTATAAAATTTTTCTTGCAATAATTCAGCACTCGTATTCCAGATCGTCTTTACGACACATTCCTTGTGATCACTACCATCAATTTCTCTCATGATGAAGCCCCAGCCCCTTAATATAACAGCTAGTCTCTCGACAGGCGTTGCTTCATCTGAAAGGTATTTTCATTCATCGCAAAATATAGTAAATTGCTTCCAAACGTACTCCTTCGATTTCTTCGTAATTCGATGGAATTTATCCCAAATCTACTAATTTTTGAATGAGTGCTCAGAGTGATTATTTATATTTGACGTTTAACTGTCACATACACGAGTCTGAATTAAGATGTCTAAAAACCATGGTGTATTCACTTATACCTGTAAAATATTGGGACAAACTGGGGGACACCAGCCCACTTGATAAAGCGAGTTATCTAGAGTTTCAGATGGCGCCGACGTCGTTTCTTGTCATAATTCAGTAAACTGCAATTACAGACCACACAGGGTGTTTTTGTGATTTGTGTCTCTGATCCGTTCTGTGATTGTGCTTTTGTCGCCTTTAAGGTTATGTCAATTTGTTGTGAAATATTCTAAGGTTGATCGATCGATGTAACATGTTTTAGAACAAACTACTCCATGTACTTATGTCAATGTTATATAGAATTTTCTAGAACTGTTCCGAAATAATTCTAATTATGAACAGTTGTAGTGCGTACCAATTTTGTATGGTTAATTTTCTATTGATACGGCTCCACCAAGTTGGTACTTATATATTTCTGTCCCATGAACACAAATTCAAAGTCGGTGCTTGTTCAAAAATGTATGTGGATAGTGGAAAAGGCCTAACAAATTTAATAAATTAAAATATGTCTTGAACGTTTTTTATTGCTAAAAAAGGTGGAAAAGGGACATTTCTTGATCTTTGAACCTCTGAAAATAATTGAGAACGACGCGTTTTGACTTCGAATTCGTGTTTATGGGGCAAAATACGTAGGTAACACCAAGCGGCAAAACTCAACTCGACGGAGCCGTATCAACAATTAATTTGGACAATCCCCCTTTGCTTAAGAAGTTGAATTTTATATTATTTTCTCTGTTCAAGATATTCAGACGTGTCTCAGTTTTGTATAACTTTCTGCAAATGACATGAATGAATGCATAAATCTCTAGTCCACAAGAACTTTTTCAAATACTTCTTTTTTTAAATAAATTTGGATAGATTGATGAATAAAAGGAATACCAGAATTTCCCGTAAGATTATATGAAGTGTTGGATAATCCTCCGGCCTGTTCAATTTACAGTATTATCAGGTGAAAAGATTCCTTTTTTGTTGTTGTCTTGTGTGGCACTTGTTATTCTATTTTGAGGGTATCCAATTCTTTCTCCTTTATTCTGGAAACAGCAAATAGTCAGAAAAACTTGATTTAAATTTTTGACATGAAATTCATCACTGAGTAACAAACCCAATCTCATGGTTTTTATGCTGACTAACCAAAATCAAGATATATTCATAGAATGAAAAGTCCACGCTTACTTGTGAAATTCATGTGTTTATTAAATAGTGATAATTATCCTAATAATAGTCAATAGCCTTGGGAGAGGGCCTTGTTCTTCCGAACAACTGCTTGGTTTAGATATCCCTCCTTCTCCGATTATCTCATGCTGGATGTTACCCACTGAAAAATAAAAAAGAAGCCGATTTTGATTATTGTTTTCTCTCCTCACCTTTGTTAGTAGGGCTCACCTTTTCCGGAGAAGTCATTCTAAGATAGCCGGAAGCAGCTTAGACTATCTCTGATCAGGAATCATCGATTTCTCAACTTCATCAATTGATTTTATGATATATACAATGAACTCTCTGATTTTGTTCAGATCAGAAGATTGTTAGAGAGGTAATAGTCCGGCAGAGATGGGCAGTGAATGGCTTAGTAATAGTTTGTATCGGAAAGTTTAATGGAACAATCTCATCGGGGACATTTTCCAATCCCCTCAATTTTCAAGTTAATTCATCGTCTAGAGACATCAGTCCACTATCCTACCTTTTCTCAATCCTTCGTGGAAGTTTCCATGATCCCAAAAAGGCCATTTGAGAAGAAATCACTTTGGAAAAATCGTCAGGTAGACTTCAAGAAAAATCCGATTTTTTACAGTCAGATGTAAACATTGTAGTAAATTTCAAGGATTTCATCTCATTTTCGCGCCAACTGCCCTGAGTGGGATCTTGTTCGTAGAACTATAATCTTTGTAAACGATCAATTACAATTTTTTGCATAAAAATATGCAATAATGTTGACAGAAAAAGAAAATTTAATAGGTTTGAAGTTTGATATTTAGCGTGACACAAACATTCCTTAACCGCGCCATCTACTAATGAAGTACTAAGCAGAATTTAACGACATTCATTTGTTGTCCCCCAAAAATTCTGAACAAAATCGAATCAGTGAATACACCAGGGTTTTTAGGCATCTTAGTCTGAAAACATCGAACTTGACAGGCCAATCAGAGTCAAGAGTCAAGTTTGGTGTTATCGAGAATCCGAACTTGACTAGAGCTCCTGATTGGTTCATCTGACAAGTGCGTAAAATAGTCAGTACTATACATATTTTCCTCAGTTATTTCCCGAAAATATTTAGTAATTGTAAAATGTATCAACTGAACTAGGGATTCACTTATAGTTATCAATATTTCCTACACTAACTAGTCATTAGGCTTAGTTGATATGTAAACTGGCCATTATAACATGAATGTAAAACTAAAATGACTGCCGCTTTTAGCGTATCCGAATGCCCCCCCAAAAAGATATTCCAAACTTACCGGGTGACAACGAATCTATTAGACAAGTCATAACTTCTAGAATAGTGTGTGTATCAAAATGAGATTTGGTATATTCAAATGGTATGTGAAGAGAAGAGTTTTCGAATATTTTTCACTTTCCGGTCACTACCGGTTTCACCGGAAATGGCTTCGACTTTGAATTTTTTAAATGGTATATTGTAACATTTTTGGATTTCTGTGACAACTCTGGATCAGAATGTGACATTTCAAAAAGTTTTTACGCCTACTTCATTTTCTCAGAGTCACTTTTAATATTGCATCTAGGTGGCCATGATCGGAAGTAACTAATCTGAGGACCTCAGGTGATGTCAATTACAATCGCAAAGTTTTAGTGAATAGTATGATAAATAGGAGTAAGACAAGTTGGCGAAAGTACATTTTCGTGTCTAACTATTATTCTTTAAATGGCGATCATTTTTTGACAAGCACTTTCCGAAAAATAATTTTTTAACCAAAAATAAGAACATGAATTGAATATTACAAAGGAAAATACTGGATAATAATTCATCTACTTTTGTCAAGTGTGCCATGGATAATAATTTATTTACTTTCACTGTAGTAAATTTTCAAAGCGCATTCCTCCTTGTTCAAGACACATTTCAGCTCGTTCAATTGTTTCTCTCAACACGTTTCGTAAAACATTTGAGGTGTTATACTTCTAAATGCCCGTAGAATTATTTCTTCTAAGATTTCAAGAGTGGCTGGGGATGATGCATGGTACACCTTTTCTTTAATATATCCCCAAATAAAGAAATCGAGCATAGTGACCATTCGTTGCAATGACTTGATTATTAAAATGCTCTATTAAGTAAGTTAGAACTTCTCTGGTATGATGAGGGGGTACTCTATCTTGTTAAGTAGATTCGCCGTAGAACTGCCAAAGGTAGATTATTAAGATGATCCTCGATTTCATTTTGAAGAAAACCTGAGTACCTAACCCCTGTTAACTGATCGTGAAACAATATTGGCCCAATTATTTTGTTTCCAACGATACCACCCCAGATATTGACGCCAAACCTTTCATGAAAATTGCCCTCTCTCATTGAATGCTGATTTTGTTGGGCCCAGTACCGAGTATTTTGCTTATTGAATATACCATTATTTGTAAATCGTGATTCGTCGGAAAGAAGAATAAAGTTGATAAAATTCGGGTTAACTCTATGATTTTTGAAGCAGCCAATCACAAGACACTACCCGTTTATCGCCATCTTCAACATACAAATGTTAATGTAACCAATATTTAAATGCTCGATATGTGCTTTTTCAGTATTTTTCTCGCTGATTCGTGACTTATCTGCATTTCTTGACTAATTTCTCTTGAAGAAACCGTTTTATCAACATCAACCATAACAAGAACGTTAATCTCAGTCTCTTTGATGATAAACCTCTGTTCCGCCTCTTGGTTTCCTTCTTGCCAATAACGCTTCTCAACAAATGGAAAATACTGATGGGCTGGATGTTGCCGATTGGGATATCTCTCAGCATACAACTCAGCAGTATTCCTTGAATTTCTATGATATTCTCCAAATATTAATTAACATATCCACTTTTTCACTTTGAGTATACATTATTTTGAGGAAAAATTAAACTGAAATTTAACGAAAATTAAGAAACTTTTACTGTCTGCTCATAAAGCTTATGTCACTGTCATTACTTAAGTCAGTGTTTTGTTTTCCAAAGAAGACTTCGATAAAAATAACTGCAAAATATTATGGATCATGGCTATCCATGGCTTCAAAAGTAAATAAATTATTATCCAGTATTTTTCTTAGTTATATTTAATTTATGTTCTTATTTTTAATTCAATCGCAAACAAATTAGTATTGTTAGATTCGTCAAAAAATCCTTTTTTCGGAAAAAGCTTGTCAAAAAATAGTCACTATTTGAAAAATAATAGACACGAAAATGTAATTCAGCCACCTTGTGTTATTTCCATCTATCATACTGGTCACTAATACTTTGCGATTGTAATTTTCTGACATCATCTGAGGTCCTCAGATTAGTTTACGTCCGATCTTGGCCACCTAGATGCAATATTAAAAGTGAAGCTTATATTCTGATCAAATTCCAGAACAATGATACAAATCAGTTTCATTTAACATTCAAAGACTTCGGAACGAAGTACTAGAGAAATATGATCCTCAATACCATTACTATGAAATTCATTTCCATTCTGAGTTTGACTCGTTGACACCGGTATGATCTTGTACTCTATATATATATATATATATATATTTATTTCAATATATATATATATATATATATATTTATTTAATATGTATATATATATATATATATATATATATATAAACCCGAAAAAAATATTTCAAGATGTTCGATTGCTTTTTCCATTTTGAATTTTTTGGGTTCCAGTTCAGTTTTTTGCCAGAAGCATATTTAAATTCAACGTCCTTTCATCAAAATGATCAGAAAACATGTAAATCATATTCTATTCTATTAGAGGATATTTTGAAAATGAATAATCTTCGAACTTCTATAGTGGAGCCTGTTACGGTCTTATTTTGTTGTTAGCATCTCAAGAAATAAAAATCAATTGTTGTCAGTTTGACAGATGCAAATATTTGAAAACTGAACATTTTTCGAAAACATACCTGAAACAACTGATTGTTCTTATATATTGAAATTGTCTTCAAATTTGGTGGTGAACTTTATTGGTAAGTGTTTTTATGTTTTTCGTACAGATCCAATGAATATAAAACACATCTGACATACTTTTGATATAACATGACCAAACCTCTGAACAACAGAAACTAAATTTTGTTGTGACGAATTCCAGACGACATGCAGTGGCGTAGTGTTTTCGTTTTCGTAACAATATCATCAAATGTTAACTACCATTCGGAGACTCAATGGTGGTTCAGTCAGTTTAACGTATCCAGAAAAAAAAAAAAAAAAAACGCTCAGTATGCAATATTTGGATTTTTAATATACTACTTGGCCTAAAAATCCGTTTCTGGAAAATTCTAGACGATTCTCCGAACCTACATTTATTTCCTCTTGATGTGTTTTAATTTTATAAACTGATGGAATTCGTTCGTTGATTTTGACTGATGTGAATAAAATTCAATAGAAATTTAACATTTCTTGCTCCATGTTATTTTATGGAGTGTATATACACCGATCAATAATAATCATCTCACGTTTCAGTAACGAATGGAACTCTCACTCAGAATGGTTATTGGGTCAGGATATGACCAATTCTACAGTTGGTATTGTAGGCCTAGGTGGTATAGGACAAACCATCGTGGAGAGATTGAGAGGTTTCAATATAGCACAATTTTTGTACAACGGTCGTACAGAAAAACCGCAAGGTAAGAACAAAATACATTAACAAAAATAGATTAACAATGAATACGGAAAGGTGTGAAAGTATTTGTATTGATAAGGAAAACATTCTCATTTGAAAATTCGTTTTTTTGCTGGAAATGGAAAAAATTTGCAATGGATTTTCTCCAAAAGTTTAATATTCCTTTCCCAATTCCTGAGATTATCTCCTTTGGAATTATTACTGATTTTTTTCAGGCTGAATTCATGATAAGAATGACCCGATACCACAATGCAGAGAAAAGTTATTTTTAATAAGCCACAAATCTTATCTGGAACAAATCTACTTATTTTCAAAACGAAAACAACCTTTGAATAAGCTAGCGATTCTTTGTTTCCAGTTAGGTGAAAATCATATAATGAATTGATGAATAAATGGGTTTTTGATTTCAGATCAGAACTAGTATATACCACCACACCTATAGTAATTCAATTGTTTTCATTGATGTCTACAAATAACAACAAAGTGGTTGGAATTTCAGACTTTCAGAGGTGAATCGGAGGTTTGCTCATCCATTTGAAGTTTCAGTAGAGTAAATTTTGGGAACCAGGTCGCTTAGTTTTAGAGAAATAAAAACAGCATAGAACCCAATAGACTTAGTGGGATTATTTAGGGGTAATCGTTTAAAAGAAATCATTTTTACGATATTTTTTATCACTAGAATTCTTATTATCAACCCAAATTGTCTTAGATTAAACTTTCTGAAAAAAAATAATTAAAACGGATTAATAAATATACACCGGCAGTTATTTTGAAAAAAATAAAAATAAAACAATTTTCTAATGGAATGTTTTTTAATGTCTCCACCGCTATATTCCTTTCTCAGATTATAGTACACACAATACGCTTCGAACAACGTCCCACGTGGACCAGATTTTTTTTAAGTTGTCCAAATAATAAGAATCTCAAACTTCTTGATTTTCAGAAGGGTAATTTTAGGTTATCTATAAAAAAATATCATGAAAATGGTACATACATGCTGCATACAAATTGAAGCTACAGTTAGAAAAGTTTTTAGAATACAAAATTTTCATGTCCTGTTTATATTATTTATTCAACGATTTTTTTTTTCATATTCTTGCGCGCTTGGCTTTAGCGAGTTTGCCGATTGAAACTATCTGACGGTCCCGGTCGGGGTTATATATCAATAGGTACAAAACAAGTAGTGATCAAAAGCATTCTCTAGATGATCAATATTATTGTTCAATATTTCATACTGTACAATGGTATTGATCATATGTTGTTGATATTGAGAGTTTGTACAATAAATAAGAATTTTGACGAGACAGATGACTAGAGTCAATAAAAGCACACTTTATTGAAAAAAGTTCTTGATGATTTTCTTGAATCAATAAGAAGTAAAAAATAAAATTATTATTCTGCCAAATAATTCATAATGGTACTGATTCCCCTGAAACTATTTAGGGAAAAATATTTGAATAAAAAATAGAATTTATCTGTGTTCCTTTAAATTTGGCAGAGTGTGTATATTCCAGCTCCACTGTAAATGTAAGGTGGTTCTGAGTTCAAAACAACAACACTTTTTGGTTATCATAGAAAGATGAACCAATTTTCAAATTATAAGAAATTAAAATAGTATGTTTTTTTCTTAGCAAAAACGCTTGGAGCAAAATTTGTATCCCTCGACACATTATTAAAAGACAGTGATTTCGTGATGATGGCTGTACCCTTAACAAATGAAACGGAAGAAATGTGCAATGATGATTTCTTTTCTAAAATGAAGAAGACTGCAGTTTTTGTCAACATCAGTCGAGGAAAAGTGGTGGATCAACCTGCTTTAATAAGAGCACTAAAAAATGAAACCATATTTGCCGCAGGCTTGGACGTTATGACACCCGAACCATTACCACCCAACCACGAATTGATGAAATTGCCGAATCTTGGTGAGTACATCGACTGTAAGGTTTTTCACCTCAATGAATGCGGTGTGTTTATTTCTTTTCAACATTTGCTCTGCAAGTGATCATCAAACGCTTTCAAAATTTGTTCCATTATTTTTTTTTCGTTCTACAGAATAATGTGATAGGTTTTTTCATGAAGTTTATCACACATAGCTGTTAAAAGCCGACCAGCTTTTTGAATTTATAATGCTACTGAACCGAAACGTAATGACTTTGCTCTCCTTCTTTGTTTTTCCAATAGTTAGTTGGAACCTTGCGATCACTAGGGGAGAGTGTTGTATCATATTTAGAATTTATGATCAGAATTTTGGATTGCATTGCGCAAGTTCAATTATTTTCAACTCAATCAGTACTTCAACGACTTCTCAACACGTCTATCTAAGAAAAAAATCACGGGCTAATGTTGACAAAAATCAACTGAAAAACCAAATTTTCCTAATATTGGACATAACCTCGTGTACCTTGGGTTTCATTTTATACTTGTCTTGAAAAAATTTCCTTTCCCATATTGGTACCTAGAAATTGTTCAGTAAGATATCACATTTGGAAGATTGATCTTTGCCATTTATATCTTGAAATCACCATACCAAAAAGTGCAAGACCGAAAAAACTTAAAAATCAACCACTTTGATCTCAATATCTTACACCATAAGATTGTGAGGAAATTGCGAGAACCCCTCCAGTGCTAGCATTTTTCAATTGTTCTGAAGTTATTATGCTTCAACTGTGGTCCAGAACTATTCATATATTTTTTCTGTAGTCCATTCAAAAGTGCAATAATATCTTGTGTTGATCTATTTCTAGTAGAATTCGAGATTGAATTCGATATTTTGTCGAGGGTTATATCATAAGTTCTAGGAGTTTTATCGAGGGTAATACCATATGTGCTAGGGGTTTTATCGCTCAAATTTTTTTGAAATTTTCGAGAAAGCATTTTGCCTGGAAATTTTACTGAGTGTGATTTGCGGTGTTATCATCTGATTGAACCACGAAAGCGAATCCTGAGTGGCTTAATCTTTGATAATAAGGCCACAAATTGCACGAGTTGAGTTTCATAGAGGCAAAATGCTCGAGGGGAAAAATTTTAAAAATGTTGCGTTAAAATCTTCCAGCACGAATAATATTTTATGGAAATATTTTCCGAATCACATTTAAAACTTAATAAAACTACCAGAATTCATGTTATATTCGAATTTCCAACCTGGAAAGTTATATCCATTCCAAAATCGAAGAAATTGTTTTACAGATTCATACTGGTTATTCACTGCTCTTGAACTCACTCAAAAACTTAAAGATATATAATTTTTCCACTATGGAATGAAATATTATTGTAGCTGGAACGGACTTTGAAAAAAAAGATCCACTGCTAGGAATCGAATCCGAGCCTTTCGCGTGACAGTCTGAAAAAAAGGTATTTTAAAGTGGTTCTCCTTGATTATCAAAATTTTGAATAGATAAAAATTAATCTATGATCATTAAAAAAAAATGGTAAAAAAGATGCAACGATACGCGGTGTTCCCAAGGGTCACCCATCCAAGTACGATCCGCGCCAGACGTTGCTTGACTCCCGTGACAGTCTCAATCAATCAATCAAAAGAGAGGGGACGACGACCATCGGAAACGATGTGCACAAAGAACTAAAAGTTATGTGAAAAATCTGTAAATATAAAATACACTCAAGAAAACAGTCATACATATACAGCAGATGGAGAAGACTTTGAGAAGACAAAGAACTTCATAAAAGAAAGAAATCTCGGTTTCTACACTTTCACACAGAGAGCAGAAAAAATCATACCTTCGTGTTGAAAGGGCTAGATACCAAACCGGAACTAAAGACATCATAAATGGCTAAATGATGGATATTCCATAGAGGTTACCAATGAATACATAATGAGGAAAACAGTGAGACCGCTATATCTCATTGTAACTGACGGAGGAATCCACTCTCAACACTGAAAAGAAAGTGTGAGACACTTAATAAAATATGCATGGACTGGAAGATTCGGAAAACTGATCAATCGCTAACCCAGTGCAGAAGATGTCAGGGGTGGGGACATGCAGCGAGAAACTGCACCTACCCCAAATGTTAAAATGCGCAAGCGAGCACTTCACAATACGTCCAGCAAAAGCAGATACAGCCGGCTAAGAGCGCGAATTGTGCACAACCATACCCGGCGAACTAAGTATAGGAAGTGTGAAGCCTACATAAAGAAGTTTGCAGAAAAAGAAGCACCAAACCAACTAGGACATGAAGGACGAACCAACCTGAGACAGCCAGCGCACACTCAAGGAGGCCAGGATGCCAATGGAACCATGTGGCAATGACTATCGATTTACCAGATAAGGCCAAACATAGCGGACCGAAATGGGCGAGGGTGACGGCCCTACCCCGCAGATTTTGGCGATGAATCAAACTCAAATGCAGGAAGTACTGAGCAAGATACTCCCAACACTATTAGACGTACAAAACGCCCTAGTGGCACAAACACAAATTCTACAACTTGTCACGATGCAAATGGCGGTGGCGCCCCGGGACGTGTGAGAACGGCGGCATAAGCCGCCTCCTGCCCCGCACGGTCTTGGAGGCAGAAATGACAAGTTGAATACATAAAAGCCCAAACACAAAATACTTCAAACTATCACAAACACAAAAGTACGAAAGAACACATAAACCACCCTCATAGCCTACACTCAAAACTACTCAAAAACGCCCCAATATTACTCGAACTACCACACAAACAACCCACAAATTCCACAAATTTCCACAAATAAACACACACAAACAAAATACCCAAATAAACCAAACTCAACTCGAAACAGCACACCTACATACCCCTCACCAGGTTTACTTAGAATAAAACACACACAACAAATCTGACATAAACGAATGTAGGAGGCCAGAAAAACATATCACAAAACAACATGACCGATATTTCAAGCTCAGACTTGTATGTATTGTTGCTTCTCAAAATAGGAATAGGTTTTAGTGAAGGCATGAAATGTAATTCACTAAGAATGCAAATGAATCTTATTGGATTGGATCAATCAAAGGATGTTTATTCAATAAAATGGTTACAGTTAACTAATCCTAATATATACAACTAATTCTAATATATACAATGGATAATAATGTGTTCAATGCTTTATGGATGTCTTCTTTGTCCCCATTGACATTGATAGGGGCGCAGAAGCCTTTCCTGCTGGTGGTGACAGTATTGGAAAGAATATGTTAGGATATGGTTTTATAAAAATCGATTTTTGCTCGTCTGCTGCAATTATACGAGCACTCTGGGCTGATTACTTTAAATTAATTGAAATGAGTAGGACTTGGCTATTGATATTTATTTTCATTTCCGGGAAAATGAAAAACCAAAAAACCCGGTTTAGAAATTTGATATTGTGAAAATTGATAAAAGAAAATTTCCTGTTGATCAAATATCTATTTGTTATTTATTTTTTGCATTTTTGTTGTCAATGCAAATATTTCGCTAGAATTTGAACCTTTGACTTCTCGTACTGTGGCCTGGCATTATACGCCAGCACCACTCGATGCTTAAAATGAATGGTTGTTGATGGCATATGAACTCATACTTACATATTTTTTGCAAGTGTAAAATTTGATTTTATTATCGTTATCATCTTTCTTCTTGGAATAGATCTAATTTTTGATAAATCAAACCCCTATGTTTTCTGGGTTGGGTGCCTACACACTACTACCCAAGACCTATTGATTGTATGGAAATATGGGAGTTATATGATTCACAGCCTTACTTGGCTTATTTAACAATCTGAAAAATGTATATATTCAACTTCACATTATTATTTGATGATGTTTTAAATAACGATAATGGAAAGTGCCCATACGTTAAAAAATAGCAGTTTCATGGAAGATGGCAGTTTCATGTAATATTTTGTTATTATTTTCGATTCGTTCCTCTTGCAACGTGGAGAACATCCTATGAACACCTCTCGGTAGTGTGGGAATCCCTGAGTCCTCTGAGTACCTCACTCATATGGGTTCGTGCAAGTCCTCAACTGAGTGTGCGCGTGTAGTTTTGCTTGGCCAATTGGATGTCCAAAACCTAAGAGTCTTCTGTCATCCAGAGCTCTGCAGTTGCACTGTTCCTTGCCGCAGGTTAGGTCGTTTTTATACAGTCCCAAAAAATGCTCTTTTACTGGCATATGTCCATTTCAATTGCTCTTTGTTCAGAAGTCAAAGGGTCTGCCGTTTTATTTCTGGCACTGGCCATTGATATATTCTTTCCAATGCCTGTTTCCTGGAATATTATGCTATTGGTTTTTCCAAGATTCAGTCTTTTATAGACGCTCGTACTGTACGTTTTGGTGTCCCAAAGGTCTGTCATGGACATGGTTCGTTTTTCTATCCTCTTTTGGCAAGTTCGACGGCTTTTTCGTTACCTGCGAACCCCTGATGTCCTGGCACAGAAATAAGGCCTTTTTTTTTAATTCCTGATTACGAGTCCATACCAGTTGGGATGTCCGTTTCTAGCTACTCAAAGCTTTCAGTGCCGCTTGTGGATCCGCTCCTCTACTATTGCTTTCCGTCGCACATTGAAGTAATGAGTAGATCTCTGCCTGAAACACAGAAGTGTGATTATCATTGTATTTTCAGAAAATACTCCTACTCCCGCACCATTCGCCCTCATAGACCCATCTGTGTACCAGATCTTTCCCTGAAGAATGGTGTTGAGTTCTGCGTTATTTCATTCAGTTCTGTCTGAATGATTCATCAAAAGAGAATCGTTCTGCAATGTAATCTGACCATGGCTCATTCCTGGCCACAATTCCAATATGTCATGACCCAACATTTATATCATCCTGTGAGCTTTTTAGTCTGAAGGCACCTAGCCTTGCCTTCCTTTGTACCACCAAATGGAGGGAGCGCAATCTCAGCAGTGTCCAAGTCTTTGTATCTTGCCTAGTTTTGTTATTGTACTTCGTCTTTGGCAACAAGTTGCCTCCGAATATTTTACAGAGCCCACCATGCAGTAGTTCTGATCCCTTCTGCAATAGTGCTGGATAAATCCCGTCCGGTCCTGGTGATATGTACGGTTCGAATGAGCTCATTTCTCATTGCACTTTTGTCAGTCACTTTTTCGCTAATGGCCAACATGCCCTGGAACCTTTTTTTCAGAGTCTCCAGTCCATTCTAATTGGTAGGTGTCTGACTAGGTCGTTTGCTGGCACTAACTGAAGCATAGTCTGATTTTTTCTAGAAATGTTTTATTTTTAATCGCTTTTTATACCTTTCTCAACAATACCCCCTGGTCTGTGCTAAAATCATCGCCATCTGTAAAATAAATAGTTACTTTTATTCTGTTGGTTATGCATGAATAGAAAAATATGTAGGAAGTCCAAAATACGATTTAAAAAGTAAATTTGGAATAATATAATTGGTAGCTACTTATGGTATAATCTGAATAAGTGATTTGGCAGAAGTATTTTGGATGCAATCAGAAGTTATGCATTATTAGAACTCGTCGTGAAATGCATATTTATTTATATGAAGTGATATCTTATTCTACAAAATTGCAAATATGATCAGGATCACTTCGAATCGAATTGCTCCAATAGGTTGAACAACAATCCCAAAATCCTATCGACTGACGATCTGTTGACTATCCAAATAAGTGAATAAGGTGAGATACTCAAGTTAAAAAAAATCACCAGACTACGCTGGTATGCAGTACTTCAACATTTTACCAAATAATTTGAAAAATATAACAAGCCTGGCCAGATCCAAAAACAGTCTTAAGTCGTTTTTGATCACGAATACATTTTATAATATTCAGGAGTTTTCCTCTCTCTGCAATATGAACTGAGACGAGCTGACAAATTCTTTTTTATCCTGTGAAAATTCATGTATTTTAAACATTTATTATTTATTTGTAATGTCACGCTAATTTACACTCCTATGTCATGCAGTATATATTATATATTAAATATTATTACTGTTGCAATGTTACTTTTCAATGGTATTTTTAATTTAATTTTTATGACTTCCGATGTAAATTGGTGATTTGATGATCAATAAAACTGTCTGTCTGTCTGTCTGTACAATAAGAGACAGATGTAACATTCTCGGTAGCCAGCCATGATTTCATTACGAATGAAAAATGTCTTATTACTCAAGACAGCTGATTACAAAAACCTATACAATAGGTGTATGTTGGTCGCATATCCATAAAAAAACAACTATTTACCTGGCTAATGCCTCGACGGACGTTGAATTACATCCGATGGATAAACGTGCAGAGTCCTACAAGGTACTTTGCAAATGTTTGTTGCGAAATGGAAGAATATTAAGCACCTCACCAAAGTTGTCCACCTGCAGACCGATTTCAAGGTATTGCCCCTCATCAGTACAGGGTAGGCCAAGCAGACAACCATTAATGTCTGCGTTACCTGATTGAAACACCTGGTATCAATCCATTTTAAAGTATTGGCTGCGATCGAATTAGCAGAATGGAGCTGTGACCAACATACACCTATTGTATAGGTTTTTGTAGTCAGCTGTCTTGAGGAATAAGACATTTTTCATTTCTAATCAAATTTGGCTGTCTATCAAGAATGTTACATCTGTCTCTTATTGTAGATATTTCTATCCTGGGATTCAGGATGACATTCAAAGTTGGTAGTTGAGTTGAGGGCGATAGCTCCATTCTGCTTATTTGATCCCAGCAAATACTTTGAAATGGATTGATATTGATTATTTCAATCAGGTAACGCAGACATCAATCGATTTCTGCTTCGCCTACCCTGTACTGATGTGGGGTAATACCCCGAAACCGGTCTGCAAGTGGTCAGTGAGGTGGTTAATATTTTTCCATTTCGCAACGAACAGTTTGCAAAGTACCTTGTAGGAGTAAGAATGTTTATCCATCGGTTGTAATTTGACGTCCGTCGAGGCATTAGCCAGGGAAATAGTTGTTTTCTGATGAATATGCCACCAACATACACCTATTGTATGGGTTTTTGTAGCAGCTGTCAAAGAAGGAATAAGACATTTTATTTTTAATATCCAATAAGTTGTGAGTGCTATTATTGGTATAATTTGTGAAACAAAGGGAATATTTTCGATTTTTATTCATGTTTCAGAATATAATATCTATTCTTTGTTTTAGTGCTGTTACCACATTTGGGGAAGCGCAACCAGACAAACCAGAGATGCCATGTCAGTTTTAACTGCAGATAATATTTTGAGAGGATTGCGTGGTGAAGAAATGATCACTCCAGTTGTATAATATTGCTTGTATTTAGTTTAAATTATATTATTTCGATACGTCTAAAAATGTTTTCATTTCTCTCTCAACTGCCTATGTATAGTACTTTTCCTCAGTTCCTCTTCCTCTATTTGTGTTCTTGATTTGAAAGAATATATGGATTTGAAATGTGTAGGTTTGGGTTGAAGCTGATTTTTTTTGTGAAGGAACCCTCTTTCTTGGCATATTTTTTTCCCACAATTTGATAACATGGAAGACAACTATTAAGAAAGAAAGTTATACAGTGCGGTCCATAAGTATGGAATTCATTTTTAGTGTTATTATGTATAAAAAAAACCTGAAACAGGTCGATTTCTATTGTCAATTTGACAATTTACAGTATGATAATATTACCCCCTCCTTGCACCTCTCTGAATTATGACCCCCCCCTCTTCAAACATTTTAAATGAGAAGGGGGGTCGTGTGGCACCTTGTTTGAAAGGGATTTCCATTATCTGTTCAGCAATATAAAGTTCTTTAAATTTGGTGCAATCATAACTGAGAAAATTTTGATACTTTACATAGAATGAAGGAAATACTGTAACATAATGTTTAGGAAGTATTTTTCAATTTATTTTACAATTGAATTGAATGTTTAAAATGAGCACCATTCACGTATTGACAATGAGCAAGTCGATCTTGGAATTCTCGTACAACATTTTGTAGGACCTTCGTGGTTATGTTATTTATTTCTTCCGTTATCCTAACTTTTGAATCTACAATATTGTCTGGTCTATTGAAATATACTTTTGATTTTGAATAACCCCATAAAAAATAGTCAGGTATTTTCTTATCTGTTTTGCTAATCGTCAGGAAAAAGTCGTTCGAAAAACCAAAAAATTATTCACAAAACCCACATAAATATTGTAATGTTAATCAAGTAGACTACTGTTATTCTGATATTTGTGAGTTGCTGACACACGTCAGTGTATTGAAAAATATTTGTGTGTGTATTTGATTCAACTATGGCTCATTTATCCGAAACTCAAAGAATAGACATTTTAATTGTGATTGGATGCGGTAATGAAACAAGAACTCGAAAGGAAGTTTGTGAAATGTTTAATAATAAATACTCTGGTCAACATGTCTCACAGTCTACAGTTAGCAAAATACAAACAAAATTTCATGAAACTGGACATGTGGAAACTATTCAAAAACCAGGTCGAAATGTTAAATTGGATGAGGAGAAAAGTAGTGTAGTAGGGATTAGGAACCGATGTAAAAGCATAATGCAGTGTTGGTTAGAAATGAAAAATTCAGACTGGACATGTAAACTATTAAACAGTCGAAATGTAAATGGATGAGGAAAAGGTAGATGTTGCTGTAGCTGAAAACCGACAATGATGTACATAAAGGAAAATACCATCCTTATAAAGTTTAGTTGGTTCAAGAGTTAAATGAGGATGATCCTGATAGAAAGCAACACTTCTGGGAAATGATGATGAACAGAATGGAAGCAGATTTGCAGTTCCTAAACAAAATTATTTTCTCTGATGAAGCTACTTTTCATTTAAATGGAATGGTTAATAAGACAAAACGGTAGATATTGGAAAATCCTCATTGGATGTGTGATGCTCACACACAATATCCTAAAGAGGTGGACGTTTGCGCTGGTATCATTAACAACAAAATTATTGTCTATTATTTTTTTGAAGACACAGTTAAGGTGGGGTTTATCTAGATTTTTTTATTAACTTTTTACAGCCTACATTGAAAAAACTTTTTCCTGATGTTAATGATCCAAATGCAATAGAAATATCAATTTGGTACCAACAAGGTGGAGATCCACTGCATTACAAACGTATTGTTAGAGATTATTTGAACGAAGTTTTTCCCAATAGGTGGATTGGAAGACGTGGAACGAATGAATGGCCGCCAGATCCCCCGATTTGACTCCTCTCGATTACTTATCATGGAGTTATTTGAAATAAAGAGTATATTTCAATAGACCAGACAATATTGAATATTTAAAAGTTAGGATAACGAGAGAAATTAACAACTTAACCCCTGAGGTCCTACAAAATGTTGTACGAGAATTTCAAGATCGACTTTTTTTATTGTCAAAGAGTGAATGGTGCTCATTTTGAATATTTAATTCAATCGTAAAATAAATTGAAAAATACTTCTTGAACATTATGTTGCATTATTTCCTTCATTCTACGTAAAGTATCAAAATTTTACATTTTAAAATACATTTTCTTAGTTATGATCGCACCAAATTTGAAAACTTAATATTGCTGAACAATGAAAACGCTTTCGAACAATGTGCCACACGACCCCTTCTCATTTGAAATTTTTGAGGTGGTGCTCATAATTCAGGGTGTAAGAAGGGGGTAATATTTTCATACTGTAAATTGTGAAATTGACAATAGAAATCGACTTGTTTCAGGTTTTTTTAAACAAATACATAATAAAGCTAAAAATGAATTTATTCCATACCTATGGACCGCACTGTATAAATGTAGAAGGGTGAATGAATAATTTTATATTCAATGAGTTCTTTATCACGAATAGTGGAGTGAGTTTTTTTCAAATCCGATTCGATTCTCAACTGAAAAAATAATATTACATGATTTTTCACATTTGTCTGATAGAAAACATATATGCGTAGTTGTCGCAGCTAATATTGGAATTGAGAACAGTCAGTCAAAGAGTATACAGGGTGTAAACTAACTTGTTGCACTTTCGTGACTGACGGTTGTATAATGCCATTTTATAAGAAACCAGCTGACCCGACAGACGCCGTCCTGTCCAAATTTCTATATTTCCTGAATTATTTATCTTGAAAACTTTTTTCCGCGTAGATTTTTTCTCCTTTGTTTTTCTTTGTGGTGTTTCATTTTGTTTGAGCCTGTGACTCTGCCCGCTTCCAGTTATCCCCGTTATCTCTCGATGCCATTAATCCGTTATCCAGTTATTCCGATATCTCTTTATCCAGTTATGCCGTCATCCCGCTATCCCGCTATCCCTTATCCCCTTATGAATTTATCCGGCCATCGCGTTATCCCTCTATCCCGTTATCTCGTTATCCGCTATCCCGTTATTCCGTTATCTCGCTATCTGTTATCTCTTTATCCCGTTTCATGTTATCCCGCTATCTCTTTTCCCGCTATCCATTTTCCGTTATCACATTATGCCTAGTACGAAAATATTCTCCATTTTGAAATATCTGTGTATACCAATTTTCATGACATTCGGTTGAACGGTATAGAAGTTGATGTGCTGCAGCGCCCCCTAGCGGCGAGTTGAAGTGAAATGAATAGCATAGAAACCTTCTCCATGGAAAAACACTTACTTTCAAAATAAGAATCAACCAAATATGTCGGTCGTATTTCCTATCGACAGTTATAATCGAGCGTGCAAACAGAAATTATAATTCCATCCCAGGAATGTCGCGCGGCTGGCTGACTCCACGGCGGGCTTTCTGAAAGTATTAACGGAAGAATCAAAAGAGCAGTTACATATACTTTTCTAGGTGCTACTGACCTCTATAAAATTCGGTGTGTATTGCTAGTTGAAAATTCATTCAGAGTGAAGTTCATTGAGAAAGCGAGCTAGATAAAGATTCCGTGAAGTGTGCAGTGTATTTCAACGTGAATAAAATTAACAGAGTTCACTATTGTTTTGTGTTGGATGTATAATGAACAGAAAAAACTGGTCCAGTATTTTAACTGCCAAGAACACCAGATTCGTACCAATATATTATTTGACCAATAATATATGCCATTTGAAATGAATATTTGTGCAATCGTTGGAATATTTATTTGAATTCATATAATCATATAAATATTTCTCAGGATTTATAATATATAATGATTAGTTTTGGAATAGGGTTGATGATTAAGCTAATGAATCATGTTTCAGAAAAAAAAAGAATAGGTATTTTCATTGGAAACAAAAACAGCTTTCTATTTTTGTTGAACTTTAAACTTTTCAATCAAGAGTATGAGATGATTCAAATCTCCATGTTACGCCACTGGTCTTTTATATCGGGGTACACTCCTTCAAAGAAAACACCAGTGGTATATCTGGCTATATACAGGGCGTTATGAATCAACACACCACACCTGCAACACCAAATGTTACGCCACTGGCCTTCTATGTGGGATCACTCCTTCAAAGAAATACCAATAAACGCTAAGGAAATCCCAAATATAGTGTCCCTATACTTGATTAATCCTTCTTTGTAAAGTTGCTCGTCAAAGTAATTACTTTGACGATAGAGAGCATCAATTACTTGGGAATATATGAACCGAGATTATTTCTCGGGAGCAGCTTCAAGAAATATTCCTTTCTCTCTATACTTGGGAATGTGGGGCGTTTAGATAGAAGCACGTACCGATCTCAGAAAGATTGTTGAATAATGCACTTGGAAAAGAATTGGAATATACATATATATTTTATAATAGTTACAAAACATTACCATCCGTTCTATATACTGATAAAAAATACAATAGTCAAAGAAAGTAGGAGAGTTTACATTAAGTCAGTTTTTGTCAGTCTCAAAGTCAAGTAGACTGAATATAAGTAAAAATGCCATCAATTGTTGAAACGACCATTGAGAATTATTATTTGAAAAATATGGGAACATAAAATATGGAGATACATTTGAAAACACATAAAAATTATAAATGATTTAATTTGCCCAAACATAAATTCAGAAAAAATATATGAACTTACTCCATACCACCAGGTTTCCAACACTTATTCACTCAATATTTGTTTTACACGATATCAGTTTAGTTGTATTACTATTTTAATTATTTCCGCGAAAGTTGTTTATTTATTTTCATATCGCACTGTATATTAGACTATAGTATTGGTAATATTTTCTATGAGAGCAGGAACTATCGATTAGAGGTTTTCGTTGTCTTACCTCGTTCTGAAGCATTGATATCATAAATATATTTCTGCGAATACTGTTTTACTGTGTATTACTTTGGGTGAATTCATTACTCGTGCAGTTCCAGAAGTCATTACTCGTGCAGTTCCGGGTTGACTTGATTTAATTTTCTTTCTAATAGTTTCGCAATTTCACTGCAATGATTATATTCGAACACTTCTCATTTTTATTGCACTACATGGTAAACGAATGAAAGTTGAACTCCTCTGAGACGACATGTTACTTGAACGACGTCTACTTACCGAATCAAATTGTTCGGTGGTCGCGCTTTTATATCACCTCCCCTTTTCATGGATCGTTCGCGGGTCACTTCCTACATATTATCTTCTACATCTCATAATAAATCACCGTCTTAGTAATTAATGGCTCGTTACTGTCGCCGAAAGAATGTATATTTCGTGGTCGTATTGCATTCAATGAGCTGTCAAAACCTATAATTTATAGTTTCTTTGATTACCAATGAAATTCCTTAGATATGCGTAACTCGAAGGGTGATGAGTTGTTGATAGCTCCGTGGTAAAAAAAAAATTTTTCCAGGCTTGCAGGTGTTTATCTATTTTTACGTGCCCTTATTAGTTTGATCGGGTATTCGATTTCAGAATGTATTTTCATTCCTATGAATTATGTAGAGTTCATATTATTATTAACTTGTTGTTTCTTATGCTTGAAAGTTTTCTGTACTTATGGGGGCATGAATCTCCAAAAGCTACTTGATATTTCTGACTCAAATTGAAGGAAACAAGTTTATTCAGCACACAAGGACATAGACAGTACTTACTTGAGTTTGCATCTTAATATCACCTAGAAAAATAACTACTACAATTTATTTATACAGTTCAACTTTGAATTCGAAAAATATCAAAACACATTGATGTTCTGTTTGTCGGTGGAAAAAAAACTCAAGTAGTATCTGATTGACAAGAGCGAATGAACCTCAAATGAAAGGAGCATGCAGTGTAAACAAAAATTATTGGTGGTGATCCAAAGCGATTTTTTATTTGTGTGTACATCTAAGAGAAAAACTTTTTGAATAAAAGTTTTGGAGCTTATGAGGCTATATCGAAAGACCTATAGTTGGCCGATATTGGTATGAAAATGAAACTACTAGACCGATTTGCACCATCTTCGAACTCTTCTGGAACCCTTCAGGTATTGTTGAAAATTATTTGTGTGCCAAATTTCCATTAAGTTGAAAAATGTGGCCTTCAGTTTGTCTACAATTGAGATATATCCAATATATACAGGGTGTGTCTAACTTCTTGCACAACCGCTAAGAGTTGATAGTTTATCAAAAAATAAAAATATTTTCCTACAATTTAATTTAAATTTTTACAATAAGTCCACAATAAGCCAGAAGAAAAACGGGTTCAAAAAGCCAGAGGAAAAACTGGTTTTTACTAACAATGTTTTGGTTTCTCAAAATTTGGACAAATTCGACAAAAATAATAATTTTATTGAATTTTTAACCATTGTAACTCGTTATAAATGGATATAGATATATAACCTTTCGAACTGATAGTATTTTTGGGTTCTAGGGACCATGATCAGCGAAGATATATCAAAATTCAAATCAAAATCGTGTTGTTGTGTCGTCCTCATGAATTATACCTGGAAGAAAACAATAGTTAATTTATTGTTTCGAAACGATTGCAGGGTATTGGACAAATAATACTAATCCAGGTCATTGTTAACGTTTCGCTTCTTCAGAGCTATATATAACAAGAGAAAGTGGTATTAGTTAACGACTACATTGAAACAATAAAACTTTAATATTGAGGTATAAAGTCACCTTAGGCGTAATTAACGGTACATAGTACCTGATCATAAATATTGAAGTTTTGCATTATGTCAATGCGTCGTTGAACTTTATACAATGTGAAAATAAAATTGGGATAACTAACAGACTCTCAGACAACTGCTATGCGAGAATAAATAAATCAATTTGGCGTACAGTACACATAAAAGTTGAAATAAAAAGTAAAAAAAAGTTACAAAGGGTTTTTTTGCCATCTATAAGTGATTAGATAAGTATTTATATATATATATATATATATATATATATATATTTATATATGCGAAAGGAGGATTAGAGGAGAAAAAATTGAATTTTTTTATCTCTCTCCTGAGGTTGCAGTCAGTTCAGAAGGCCAATGTGATTAGTACTCTCTGCTATTTGTCAAGCTCTCGAAATTAATTTTATTTCATTTTCAAGTCATCTAAAAACAAGAAAACAATTGCTAATCACAAAAGGAACTTGGAAAATTATAAGAAACTTACCAACGTGAGACTGTTATAATGAAAAATAGCGAAACACATATAATATTAAACATACTTAAAATGCAATTCACTAAAACACAAGCACTTTTATTAAACAGGTACATAATATTTCGAGGGACAATGAGACCTCTGTCTACTTCGACTATGAAAAAAAGAGATTGAAAACAAAGGAAAATTCGTACAAATATCTATTATCGATTTGTTTTTCTCACTACTGGAAAAAGATGCAAGGTGCTTTATTTTAGGGATTATCAGGGAGGGCTCTTCTCTTGTTGCCCATTTTCAACACATAGCTATAGATTACGCTCAAATTTGATATTTCAGAACGTTTATTCATGCACGCCGGTTGATTATTTATGTGAACCATTCCCAGAAAATTCCTTTTTCTTGGTTTCTTTCTATCGCTAATATTTTTGGATTATTAAAATTACAGAAGTGATTAAGTTTTATCGTGTGTTCTGCAAGTGCACAACTGTTTTTTTTCAACTTGCAGTCACTTTTGTGTGAGGTAATGCGTGCTGCTAAATTCCTGCTAGTTTGGCCTATATATATTTCATCACAATTCAAGCATGGGATACTATAAACTACATGTGAACATTCCGCAATTTTAAGAGGGAATTTTATTTTTGAGAATAATGTGGAAACTGTTTCAATGTGCTTTTTGGCCACCTTGAAATTTTCAGATTTGGAAATATTGATTGGTCTTTCTTTTATATATGGGACTGTTCTATATACCACGACGCTATTTGGGTTTGCTAAGACAACATTGTCATCATTATTATTATTACTGTTCAAACTATTATTGTCGTTTTGGTGTTGGAGGTTATTCAATTTTGTTCTGTGTTAGGTGTTGATGAATTTTTTGGGGTACGAGTTTTCTGTGAGAATGTTTTTTTAGTTCGTTCATGCATTCTATTTGTAAAGTTGGATGGGTTAACTTGATGACTCTATTCTTCAGAGCTAAGACAAGATTTGTTCTCATATGGGGTGGAGGGTACGAGTGATAACTCATGAATCTGTTGCTGCAGTACGGTTTCCTATACCATTCAGTACGGAGACTGTTGTCTTTACCTCTTAACACTGTCATGTCTAGGAAAGGAATACTTTTGTCTCCTTCTAATTCTGAGGTGAACTGTTAATTTATATCATAACTATTGAAATAGTGTAACACTTCTCCAACACTTTGTTCGGATACTGGAAGTAGCAGGTCATCTACGTAGCGTTTTACAAAAGGGATGTGAAACGGAATGATAGACAAACAGTCTTCTACTGAATCATCTAGTACAAAATTTATAAGTATTGGGGAATTGGTCGAGCCCATAGGGGTGCCAAAAACCTGTTTGTAATATGTATTATTGAAAATAAAGAATAATAACAGGTTTTTGGCACTCCTATGGGCTCAACCATTTCCCCAATACTAATAAATTTTGTACTAGATGATTTAGTAGAAGACTGTTTGCCTATCATTCCGTTTCACATCCCTTTTGTAAAATGCTACGTAGATGACCTGCAAGTAACCAGAACAAAGTGTTAAAGAAGTGTTATACTATTTCAATAGTTATGATATAAATTAACAGTTCACCTCAGAATTAGAAGAACACAAAAGTATACCCTTCCTAGACATGACAGTGCTAAGAGGTGAAGACAACAGTCTCCGTACTAAATGGTATAGGAAACCGTACTGCAGCAACAGATTCATAAGTTATCACTCGTACCATCCACCCCATATGAAAACAAATCTTGTCTCAGCTCTGAAGCAGAGAGTCATCAAGTTAACCCATCCAACTTTACAAATATAAGGCATGAACGAACTAAAAAACATTCTCACAGAAAACTCGTACCCCAAAAAATGTATCAACAAGTTATTATCCAATATCCAACACAGAACAAATTTGAATGACCTCCAACACCAAAACAACGATAATAGTTTGAACAGTAATAATAATAATGATGACAATGTTGTCTTAGCTAACTCAAATAGCGTCGTGTATATAGAACACTTCCATATATGAAAGAACTGACTTCAAAACTAATCAATATTTTCAAATCTGAAAATTTCAAGGTGCCAAAAAGCACATTGAAACAGTTTCCACGTTATTCTCAAAAACAAAATCCCCTCTCAAAATTGCGGAATGTTCACATTTAGTTTATAGTATCGCATGCTTGAATTGTGATAAAATATATATAGGCCAAACTAGCAGGAATTTAGCAGCACGCATTACCTCACACAAAAGTGACTGCAACCTGAGTAAAAACAGTTGTGCATTTGCAGAACCCACGATAAAACTTAATCACTTCTGTAATTTTAATAATCCAAAATATTAGCGATAGAAAGAAACCACGAAAAAAAGAATTTTCTGGAAATGGTTCACATAAATAATCAACCGGCGTGCATGAATAAACGTTCTGACATATCAAATTTGAGCGTAATCTATAGCTATTGTTGAAAATGGACAACAAAAGCAGAGCCCTCCCTGATAATCCGTTGAATAAAGCACCTTGCATCTTTTTCCAGTAGTGAGAAAAACAAATCGATAATAGATATTTGTACGAATTTACCTTTGTTTTCAATCTCTTTCTTTCATAGTCGAAGTAGACAGAGGTCTCATTGTCCCTCGAAATATTATGTACCTGTATAATAAAAGTGTTTGTGTTTTAGTGAATTGCATTTTAAGTATGTTTTAATATTATGTGTGTTTCGCTATTTTTTATTTGTGACAGTCTCACGTTGGTAAGTATCTCATACTTTTCCGAATTCCTTTTGAGATTAGCAATTGTTCTCTTGTTTCTAGATGTCTTGAAAATGAAATAAAATTAATTTCGAAAGCTTGACAAATAACAGAGAGTACTCATTACATTGGCCTTCTGAACTGACTGCAACCTCAGGAGAAAGATAAAAAATTTCCATTTTTTCTCCTCTAATCCTCCTTTCGTAAATACTTTTCCAGTCAAGATACTAATTTTCTTATATATATATATATATATATATATATATATATATATATATATATATATATATATATATTGTTATGCAATGTGGATTGTGAAAACAATAGTTGATAATTTTGTCCCGCTTTGGTTTACAAATTGATATGATATTGTAACGAAGTTACTATTTTCCCGCTATATTTATCAGCCAAAAGCTCCCTGTAAGGAATTAAACCCCGCTTGAAAGTAATAATAGGTCTAGAAATACCATTCAGGTTCGTGATAAATCCGTGAATCACCCCTAACACGATAAATAGGCTAAAAACCCTCCGTAACTCACGCCAATACCGCGAGCGTGGTTGTGGAGAACGAATGATTGAAACAAAGCAATCGTACGTCACCCGCCCCACTCTGGAGTAAACACTTGAATCGAACGCAAAACTCGAGAATAAAAGTTTCACAAAGGATCGGTTCATTTCACGTACGAGCCAACAGTCCGATCGCCACCCAGCATAGTTGAGTCTAGACAGAGACGCGCGCACCGAGCTGACGTCACAGCAGTCGCCACCGAGAACATGACACTGTGCCCGAGCAGCCGTTGACGTCACGAAAGGAAGGGAGGCCGATATTCTGAACTGTGTCCGAGCAGCCGTTGACGTCACAAAGGAGGGGAGGCCGATATTCTGGGTAATTATTCTGTGAAGGTATAATTGTATCGCAAACGACAGAGTCCACAAAACGGCGCGCGCATATAAGTCGATCAGGAGGATTCGAAAAGAGGAGAAGCCGGCCGTAGTTCCGTTTCGACATATGTCAAAGAATTAGTAGCTTGCCCAGCCCAGCAGAAGCAGCCACGCGGCCGACTAGTATCCAGAGTGTGAGCCCAAAGACCGAAGCAGTCCACGACCGTCCCGGGCCTTGCCGAAGCAGTGAGATCGGAGTTTGGTAAATATGTTGTATCAGGTAAAAGACATCAGGAAATGTTTGTAAGTACCGCAGATGCGATGTGCGCATGATCGTAAGAGGCACATAGATATTTCAATGCTGTGCTGGTAATTTCTGCATACGAGTCCGTACAATACCCACCCCCCACCGCAGGGCTTTTGGTTGTTAAATTTATCCCCGCTTGTTTGAAAACACCCTCCTTGCTTTCTCTGTATATAGGTTTGCCATGTATTCATTTGTTGGATAACTTGAGGTCGCCGTCAGCCGCCCTCACTGTATTTCAGTATTTTCAATATACCTGTTTATCCTGTTCTTCGTATTCTTCATTGACAATTTTGAGTAGAATTTTAACATCTAGTGCGCAGTCGCCACCCAGGTTCGAAACCCAGTTGAAGGCAATTAAAGCCTGCCTTGCTGGCCCTGTTACAGAGTCACGGCTATATTGACCCCTGGAGTGTCTTTCTTCACTGGGACTGCCCGGAGCACAAGTGGCCTTTTCCACTATAAAGCTAAAGGTGGCGCCCGAGGAAAACCGAGAACAGTGAAAAGCGCCAAGGTTTGATATTAGGGGAAGAAACCCCCTGACAAATTGGCGCCCGAGCAGGGACCGTTTATATAATATACCGAGACCTGTCATTTTTTACAGATGTCAACTTCGACTCAAAAGAGAGTCAATATGTCGAGTGACCCCTCGTTCAATAGGTTTCCGGGGGTGTAGAACCGATTACCGTCATCCGTTTCCTTTTGGTTAACCATTCACGAGATACGTGGGTGAAGAGAGAGAAAGCAAGCTCGTACGACAAGGACAGTTGGAAATCCGTAAAGCTAGTTCCACAGGGTGTATAGAACCGAAATCCGTTGAAGGCTACCGACCTGTCATTTTTGACAGATTGTCAAACTCGGCTCAGAAGAGAGCCAGGCGTCCGTGCGGTACCTCCTTAACGTATTTTCGAGTGCACAGAAGCGCTCCCCGCCATCCGTTCGTCAATAGGAGTTACGGTGCCCAAGATACGAGCACTAGACAAGGGAGTTGAGTTTCGACTGTGAACCAAGTAAGACGTGCAAGCTGAGGGAGTTGAGTGCCGACTGTGAACCAAGTAAGACGTGCAAGCTGAAGAAGTTGAGTTTCGACTGTAAGACAAGTAAGACGTACGAGTTCCAAGTATTCGCCGAAGATGCCGACAGGACTAGGAAGCCCCATCGCCGTGCCAGTGACCACCACAGGCCCCGCCGGATGCCCACTACCGCTGAGTCCAGGTACAGGAAGTGACCCCAACGACACCCGCGTCGGATGGGTATACCAGCTACGAAAAGAGGAGCTAGACACCGAGCTCGCTAGATTTCGCTTGGATCCAACCGGCACCGTCGACGAGAAGCGAAGGAGGATCATAAAATTTATCCGAGAAGGACGAGCAGCATCACCCGCACTGACCGTCATCAATCTGTTTCCGTTCCCCACGACGACCACGACAATCGCACCGCCACCCGTATTACCCACCATTACAGTGACGAGCACTGGAAACCCGATCATGAGCAACGTCCACAGGACCCCAGTGGGAGCATTGTGCCGCCCCACTGCCGCCTACTACGAGTGTAGGGATGGCACCATTGAGAGTAAAGGACTGAGAGTGACCTTTAATGGGACCCACGACCCCGCCGCCTCCTCGAAAGATTGGAGGAGATCCGAGAGTCCCAAGGCATCACCGCAGACCGCCTCCTGCAAGCTATGCCAGAGTTACTGGAAGGGATGCCGGCCCTCTGGTTTAGAAACAACCGGGCATGCTGGCCGAGATGGGAAGACTTCTGCACCGCCTTTCAGGACTTCTTCTTCCCCGTCCACTACCGAATTGACTTGGAAGCGGCTATCAGCAGGAGGACACACAACCTGAGAGAGAGTATGACAGCCTACATCACGGACCTGCAGACCATGATTCGCCGCCATGGTGGAATTCCGCCAGACCAGGAGTTGAATTGGCTGTACCGCAACCTGCACCCAGAATTCCGGCGAGAAATCAGAAGGACGGACTTCAACGACGTGCAGGAGTTTGCTAAGGCTACCAGAGAGTACGAGCTTCTGCGAGCCGAGATTGAGCAAGCTCAGAGGACGACTCCATCCCCGCTTTTGGCACCATACAGGACCCCGGCAGCCCCACCAGTGGTCACTAGGCTTGCCCAACTAGCCACACCGCCCCCTAGGAGCCCAGTAGCCCAGCCGGTCATGAGCCAAAGCAGCCCAGTCAACCGCCGCCCCATCGAAGAAAACCGAGAGTGTTGGCGATGCGGGCGGACAGGGCATTTTAGGAGCCAATGCCAATCAGCCCCAAGGATATTCTGCTCCCGATGCAAGCGAGACGGAGTATTGTCTCGTGATTGCCCATGCCCACGGCCGGAAAATCAAAACCACGACTGGAGGTACGTGCAGCCCCGCTCCCATGACGCCTCACCTACCGCCATCATCGCTACCACCGACCGCATCTTTCTGTCAAGATTCCCGGTGGCACCGCTGAAGCGATGATTGACACAGGTGCCGTAATCTCCTATGTCGGCGACAGGATAGCCAGGCAGTGGAATCTGCTAGGAGTACCGAAAACTCCAACTGCTACGAGTTCCGCCCGACTGGCCAATGGAGAAATAGTTACCGTCCCCACAACGTATCACGTGGAGATCCGAGTTGGAGAACACCGCTTTGAGGAGTCTTTTGACACCTGGAGTGGACTGTCATCCGATATGGTCCTAGGAATGGACATATTGAGGAAAAGGCAGTTTGGACTCGACCTAGGAAGTGGCCAAATCTTGGTAAAGAACCAACCCATTGCAAGGGAAGCTCGGCCCGTACCATGCTTTCCAATTGGAGTTATTGAGCCAAGACCGGCCCTGACACTTTCCAGAGAGGAAGAGGACCACTTGCAAGACTTCCTACAGGACGAGGTACGCCCATTCGAGGACATTCATGGGGTAACGCCGCTGGTAGAACATAGGATCCGTCTCCTAAATCCAGAGCCGATAAAGCAGCGATACCGACCCCAGAATCCCAGGATGCAGGAAGTTTTCAATCCCAAAGCTGACAGAATGCCACAGGAGAACATCATGGAACCCTCCGAAAGCCCGTGGAGCTCGCCAGTAGTCATCGTCCGAAAGAAAGATGACGAGCCGAGGTTTTGCAGCGACTTCCAGAAAGTCGATTCCGTCTCCATGAAGGATGCGTACCCATTGCCGTTCACCAACACCTTCTGGACCGACCAAGCAGCCCCTCGAAGACGAGGACAAGCAGCCGCCACCCCAGCAGCTCCGGAACCCCCTCTGACTGTATACCTACCCGTCAATAGGGATCTGTGCTGGCGCTGTGGAGTCAACCAGGGCACACACGCAGAGTGTGCCAACGAAAACAGCCCCTCCTGTTTTGCTCCCGATGTGGCTTGAAGGATGTCCTCTCTCGGGAATGCCACTGTTCCGACCCAGCCGCCCAGAGGAGACCAGCCCAGAGGAGACCAGCCCAGAGGAGACCAGCCCGAAGGATGTTCAGCACCCATGTCCATGTTGATGTCGTATCCTGACCCGCATATCCCCGATGCGGATGTTCAGCACCCATTGATGCCGTAGGCAGACCCGTAGGATCAGGATGCGGATGCCAGCATCCAATCCAGGAAGATTTGTTTTACTTTATTATTGTGGTATGAATATTTTTTCTAATTTTTTTTTTTTGACTGGTAATGTTTTCTTGTTGAACAATGATCACTGTACACAGTAGTCCTGTTTGTTGCTCTCCGGCAACCAGGCAAGAGTTCATTTTGTTTGACATTTGGGAATTGTTTGAGGTCCACATTTAATTTTATTTCATTCCGTAATTTATGTATCAGGTGGACCTACCCCGAATAAAGGGTTCGACTATTAGGGGGGGTAGGCACCTGGCGGGCTTTACTGTTATATTCCGAATGGACCTGTTTTTTTTTGTTAGAACATAAGGTTGCTAGCCGTCTATGTTTTGAGAATGTTCACAGCAAAACGAGTTAGTTTTCAGGTCCCTCTGACCATACGAATGCATGTTAAAAAGAAAAAAAAGTTTTTTTTCTTTTTCCCCGAAGTAGGAAGGGTGTGTAACGAAGTTACTATTTTCCCGCTATATTTATCAGCCAAAAGCTCCTGTAAGGAATTAAACCCGCTTGAAAGTAATAATAGGTCTAGAAATACCATTCAGGTTCGTGATAAATCCGTGAATCACCCCTAACACGATAAATAGGCTAAAAACCCTCCGTAACTCACGCCAATACCGCGAGCGTGGTTGTGGAGAACGAATGATTGAAACAAAGCAATCGTACGTCACCCGCCCCACTCTGGAGTAAACACTTGAATCGAACGCAAAACTCGAGAATAAAAGTTTCCACAAAGGATCGGATTCATTTCACGTACGAGCCAACAGTCCGATCGCCACCCAGCATAGTTGAGTCTAGACAGAGACGCGCGCACCGAGCTGACGTCACAGCAGTCGCCACCGAGAACATGACACTGTGCCCGAGCAGCCGTTGACGTCACGAAAGGAAGGGAAACCAACAGCAACCAGCCAACACGCCAAGGAGAGAGTTCCGCCAGAAGGACGAGAGTACAGAGGAGGCGCACGCACCAAGCTGACGTCACAGCCGTCGCCACCGAGAACATGACACTGTGTCCGAGCAGCCGTTGACGTCACAAAGGAGGGGAGGCCGATATTCTGGGTAATTATTCTGTGAAGGTATAATTGTATCGCAAACGACAGAGTCCACAAAACGGCGCGCGCATATAAGTCGATCAGGAGGGATTCGGAAAAGAGGGAGAAGCCGGCCGTAGTTCCGTTTCGACATATTTCAAAGAATTAGTAGCTTGCCCAGCCCAGCAGAAGCAGCCACGCGGCCGACTAGTATCCAGAGTGTGAGCCCAAGACCGAAGCAGTCCACGACCGTCCCGGGCCTTGCCGAAGCAGTGAGATCGGAGTTTGGTAAATATGTTGTATCAGGTAAAAGACATCAGGAAATGTTTGTAAGTACCGCAGATGCGATGTGCGCATGATCGTAAGAGGCACATAGATATTTCAATGCTGTGCTGGTAATTTCTGCATACGAGTCCGTACAATACCCACCCCCCACCGCAGAGCTTTTGGTTGTTAAGTTTACCCCGCTTGCTTGAAAACACCCTCCTTGCTTTCTCTGTATATAGTGCTTGCCATGTATTCATTTGTTGTGATAACTTGAGGTCGCCGTCAGCCGCCCTCACTGTATTTCAGTATTTTTAATATACCTGTTTATCCTGTTCTTCGTATTCTTTCATTGACAATTTTGAGTAGAATTTTAACATCTAGTGCGCAGTCGCCACCCAGGTTCGAAACCCAGTTGAAGGCAATTAAAGCCTGCCTTGCTGGCCCTGTTACAGAGTCACGGCTATATTGACCCCTGGAGTGTCTTTCTTCACTGGGACTGCCCGGAGCACAAGTGGCCTTTTCCACTATAAAGCTAAAGGTGGCGCCCGAGGAAAACCGAGAACAGTGAAAAGCGCCAAGGTTTGATATTAGGGGAAGAAACCCCCTGACAATATGTGTGATTGATAATTATTTTTGCCCTGTATAATAAATTGTAATGTAATAATAATTGCTAGCTAACGTCAATGTTTTCTCGTCACGTTGCTGCCAATTGTTATTACCCTTTCTTACCACGACTAAACTCAGTTGGTACGCCTTTCGTCTCAGATAGCCGGTCCTGGCAATAGAGCCACTGCCCTGTCTTGATGTCAAAACCAAACTATTTTTAGTTCAGAGTTAATAAGTAAGATAGCAGATCATTGTGGAAAATAAACCAGAAATTATCGAAAAACAATTATTTCCTTTATTCAGGAAAACTTATATTTACCTGGCCTACGATAGATAACTTATATTATAATCAATTGACAAATTTTCATAGAAAATAATGAAAAACAGTGATGTATACATAACCTCACTTTTTCATTGAGGTTGGAAGAATTCTTCTATAGTTCAATACCCAAAATAAATAGAGTTCTTCAGATACGATACGATTTACGTTGGAAAGTGATTCAGTTTGTGATGTGCACTAAAAAAGTTTATACCTGGTGCTGGAGCTGTCGCTGTTACAATACATGCCAACAATTTGGAATCCTTCTTCGATCCACAACTCTCAGGAACTCTCCAATTGCAAAAGGAACCATACAAATCCCCAGAAATCAGCTTGGAAACAGTTTTGTGTGGAGTACATAAAAGGTAATCTTGTTTTCTCCTATTTATTTGTGTCGAAATTCTCTTGAGGTTGAATTGGTTAATTTCTATAGACAAAATACCTTGTATTCATGAAAATCTTGAAAGGAATCTCTCCTAAAATTTTGTACGTGGCGTTGTTTTAAAAAAATTTTCAATCTCCTTCTGGCTTTGTTTTTTCATCCCCTGGATACCATTTCTGTTTTGTCCATTTTATTTGAATTTTCAAACTCGCGCACTTGCTTGTCACATTATCACTCTATTGGGGTTATTTGAAAAAACTTATGAACTAAAATATTTTACCTTTCTTAAAAACTATATACAATATTTGATGATAATTGTCTTTGACATTTCACAGTTCTTATTTTTCCACAATTTCCAATCTTACATCTGACCATACTGTTTCCTGATTGGCTATTGTCATCAATAAGTTTGTTGTTCTCCCATTGGCTATTTTTAGTCAGATACAATTTCATATACTGTATGTTTCAAGCTTATAATTTTGTTGCTCAAATTTAATTCAGAATGATTTTGTGAATCTAGACTTTTTCGTTGTATTTTGAACAATTATAGGTTGTAATCATTTTGACAATGTGTGAAAATGATTGCATTATAGTATTTGCATGTTTTTACCTATCAATATTATACAGAGGCCTCATAAAGGAAATAGAATCTCAAAATTATGTAAAAACAATATCTCATGAACTACTAACTATTAAGTAATTATTATTTTTGTGGGTTTTTTATGAAATAATTTCTTTTTTCCTTTTAAAATATATTACTGGTCCTTCATAACATAACAATATATATATATATATATATATATAAATATATATATATATATATATATATATATATATATATATATATATATATATATATATAGATAACGGGTAGTCGTTGCTGACTAGTTAGGGATGGAACCAGTAAATAGTGGAGTTTTGCAGCAAATAAAAGAGAACTCTTTGAAGGTTGTCCAAGCTTTCGGAAATTTTATTAATTATTTCCATCATCAGGGAAAATCTTTATTGAGAATGATTATACAGGTATTGAAATATAATGGATTTAATTTTTTAGTTTCACCATTAGTAAGAATTGTCAGTACTTTTATATATAAATATATATTATATATATATATATATATATAATACCTTTCAAATGAAGGTAGGTTTATGTTTGTCGGTCTCACAAATTGAGGGTAGCAGAAGTTCAAGTGATGGCGTAAGCGATTATATTATTATAAGTTCTACTAAGATATTCAATATCCAAATGTCTATCAACTGCATTTTGATGGCGATTGATGTGTACCATTTCCAAAATAAACCTTCTACGCTTGTTTGTCCTCACATCAAAAACTTCTACATTTTTAAAATCATATTATGACCAGATTATGGCGGTTCTTGCAGATCGAGAAGTCCTGCAATCATTTCTGTGTTGTTTCACTCTATTCCCCTTATAATTGTTTTGTTCGTCCAATATATATTTTATCACAATTTACGCACTCGATTCTGTGAACTAAATTTGTTAGTGACTCTTTAGGCAGCTCATTAAATTTGGGAAGGATCCTTCTTATTTTATTTTTATTGTAAAGGGCTATGGGCTATGGATAGTTGGTCATTCTGCAGAACCCTACTGATTTTCTCTGATAATCCATTAATTTACGATAATCTGAAGTGTCTTGTATTTGTATTATCCGTATTGGTATTTGAGTTGGCACGATTATGTAGAATTCTTCTGACAAGAGAACATATATTTTATTTTCTTGGGATTATGTACATAGAATCTTCCATCACTGAGGAAGATGGCTCTATGTTTTGAACATTTGATGATAGACGTTTCCTGGGGGAAAGGGTGATTGAAAAAAAAATTGAGAACTCTTCCTGGATCACTAGGTTTCATATACCAATTGGTGGACAAGCTACCATCCGGATTTCTTATTATTAATGTATCGAGAAAAGGAATACAGTTGTTTTCCTCGTTTTCTACAGTAAACTGGATGTTTGGATGGACATTTTTGAAAAGAGTCAATAGCTCTTCTCTAGTATCTCGGGGGAACAACTGTCAGAATGTCATCAACGTAACAGAATAAAGGTGGATTTAGTCAACTTTTTTGCAATAATAATAGCAATAGCGATAATATTGAGAGTTGAAACTGTTGGTTCGAATGGTTTCATTAAGTCAACTATTTTAATTTCAGCGATAACGATAACTTTAAGAACGCGCCTTGAATATTCCAACTTTCAGAATCTTACGGCTATCGCTAAAATATTGTCCACAATGCGCATGTCATGAAAACTGACAGATACAAATATATGTTCCATAGTTCTATGTCAATTTTTAAATCATAATTGAACTGCTGAGACTTCCTTGCAATGCCGCCGTTTCTTTCCTTTTCGTTCATCTCCATGATCGCAATATAAACAAAACACATTTAAAATTGAAAATAGCAAAATAAGTTATGTTTACTAGAACACAGAACTGAGCGAACTGTCACTTCTGTCATTCTTGAAATTATTGCTAAATCTGAATCCGTTGTATAAAATAATTATTCTTACGCTTATTGCTATTCTTATTCCTATTGCTATTGCTAAAGGAGAGTTGACTCAATCCACCTCAAAAATGGTACTTATCGATGATTTGGCAACTTATCGATGATTTGTTCTAGTGAATAGTTCATCACTAAATTAGCTATACTGGGGAAGGCAGGATTACCCATTCTGTGCCATCCAGTTGTTTATAGTATGTGTCATCGAATTTGAAATAACTTGAGTCAAATATATAGTTGATGATGGTTGAAAATCGATCTGAAGAAATATCGGTCATTACTTCCAGACTAGGACAAAATTCCTGGAAAATTTCCAATACTAAGTTCTTTGGAATGTTTGGAAACAGTGAAACTACATCCAGAGAAATCAAAATGAAATTATTAGGTAACACAATGTTCTTTATTTTTTTCTACTGATGAAAATGGATTTATTATATGATATTCGAGTCTGGAAATAGGCTGTGTATTATTTCATTAATGTGTTTAGCTAATGACTACGAAGGTGCCCCTGTACATGGTACTACTGGTCTCAAGGGCGCTCCCTCCTTTGTGTATTTTGGGCAAACCATATATTCTGGTACAACATGAATTGTAACATTTCATTGACTTGGCTACTGTCTCACTCAGATATGCATTATCTTTTCAAAAGTTTTTTGACAGATCATTATTTTCATTCTGAAACTTGTTAGTTGGATCATATTTGAGTTTTCATAGACATTCTTTCCCGAAATTTCTTCGTGTAAATGTTCATCATACGAGTATTATATTTTTCCCTTTTCATTAATATTTTAGACGAAGTAATTTCGGGAAAGAATGTCTATGAAAAACTCAAATATGATCCAACTAACAAATTTCAAAATAAAATAATGAGCTAGTCGAAAAACTCTTGGAAAGAAAGTACATATCAGAGAGAGTAGCCAAGTCATTGAAATGTAACAATTCATGTTGTCACAGAATATATGGCTTGCCCAAAATACACAAGGAGGGAGTGCTCTTGAGACCAGTAGTACCATGTACAGAGGCACTTTCGTATTCATTAGCTAAACACATTATTGAAATATTACACAGCCTATTTCCAGACTTCAAATATCGAATAACGAATTCATTTTCAGAAGTAGAGAAAATATGAAGAAATGGGTAATGAGCGAATACGTAAGTATTTATTAGACCTATATAACTACTCATTTAATTTTCCATGTTCCAGGTGTTCCATTTCTTCCACTTGGCGTTTTCATTCAGTAATATTTTCAATAACTTTCGGTGAAAATCTTATTGACAAACTTTCTATTCTTCTGCTTTCATTTTCCATCAATTAAGCAGCAGCAGCAACAGCAGCAGTTTTATTCCATTGAGAAACTGTAAAAATTTTGCAATGAACCAAATATTCCAAACAATTACATCATATCATTACATGATTTCCAAAAAAATCTGTTCTCAGTGAAATTTGAAATTTTATTGGGATTGTGCACTCCACCTCTTATAATAGTTATTATTGCCTATAGAAAAAAAATAAATAAAGAGTTTTGTAGTTATTTCAGGGGATAAACAAAAACTTTTTTCCTCAAAGGGGATACCCTGTATATTATTGAATTTATGGAAAGATAATTTTTTTGCTGATTTCAAAAATATACCATATGTTACCCCTATCTTATACCGTTTTTGAGTTATCAATGAAGAATAACTAGTTGTTACTGTGAATACCGATCCTATGAAAGTTAACATTTTTGAAGTAAGCTATGAAAATGACAACTATCCTATGTTTGTTCAATGACATTTCTAAGATGTCTAAAAACCATCGTGTAATCACTTATACCTGTAAAATATTGGGACAAACTGGGGGATGCAGCCCACTTGATAAAGGTAATTATCTAGAGTTTCAGATGGCGCCGACGTCGTTTCTTGTCATAATTCAGTAAACTGCAATTACAGACCACACAGGGTGTTTTTGTGAGTTCTGTCTCTGATCCGTTCTGTGATTGTGCTTTTGTCGCCTTTAAGGTTATGTCAATTCGTTGTATAGTTGTGAAATATGTTAAGGATGATCGATCGATGTAACATATTTTAGAATTAATATTATTCCATGTACTTATGTCAGTGTTATATAGAATTTTCGAGAAGTGTTCCGAAATAATGCGTACCAATTTTGTATGGTTGTATGGTTTTCTTTTGATACGGCTCCACCGAGTTGATACTTTTCGCAATGAATTAAAAGTAGAATGAGGAGGAGGTATTTTCGTATTTGCAAGATCAATAAAATAATTATGTTTTTGGGTAGAATTACATATATTACGAGACTATATTGTCATTTTTTTCCATATTTCAATTCCATTTTTTATTGATTTTTTTATTTATTGTCCACATTTATTTTGGAATATAAGTTGATTGTTAATTATGAATATACAATACACGGTAAAATCCTTTCAATAAGTGATGATATCGGAATGGATAAATATGTATGTGCTAGTTATTTCATTGAGAAATTCGACATACCTGATGGATCCACAAATATAAAGGACGTTTGCTCATGATAAAATGTTTATGATGGAGCGGATAATGCTTCTATGAAGTGCTGTTAATTACTTACAATTACCCAATTCAATTTATTATATTGAAAGTATGGGAGATGTAATCTTTCGCTTTCTGAAAGATCTATATTCTAGTCTGAAGGAAGTGAGCGCTGCAGTGTTTTGCGACATATCTAAAGATTTTGACTGTTATGTAGCTTCATCTCTACAGCTTCAGAGGATGAAGCTTCAATTGGTTCTGGGTGAAGAAACCTCTCAGCTCCTGGGCAAAATAAGAGGTGTTCACTATTTTGGCGGACAACATGACTATCTTATCGCAAGAACTCAAATGATCTCCATAGTAAAATGACTCGTATATGTATAAATTAATTCGAACTACCTTTGCCCATTGTTATGATTTTTTTCAACTTGTGATTGTTATGTATCTAGTAACTAGCAAGTCAAATATTTTTATTATTACTTTTATATTTATTTTTCATTTCATATATATTTTATACAAAATTTTTCCCATGAGATGACAATTTTCTGACTAGAAGTATTGGAAAATTCTAAATATAGTGGATAATTTCTTCCAAAGAGGCGGGTACCATGGCTCTGTGACGGTTCGGAATTCACTGGCCAAAATCAAGAAATCTTCATAGAATGAAAAGTCCATGCTTACTTGTGAAATTCATGTGTTTATTAAAAAGTTATAATTATCCTAATGATAGTCATTAGCCTTATCGATTTTGGGAGTGGGCCCTGTTCTTCCGAACAACTGCTTGGTATAGATCGCCCTCCTCCGATTATCTCATGCGAGGTGTTACTGAAAAATGAAAGAGAAGCTGATTTAGATTATTGTTTTCTCTCCTCACTTTTATTAGTAGGGCTCACTTTTTCCGGAGAAGTCATTCTAAGATAGCTGGAAGCAGCCTAGACTGTCGCAGACCTGGATTCATCGATTTCTCAACTTCTACAACACATTTCATGATATCTACAATGAACTCTCTGATTTTGTTCAGATCAGAAGGTTGTTAGAGAGGTAATAGTCCGGCAGAGATGGGCAGTTAATGGCTTGGTATTAGTTTGTATCGGAAATTTAAATGGATCAATGTCATCGGGGACATTTTCCAATCCCCTCAATTTTCAAGTCAACTCATTGTCTAGAGACATCAGTCCACTCTCCTACCTTGTCTCATTCCTTCGTGGAAGTTTCCATGATCCCAAAAAGGTTATTTGAGAAGAAATCACTTTGGAAAAATCGCCAGTAGTAAATTTAAAGGATTTCATCTCATTTTCGCGCCAACTGATCTGAGCGGGATCTTGTTCGTAGAACTATAATCTTTGTAAACGATCAATTCACAATATGTTGCATGAAAATATGCAGTAATGTTGACAGAATAATTAAATTTCATAGGTTTCAAGTTTGACATTTAGCGTGACACTAACATTCCTTAACCGCGCCATCTACTAAGCAGAATTTAACGCCATTCATTTGATGTCCTCCAAAAATTTAAAACAAAATCGAATCAGTGAATAAACGGAGGGTTTTTAGGCATCTTAGACATTTCTTCAATGCAATAATCAAAATGGTTTACAGTGAGAAAGAAAAAGATCAAATATTTATACAAAAATACATAACAAAGATTTATTTAGTGAATTTAAATAACATGAAAACTCATAAAAAATGTTCAATGTGTCCAGCATAATTATATTTATAAGTGCATTGGAAATTGCTTCATTATTAACATTCAGATTCTCTATTTCAAGTCGAATCGTGTCATTGATGAATTGAATATTATTAACAATGCCTTTTAGAAATCCCCAGAAAAATAAATCCATAGGGGACAAGTCCTGACTGTAAGATAGCCATTTAATATTTCCATTATTTCCTATCCATATTAGGAACATGTTATTTAAATGCTCTTGAACGGGTAGGACACTATGCGGGGTTGCTCCAAATCATACTGGCAAGCTCGGATTCCGAAAAATTCTGTTAAAGAATATTCTCTACTTCTGGGATGAGTATATTTTGATAGGTAACTCCTGTTAATATATAATCATAAAATATAGGGCCAAACAGATTTTCTTCTTCTTGATCAGAGATTGTGAAAAATGGCGCAAACGAAGCAGGTGTTGGCGACTGCTTCAAAGGAAATTTTGAAATACTGCAGTAAATGCAGTGATAAACTGAAAATAAGTAGTGCGTGTGAGTTGTGCCAAATCCCACTACACATCAAATGTGGAATTCGAGTTGCCATGGATGAAAAAGGTACGATTTCAACCTGTTTAAAATGTTCCCAAATAGCTGAGGACAGTGAAGGCCATGTCGAGTGTGATCATTTAAATTCCTCCCACTCGTCGGTGGAGACAATTTTGGGTAGAGACTAATGCAATCAGCCCAAATGCTGTGAAGCATGGAAAGGAAATATCTTACTGAGACAGATGGTGGAGCACATGTCGGAAAGGATAAAACTTATGTGTTTTAAAATTGACGTGTTAGAAAGCAACAAACATTCTTTGATAACAAACACCATTGACACGACTCTTCCCAGCAGAGAAGGCACCAGTTTCTGTGGTGAACCTTCCACATCTACAAATAGTGATGCTGATAAATGGAAACAGGTGTCAAACAGAAAGAGAAGGAAGTATGTGAATCAACAGAAATCTAACAACACTGAAGTATCAAATCGAATGGTAAACAAATCCCCGGCTGATGGAAATCAACTAATCTCGTCCGAAGCAGTGGCGTCGGCACTGCACGACGTGGAAAGCCGAATAAAATGCCAAAATATAATTAATTTGAATCAACGCCTAGATGTCAAAAAGAACACTTACCTAAAAAATAGGGGATCTAATCAAAATAGGAACAGACCAATTATAGGGAAAATACAGAATTGTTCTGCTGAAGCAATCGAGAAAACATGTTTGCTACATGTTTACAAGCTAAAACCATCTACTACAACTAAAGAACTTCTAGGTGATATAAAATGCACCTTTCCGGAGGCCAAAGTTGAGAAACTTAATTCAATGTTTCCTCAGCTGTACTCGTCATTTACAGTCCGTATCAATTATGATAACTTGAACAAAGCCTGGGATGAATCCATCTGGCCCATGGGAGCCCATCTAAAAAAGTTTTTTCTTAGGAAAAAAAGACCCACATCAGCCGAAATATGATGTAAGCAATGACAACATTGAAAACTACGACGGAGTGAGTATTTTTCACTTAAATATTCGGAAACTATCCAACAAATTGGACAAACTGTCGCTGTTTTTGGACAAATATGACAAGTTTAGTGTTCTGTGTTTCACGGAACATTGGTTGGACGATCAATGTTTGCAACTATGTAACATACCTAACTATAACCTGGTATCATTCTTTTGCAGATCCAAGCATGTGCATGGTGGTGTGGCTATATTTATTCGTAGTAATATCGAACATAAACCTCTCAAACTCGAAAAATTTTGTATTGAGCGTGATATTGAAGTATGTGGCATCGAACTCCCTATCTCACAAACTGCCATTATCACAGTCTATAGATCAGCATGCATTGAAGATTGCTCTGTTTTCTTGGGTAAGCTTGAAGAACTTTTAATCTTTATTTCACAAAAATATACGCGTCTAATATTACTTGGAGATTTCAACATAAACTTTTTGAGACCTTCTTCGAATCTTACTAATCTGATTTGTCTAACAAATTCTTTTGGACTTCAGGTTACTATCAGAGAATTCACCAGAGTTGAAAATGGTTCAAAGAGCTGTATAGACAATATACTCACAAACTTCGATGGGAACAGCTATGAGTCTGGCGTTGTTGATCCCTGCCTCTCCGATCACTATGCGCAATTTATAAATATGAATGATAACAAGCAAGTTACAAATGTTCCTCTCTTCAGAAGAAGTATAACATCCTCAGGTATTCTCGAACTCCAGACATCGCTACAAAAAGGTAATTGGAGCATATTCAACGACAATAGCTCTTCTGAAGTTATGGTAGATTTTTTATTGATTCTATATGTAAGTCTAGTCCATAAATTATTTCCCCTCAAAAAAGTCTCCAGTGAGTCCAACAGAACCCTTGTTGGCTGGTTCAACGATGACTTAAGAAAAATGAGAGACACAGTTCATTCCATAAAAACAATCTATGACGTGACTAACGATCCTAATCATAAACAAGTTTTCAAATATGTTAACAAGAATATCAAAAAGCTATCTTGGAATCCAAAAAGTCTGCTTTTGATAAATTCATTAGTGACTCAGATAATAAAGTCAGAGATTGCTGGAAACTCATCAACTTTGAAAAAAAAAAAAACTCTCGTAAAACCTGTGATGATATCACACCTCATGAATCTAATACTTTTTTTACCACTATAGCAGAAACTATAATTAGACAACTTCCTTCTAATAACGATATTGCTTGCCCATCATCACTCGATGCTAGTCTCAAACCTTCTTCAGCAGGATCCTTCTTCTTTTAACCTGTGACCACCTCTGAAGTCTTCAATGCCATCAGTGAGTTGAAAAATTCCAATTGTTTTGATGTCTATACCCTTAATAGTAGAATAATAAAAGAAACAAGTTCTTATTTGATCGAACCATTCACATGTCTTTTCAATGCTTGCATAAGAGAGGGTACTTTACCAGATAAATTTAAAATTAGTAAGGTCATTCCAGTTTTCGAAAAGGGCGATATAAACCTCCTTGAAAATCATCGACCTATCTCCATCGTCCCTATATTTGGCAAAATTTTCGAAATTATTCTTAAAAAAAGACTATATCTCTACTTTGAAGTTAACAATCTCCTTAACACGGATCAATATGGTTTTAGAAAATCTTGTTCTACTATACAAGATGTTGTTCGTGTGGTCAAAAGCATAGTTGATGGTTTTGAACAAAAACAGCATAGCTCAGCCACATTGTGCGATCTGAGCAAGGCGTTTGACTGTGTTTCTCACCACAATCTACTACTGCCACAATGAAAACTGTGGTAAATCAGGCTGAGAAATTGTTCAATGCTAACCTTCTGAAACTAAATAAAGATAAAACTCAAACTATCACATTCTCTACAAATAATAACACAGCTAAAGGTGAAACTGTCAAACTACTGGGCATCACCCTAGACGATACTCTGAATTGGTCATATCACATTGAAGAATTAGGCTCGAAACTTTCCAAATATCTATTTTTACTCAGGCAATTGAAGAATTTTGTCGGCTTGAACACTCTTTCATCAGCATATTATGCTTTTTTTCATTCCCTAGTTACGGAACTTTACTTTGGGGAAACTGCCTCAGTGCTGAGAAAATATTCTCACTACAAAAGCGAGCTATTAGAATAATTTCAAATGCAGGTTTCAGAGATACCTGCCGACCCCTTTTCAAAAAACTAAACATAATGACGATACCTTCTATCTATATCTATCAATCTCTATTGGAAATTCATACCCACAAAAACGAACATCTGACCAATTCACAGGTTCATGAACATAACACTAGAGGTGTTAATCTCTTAAGACCACGCAGGCTGAAACTACACAAATCCTCGATCAATACACTCAATGTTAATATTTATAATATATTGCCACCCACTGTTGAAGATCTACCTATATGTAGTTTCAAGAGGCTTACCAAAAATCTCTCAACAACACATTGGCCACACCAACTCACATGTTTGGATCTGAATCACTTTAATTGTGGCCTTACTTAATTATTGTATTATTTACATCATGCTTGTATCTTTCATATACATTTGTGTCACCACTGTTAATAGTTGTGTTCGTGTAAATGGAATGTTTGTTATATACCTATTTTGTTAATCATTTATTTGAACTGTTCACATTATAGGCAATAATAACGTTGATAAGGGCTGAGTAATTTATAGTTAATAACCCGGTACAATAGAACCCTCCTAAAATGTCATACCACGTAGCATATATTCTAACGGAAAGTAATACCCCAGTCATCTTAGTTAAAATTAGGTAAGAATTTTGGAATTTGAGATACCTAGCTGAATATTAGTATGAACTTGTATTTTGGCATTCAAAAAATTGTCTCAAAACCTATATATGGTAGGGTGTTCGCGTCTACTAAAATTTGAGGTCAAAGGTCACGAAAAGCGATTTGTTGCATATTTTTTGCAAATATCTCATTTACTATGGGTTTTTCGCTATTTGGCCTTATTACTAATTGTAGAGAATTAAATTCCCTACAACTTTTGTTTCGAAATTTTTTTTATACGTTGAATCGTTTCTAGATAGATGGCGGAGAGCTCGCGATTAGAGCATGATGTGAGGTCAACCGGTATAGTCCCGGTCAAAAATTAAAAAATTTTTTTTTAATTACATTATATTTAATCATTTTTTTCATCAAGTTGAAAATCTATCTATTCAATAATACTCACAACCGATTCCTAAAATTAAAAAATAATTGAGGGACACACTTCAATTACATTTAATTATATTCTCATTTCCACTAATTATAATTTAAGTAGACCCTTAGGACCCTTCCTATATATTAATAATAATAATAATAATAATATTACTACCAAACATGCCAGAGATGATGCGGATGTACTAATTATAAAAAAAAAAAAACCTAAAAAACTGCAGTTATAATAGGAGAAGATATTGATTTACTGATCATTTTAATTGGGCGTACACTATCTAATCAACAAGAAATTTTCTTTAGAAAAGTCAGCAAAGGAAATGTAAAAACAAACATATACTCTTCCAAAAGTTTTGATGAATATCCTCGTTCGAAGAAATATATTTTGTTTCTGCACGCATTACGTGGCTGTGATACGACTTCTGCGCTTTTTAAAAAAGGAAAAAAAAAACGTTTTTAAAAGCATTTGAGAAACTGCCGAATTTGGAACAACTTGCAACAGCATTTGAAGAAGAAAACTGTCCGGTTCAAAGATTATTTGAGACTGGAATTCAAATCTTGTTGGTAGTCTATAATGCTCCGAAATCTGTGGACAGTATTGATCATCTTCGTTATGCACAATACGTCAAGTCTACGAAACTCAATAAACCTGTGCAGTTATCAAATATTCCACCAACAAGTGCAGCAGCTCACCAACATTTCAATCGTGATTTTTATCAAGTTCAAACTTGGTTAGGGCATGATTTGGAACCCCAGGAGTGGGGTTGGACAATGCGTAACGGATTCCTGGAACCTATCCGACCATTTTAGCACCTGCTCCACAGGAATTGCTCAACACAATCTTCTGCAACTGCAAGAGTGGTTGTGGTTCGCGTTGTGGATGCAGGAAATCGGGGTTGCAGTGCTCTTTAGCTTGTGGCCAGTGTAATGGGCAAACTTCTCTCAATTCCTCACCATGTCAGAGCGATGTAAATGAAGACAGAACCTTTGACCCCGAATTCATGGAAGACCTGTAGATAAATGTCGCCGAAAATGATACAGAAGAAGACTTCGAAACACCACAGCGGATGGGAGACGACGATGAAGAAGAAGATAATTAGAATTGTAATAAGTTGCAGTTTATGTAATTTTTATTCTATTCAGAATAGAATGGTATTTTTAATAAAATCATATATTAGGAATTTCTTTCTTTCTTTTCGGAACGAAGTTCCTCATCGCGCGTTGCGAACGGGGGCTAGACGGAATAAATTAAGACCAAAAGTTGTAACGACACTTTTTGCTGTAGTTGTAAGCCGTGCGGCGTGCTCGTGTTTCTCTGTCTGTCTCTCTCTCTCTCACAGAAAGCAAGCCAGTTATTTTCGTTTCGTCTTTCTATTTCGCATTGAACAGTGTGGTGTCGCGACGATTATTTTTGTTGAGTGTATACAGGTTTTTTGTACACAATAAATAATGAAAAATAATAACAATGATGAATCCTGACAGTGTTTCTGCACAAGTTCCGGATATTGCTGATGGAGTTGGGTAAGTAGATATTTTATACAGACAATAATAAATGCTTATGTATTTTCAGCAAGTACGCATTATAATCTCTCTTTACTATTGTGCTAACCAAGTCATACGCATTATAACATCTCCCTTATTGTGTGTTTAGCAAGTGTACGCGTCATAACTTTAAAAAATTTAAAAGCAAATTGTATTTTAATATTACAATATCAATGCGTATGTACTAAAATTGAGCCTACTGATTAAGTTCATATTACATTATATTTGTTAATAATAAAAAAAATATTATTATAACAAAAAAAAATTATTACAATTCCTTCACTGATTAATCGAAAGGAACTTCGTTCCTTCCGGGTGTCCCTTGACAGCTCTCATTTTTTTTTAAATCATTTAAGGAGTTATTAATATAAATTACATTAGAATTAAAATATAATTCAAGTATTTTCCTTAACAATTCTATAACTACACGGGCAGGTAAGTGTTATTAAATAAATTAATACCTAATTAAAAATAGATACGAAAGTAAAAAAAATTATCAAATATAATGTAATATTCGATAACAAATGAAAATTATTATTGATGATCTATTTATCAGTAATTAATAAACTTTATATAGCGTGTTTTGACCGGGACTATACCGGTTGACCTTACATTATGCTTTAACCGCGCGCTCTCCGCCCTCTATCTCGAAAACGATTCAACGTAAAAAAAAATTTGAAACAAAAGTTGTGGGGAATTCAATTCTCTACAATATTGATAATGAATACAAATAGCGAAAAACCCATAGGAAATGAGATATTTGCAAAAAATCTATTTTTGATCTCAAATTTCAATAGACGCGTACACCCCACCATATGTAGGTTTTGAGACAACTTTTAGAATGCCGAAATACAAGTTTATACAAATATTCAGCTGGGTATCTCAAATTCCGAGGTGAACTTACTAAGATGACTGGACTAATATCAGAGCTACGGGAAACAAATCACATACTTCTCTAATCATATATTACTAAGTTCTAGTTTACCACTTGGTGAACCTCCTATTTACACTGCTCGGTTTCCATCGGATACGATATGATGACGATGACGTTCAGATCAGTTATCACTTGTGGGTATATCGGTCCAGACGATATTTAATAGTAATAAACAATCTCTACTAAGATAAAAATCATGTAGCAAATGATATATTCATTTACACAGTACAAGACACCTCTCTTTTGGATTCATTCGGTTTGGTTTCCACCGATACAATATGATGACTTTGAGATCACTTGTGGGAACAGCGGTCCCGAAAATATTTGAATAGTGATTATCAATCGCACTTGGTCTAAATGGGATGAGATAAAAATCGTGTTGCAGACTTGTCGATAAAAGTTAGGTTATTGTTAAATTTTTGTGTCAAAAACAACACTGCAACTCCATGGGTCCAAAAGTATTGGTTTGTGGCCGTGCGGTATCGCAGTCAGGTCCGGATCTGCTAGCACAGAAAGGGTAAGTGCAAACATTTTCATGAGCGTTTCAACTTCCATTAGCCTCAAGGATCTAGATGATTGCCATTTTGAGGTATTTTACGTATTTTGCCTTCCTGATTACGTATCCCAAAAAAGCTTTTTGGGAGATATGGTCCTTCAAAGATGAAAAATAATGTAATTCAAGTTCAATTCACTGCCAACACAATACAGGGTGTTTCATAATTGAATGCTGATCCTAGAGAGCGATAATCCTTGACTGATTTTAAGAAAAATTCTTCATAGGTCCGCAACCGCTTAATTCTGAGATACAGGATGTTGAAATTTAACAAAAAAATCAGTTCTTCCCCAATATCTCTGAAACCGCTTTGGCTTTTTTTTCAATTTTGGTACATGCAAAGTAAGCATAAAAATCAATTTTTTGCATGATGAAGGATTTCTTAATTTTCATTAGTGACGTCCCTTTTAACATGCCCTGTCATATTTTGTATCAAAATAGTGATACGCTACTGTCTTCTTCCCAAATCAATATAATTTTTGTAATCATTTTCTATCTTCCAATAAAAATGGTCTCCTGCCTTTTTGTCGGCCGGCGAACGGTTTTTGAGTTAGAAAATATAATGCATTAATTTGCTTGTCCCTATACGAAATCAGCCGTTGAAGAGTAGTAGGAATATCTTGTGGGCTAGAAACATCTAGTATGCTAAGAACACATTTCGTTGTTTTCAACATAAACAATTTTGACACTTCTTTAGCTAGATACGTGATATTATTTACGTTATAAAGACTTGTTTATTAAAAAAAAAACATGGTAAATTTTACAAATACCGAATTAGCAGACATACATTACTTGCATGGGCTTGCTGACGGGAACGCATATGAAGCCTGGCGACTGTATCCCAAATAGAATGGTTTTTGATGCTCGAACGATTTCAAGCACCCACAGAAGGTTATGTGAAACAGGAAGTTTTGTGCCAAATCATCACTTGAAAGGAGCACATCGGACTGCAAGAACTCCAGCAATTGAGGTCAGTTGACGAAAATCCTAAAATAAGTGGGAGGCAAGTCGCCAATAATTTGAATATCGCCCATATTCTAGTATGGATGATTCTTCATGATTATTTATTATATCCCTATTACATTCAACGGGTTCAGGCTCTACTTCCTCGAGACTTTCCATTACGAATGAATTTCTGCCAATGGTTTCTCCAAAAAGTTACCGAAAATCCTTTATTTGACAGGGAAATTTTATTCACAGACGAAGCTAGTTTTACTAAAAACAGGATCAGAACTTTTCATAATAATCATTTTTGGGCCGAGGAAAATCCGCATGCGATCGTGGAATCTTATCACCAGGAACAGTTCTCATTAAATGTCTGGGCTGGAATGATTGGAGATTACCTAATTGGAATTTTTTTTACCACGCAGATTAAATAGACATAATTATCGCCGATTCCTTGAAGATAAAGTGACAATTCTGTTGGAAGATGTCTTACTTTAATGCGAAATCGCATGTGGTTTATGCACGATGCTGCTGCACCTGCTTATTTTAGTGATCTGGCACGCGAATATTCAAACGCGAGTCAATGACAAGGAGGGCTGAAGCGTGCATACTTGCAGAAGGCGGACATTTCGAACAGTTAATTTAATTTTGTTTCATAATAGTTGTTTATAAAAATAAAAAATGGTTTTTCATGCGTACCTATTACAAAAACGAAATAATAGTTACCATAAAATCATAAAAATCTTGCCTAGATCCTTTGGTTACCATAATTGTGAAATTAAGACTAAAAGAAAAAATCGAATAGGAACAAGCAAATTAATGGATTTTATTTTCTAAATCGAAAACCGTCCGCCGGACGAAAAAAAGGCAAGTGACCATTTTTATGAGAATATAGAGGACAATTATAAAAATTATATTTATTTGGAAAAAAAGACAGTGGCGTATCATTAATTTGATCAAAAATATGACAGGGCATGTTAACAGGGACGCCACTGATAAAAATTAGGAAATCCTTTATCATGGAAAAAATTAATTCTTATGCATACTTTGCATGTACCAAAATTGAAAAAAAAACCAAAGCGGTTTTTGAGATATTGGGGAAAAACTGATTTTTTTGTTAAATTTCAACATCCTGTATCTCAGAAATAAAGCGGTTGCGGACCTATGTTCATATGAATAATTTTTCTTAAAGTCATCCAAGGATTATCGCTCTTCAGGATCAGCATTCAATTATGAAACACCCTGTATATCGAGAGAACATCAAAACGCAGTTTTGCGAAAAATTATAATTCTCAAGGCGACCCAATTTGAACTGAAAAATATATGCATTTGTCATATGGCTTTGAAGGAGACGATTTGTTAGAATGTCATCCTACTCAAATATCAATGATGTGGTGTACCCCAAGGCTCTGTTCTATGCCATGTCTTGTTTCTTCTATATATTGCCAAAATATTTTCAATAACTCATAAATACATAATATATATATATATATATATATATATATATATATATATATATATATATATTGTTATGTTTAGAAGTAAGCTAAATATTTAAAGAGTTGAAATAATAATAAAAATAAAGGAAAAACCCATAAATAATAAAATATTCGTATTTGGTAATCTGTGCTATGTTATTTTAAAGTTTTTCTGTATATTCTGCGTTTTTTCTGAAACCTTGTATAATATTAATCGATACCTATGTTTGAAATAAACATGCTCTCAACATCACAATCAATCGGCATAATTAAAAAATTTTAGAAATCAAAATTTATGAATATATTTTTGATCACAAGCAGATAACAAAATATTAAAAGTTCAAACATCCTGTATATGAAATTGGATCTGAACACAACAGCCAATGAGATGCCAGGAGAGATCTTGATGCAAAATTAGTAATTTTGAAAATGAAGAAAAGCAGAAACGTCAAAAGAATAATTTTACATGTATTGTATATAGATTATAAGGTAGTTAGAAAAGTTTCACAAATAATAACTGTCAAAGAAGTGAAAATAATGAAAAGTGCTACAAATGGTGTCAAAATAGAAAATTCAAGGAGAAAAACAAAATGTGTTGGTATCAAGGAGAGAGAATCAACAAGCGAGGAGATTGTGAAAAAAGAATTTTGGGAAGAACCACGTTGAAAATTTACATTTGGAACAAACAAACAATTTGGAATAAAATCAATTATTAGCCAAGAAAACATAAGTAAAATATGAAGAACACTACCAGATAAAAAAATCACAAATGCAGAGTTAACATTACCTTTGTTTCATTGAAAATTCATAAATGAGGAGAAGTCCCAGTCCACGAGAGCAGCTGCTGTTTCCAAGAACGGGAGAGAATCCGAAACGCTGAGCAGTTTGGTGCAGGAGATCCCAGGTATTTGTTGAAACCATAAAACTTGCCACAGTGCAAATTAGAACTGAACTTTGAAACAATTTTCATAGAACTCTTCACGAATGACTATATAATAACACATAACCTACAAAACGAGGTTGAATTCACTTTATTATTCCATAATTTCGTTTTCTGCTGTATATACTTGTTTCTGAAGCTCTAATTAGGTTATTTATCGCAGACTAGGTAGTAATAAGCTTTTCCTGAATAAAGGAAATTATTATTTTGACGAAATTCTACTTTATTTCCAATGTTTCATCAACAATGAATTGCTCATTGCTGAAATTGACGTCAAGAGGGCACCACAGTAGAACCAACTTCTGAGTTAGCTGAAGGTGAAGGAAATAAGGTAAAGGAAAGAAGGTAAAGAGCATAGCCGGAGATATTGAATATTTATATGGGTATTTATTCATCAATGCATATTGAATCAATCTTCAAAAAAAAGGAATTACCCTAAAGATTTTTAAAAATAGCAAAATAATAGTAAAATATTAGTAAAACAAAACAAAACACAAAAATCATTTATTTTTGTTATGATGTTTGATTGTGGAAAGTAAATAAACAAATATAAAATGAAAATAAAAACGACCGCAATCAACGCATCATAACAATATATATATATATATATATATATATATATATATATATATATATATATATATATATATATATATATATATACCTGAAAATTCCCTATGTCACCTTGACCATTGACATTAAGTCTACTATTCTATTATATGACCATCAAAAATAAGGCCTAGCCTTCGTATTTTTCATATTAATTTTTTATCCTAATGTACATTCTTTATTTTTGTAACAAGTGTGTTCCGTAATTGTTGACGTCGAAATATGACATTCACAGGATAATAGTTAGATGTACCAAAAAAGCACCCAATGTCACGGTGCAGTTTATCTTTAATTATGTATACTGCACGCCAGAAGCGTTGGAAAAACCGACATTTCCGAAAAATAAAATTAGGAGCGAAGATATCCTGGAAATTTCTTTGGATTCGTGGACAGGATCAGAAATTTTCCTAATAATCATTTTTGGGCCGAGGAAAATCCGCATGCGATCGTGGAATCTTATCACCAGGAACAGTTCTCATTAAATGTCTGGGCTGGAATGATTGGAGATTACCTAATTGGACATTTTTTTTACCACGCAGATTAAATAGACATAATTATCGCCGATTCCTTGAAGATAAAGTGACAATTCTGTTGGAAGATGTCTTACTTTAATGCGAAATCGCATGTGGTTTATGCACGATGCTGCTGCACCTGCTTATTTCAGTGATCTGGCACGCGAATATTCAAACGCGAGTCAATGACAAGGAGGGCTGAAGCGTGCATACTTGCAGAAGGCGGACATTTCGAACAGTTAATTTAATTTTGTTTCATAATAGTTGTTTATAAAAATAAAAAATGGTTTTTTATGCGTACCTATTACAAAAACGAAATAATAGTTACCATAAAATCATAAAAATCTTGCCTAGATCCTTTGGTTACCATAATTGTGAAATTAAGACTAAAAGAAAAAATCGAATAGGGACAAGCAAATTAATGGATTTTATTTTCTAAATCGAAAACCGTCCGCCGGACGAAAAAAAGGCAAGTGACCATTTTTATGAGAATATAGAGGACAATTATAAAAATTATATTTATTTGGAAAAAAAGACAGTGGCGTATCATTAATTTGATCAAAAATATGACAGGGCATGTTATAGGGACGCCACTGATAAAAATTAGGAAATTCTTTATCATGGAAAAAATTAATTCTTATGCATACTTTGCATGTACCAAAATTGAAAAAAAAAACAAAGCGATTTTTGAGATATTGGGGAAAAACTGATTTTTTTGTTAAATTTCAACATCCTGTATCTCAGAAATAAAGCGGTTGCGGACCTATGTTCATATGAATAATTTTTCTTAAAGTCATCCAAGGATTATCGCTCTTCAGGATCAGCATTCAATTATGAAACACCCTGTATATCGAGAGAACATCAAAACGCAGTTTCGCGAAAAATTATAATTCTCAAGGCGGCCCAATTTGAACTGAAAAATATATGCATTTGTCATATGGCTTTGAAGGAGACGATTTGTTAGGATGTCATCCTACTCAAATATCAATGATGTGGTGTACCCCAAGGCTCTGTTCTATGCCATGTCTTGTTTCTTCTATATATTGCCAAAATATTTTCAATAACTCATAAATACATAAATATATATATATATATATATATATATATATATATATTGTTATGTTTAGAAGTATGCTAAATGTTTAAAGAAATGAAATAATAATAAAAATAAAGGAAAAACCCATAAATAATAAAATATTCGTATTTGGTAATCTGTGCTATGTTATTTTAAAGTTTTTCTGTATATTTTGCGTTTTTTCTGAAACCTTGTATAATATTAATCGATACCTATGTTGTTGTTGTTGAAACCATAAAACTTGCCACAGTGCAAATTAGAACTGAACTTTGAAACAATTTTCATAGAACTCTTCACGAATGACTATATAATAACACATAACCTACAAAACAAGGTTGAATTCACTTTATTATTCCATAATTTCGTTTTCTGCTGTATATACTTGTTTCTGAAGCTCTAATTAGGTTATTTATCGCAGACTAGGTAGTAATAAGCTTTTCCTGAATAAAGAAAATTATTATTTTGACGAAATTCTACTTTATTTCCAATGTTTCATCAACAATGAATTGCTCATTGCTGAAATTGACGTCAAGAGGGCACCACAGTAGAACCAACTTCTGAGTTAGCTGTAGGTGAAGGAAATAAGGTAAAGGAAATAAGGTAAAGGAAAGAAGGTAAAGAGCATAGCCGGAGACATTAAATATTTATATGGGTATTTATTCATCAATGCATATTGAATAAATCTTCAAAAAAAAGGAATTACCTCAAAGATTTTTAAAAATAGCAAAATAATAGTAAAACATTAGTAAAACAAAACAAAACACAAAAATCATTTATTTTGTTATGATGTTTGATTGTGGAAAGTAAATAAACAAATATAAAATGAAAATAAAAACGACCGCAATCAACGCATCATAACAATATATATATATATATATTTTCTCTGGCAGTCTCCTTATGAGACTTACCTAAATCGTTTTAATTAACATAAGTTGGTACCATGTAATTGTTTGGTGATATTATTTTTCATCGCATTGTATGTTGGCAACAGGTCGTAGATCTATTTTTCATACTTGTCAATTGTCAACTTCATTTACTTCAATAATCATCCATTTTTCATTTGTCACCACTGCCTCTTTAATCCAACATGTCCTCCATAAGAGCCCATTTGGAATTTTAAAATGTTTATACACTTATGTTTAAGTAATCTTGATCAATTTCGATCAAAGTTTTAACTATATATGACTTTACCAAGAGTGTTGTCTGTTGTGACATGGTATTTTATAATTTGCTGCAAGTGAAAGGGATTTTTAACCTCACTTTTGTAAGTACACATGCCTAATTGGTTTTCAAATATTATAATGTTCAATTTAATTCATTGTAGAGTTCCTGATGAAGAGACAATAAATGACTCGAAAGCTTGAATAGAAAAAAGAGTACACTTTTTCCATACCCCTGTTGACTGCATACCCGAATTTAAAAAGGATTCTTCTTTAACTTAGACAGTCGTCTAACCTTCACAACTATATATATATATATATATATATATATATATATATATATATATATATATATACCTGAAAATTCCCTATGTCACCTTGACCATTGACATCAAGTCTACTATTCTATTATATGACCATCAAAAATAAGGCCTAGCCTACGTATTTTTCATATAAACTTTTTATCCTAATGTACATTCTTTATTTTTGTAACAAGTGAGTTCCGTAATTGTTGACGTCGAAATATGACATTCACAGGATAATAGTTAGATGTACCAAAAAAGCACCCAATGTCACGGTGCAGTTTATCTTTAATTATGTATACTGCACGCCAGAAGCGTTGGAAAAACCGACATTTCCGAAAAATAAAATTAGGAGCGAAGATATCCTGGAAATTTCTTTGGATTCGTGATTATAAGACATTTATCATGTGTTGACTTTTTTCGATTACTATTATGTGGGGTTGATATGATATCCACTATAGGCTGGTAGCTCATATTCGTTGTGCAGATAGATTCCGCATCATTTAAGAAAATGATTTTCCAAACTCAATTTAGATAATTCGAATTCAGGTTAATTCGAAAAATAAAAATTTATACCGAATAGTTATCAATGAACACTCAATGCCATATATTCTCGTAGTTTTGAAATATATTAGAGTTTTACAACATGACCCCGAACTGATATATATATATATATATATATATATATATATATATATATATATATATATAATATATATACAGTGTCATCCTCAAATATCACCATAGGGGAAACTTAATTATTAAGGGTTTTTCGACAAAAAGTTATTACTGGTATTTCCTAAAATTGAACATCCACCAGCAAAATATGGTATAACACGCGTAATATACGAGTAGCCTTGAAAAATTTGATTTTGAGACACGAGTAAAGTACCCTTATTTTGGAAAACCTTGGGAAATGTTATTCAAAAAAGTTGTTAAGCATTGAAAAATACATCAAGATTTGAAGTCATGGCCATCTAAGAGTTTTATTTTTTTCAACTGGGGCTACGAAAAAAAAAATTTGCTAAACGATAAATACATCCTGTATACGACGGTTCATTTGAAAAGCCTGTAATATTACAAATTACAAACCTATTGTGTTAACCACGGTAAATTTTTTTGAAGAGTAAAATAATTTTCAAAGTTTTTGGTGCAGTTATTTTTATTTTTTGTTAATACCGAAAATAGCTCAAAATTATACAGTATTGTACATGAATTCAATTTTCAATAATATCAAATCACAAAACATCAGAATAAAATAAGTATTTCGACACAAACTGATTACATTTATTTTGTGGACTTTTCCTTTTCCAAAATACTTGTTTCAAGTTGGCTTTGAAAACAAACGAATGTTTGACATTATAAGTACTTGACATATTTGCTAAATATTTATTACGTAGTTATTGTTATTGTTTATTTCATTAACGTTTGATAATAAGTACTATTATACTATAATATACGATTTCTCAATTTTGAATGTTCCTGAAGAAGATGAGAGGCCTCTCATCGAAACGTTGAACTAAATAAATTTATACTAGGCCACCACCTAGAGTCATTATTGAACCTACACCCCAAGAATACCCCAATCTACAATATATAACAAGGTTCGATACCCCCAAACAAGTATATATATATATATATATATATATATATATATATAATCAAAATGAGAAAAATATATATTTTTAGATGCAAAATTATTAGAGTGATGGGAGATTGCAAGGAGGAGATTTTAGAAAAAGTAAAGGGAGTAGATGCCATATTTTGGATACCTCCTCTGAAGTTGGATGAAGATATCCTAGAAGCAGCTGGTGAGTTTTCTTTGTTGAATTTTCTCAGTAAATATATAAGTGGTGTTCAATGAATTATTATACAAATATCATTCACATTCTCACACTTGTTTAGGTAAATTAACTCCTCAAATTATTCACTGATATATTGTTCCGTATAACGGTCCTTGGGGGGGTTGCACTTCAGTGGAATAATTGAAAGTCTGAATGCAATTTTTCCCCTCAGAAACCCGTTGTGTATGAAATTGTCCCATCTCTTGAGGAACAGGGAGTACGGGAAGTTACAGGAAAAACGGGGAGTTACAAAGAGTACGGGGAGTTACAGGGAGTACGGGGAGTTACAGGAAGTACGGGAAGTTACAGGGAGTACGGGGAGTTACAGGGAGTACAGGGAGTTACAGGAAGTACGGGGAGTTACAGGGAGTACGGGGAGTTACAGGGAGTACAGAGAAAATTGGAATTACTGAGAACAGTGAAATATTCTTAGGGTAATCTGAACAACTATTAAAAATATATCTCCAGCTTATAAATGTAATCCTGCATCCAGAGATCTGTGTTACTGACTCTATTAGTTGTCTGCTATTATCTGAAATAATCATTCTTCTCACGTTTGTTCTACAGCGTTGCAAAAATGGGTTGAAAGTTTTGTATTTGCAAACGTATTCATCACGCTATCGCCTCTGTCACTCACATCAGTTTGTTCTTAGCATAAGTTAAGTATTTGTATTGTTTGTTTCATTCTTTTTTTCAGTGCTCGCATGCATGTTCTCATATGATTATCAATAAATTTCATTTATGCTCGAAGAGTTTAGGTTGTTACAGTGTTGCCAGATTGTATTTGAAAGTCCTGTATTCCCAAACTGATCAAGTGTCACTGTTAGCGTTCAGTTTTCCGTCCGACCAATTTATTCGCAGGAACCCTTGAGTACTTGTCCTGCGTGTTTCATTTTTCCAGTTGTTAGAGTGATAAGTTGTATTTTCATTGCTCCTTCAGTAAGCTCAAGGGTTTTAGGTACTTGTATCTTTGCCCTTTCCTCATTCTTCATCAATTGTTCATAGAGCTTCTACGTGCTGTGACTTTGGGGGAGAAACAACGGTTACAGGCGATTATACGAAACGTGAACACCCTCCGCAATCAGATCAAATACGAACAGAAAAAAGGAACAGGACTCAAAGAAACAGCAAAACATCGGGTCAATTGGAACGATTCGGAATCAGCGTTCGATTCTCGTATCAGAACTGGGACTATCTCCAATCTGAAGCATAAAGACCCCGCTGCTTTTCAAGAGAAGGACCCAGAACATTCTGAAGAATCATGAAGAAGTTAAAGTGAATGCGATTTTTGGTGGCGAATTTGAAGTATCGAGAGGAGAATGTCAACAAAAAGAGTACAAGTATTCCACCATCGTGCCGTTTCCCAAGCGTCCTCAGAGGAACGAGCGTCGTTATTCCTACCATAGGTAAGACCTTCGCCTGAAGTAATTTCTATGATAGGCGCCGAGCCCTCAGTCACTGTCCGCCAGGGCTTTCTGTTTCCGGTGACCGACTCTTCACGACCGCGGTAACTACCCTGCTTGAGCCCCCCATCCTTAATAATTTCTAGAGTATCCTAATAATTTTTCCAAATGGTTTTCGGCATGTCTCTCCCCTACTTGCGGTTCGCTTCTGGAACGGAACTCGAGGAAAAACCTTCTTCCACCCGCAAACTTCCGTGCGGGCGACTTGTTCACTTGAAAAATTTTTCTCCAATTTGGAAAATTCTGAACTTCGCGGAGGTCCCATTGGAAACGCATTTTATCTTCCCGGTATCTCACCAGATATGCCAGATACTGGCTGGAACGTATTTTCGAAATTTGACGGAGTCAAATTTTACTTTTTGTCGAATGAAATCTTAATTTGTTAGCCCTGTCGGTCAGCTCGCCAACAGAGTCTGGGGCCAGAACGACTTTTGGTTTTTGAAATTTTGAGAAACCCTGAAGTGGGTTTTTCGGTTTTCAAATAATTAAAAAATCCAAGAAGGGTATTTAACTCAAATTCTCAGAAAATCTCGAAGGGAGATTTTAACGATTTTTCCATCACAAGGAGTGCCTAATGATGTTTGGACAGGAAAAGTAAATTAAATAAATAAATATTAGACTCGTAGTAACTAATCTGCCGCGGTACAAATTAATCTCTAGATTCGCGAGCCCCTTTATTGACTTGATAGAGAGCGACGAAGGTGAGATTCTCGAAGTTTCCTTCCTTCATCCGCCAACTCCGTGGAATAGCTTCTCAGGACTTGTAGAAAATCGCTGATCTGGAGATTCCTAGATGATAAAATGCGAAGAATATCTTTGAAGAACTCACTGATGTTCCTCGCATATACAAATGGCCAGGATGAAAATTCCGTTAAAGGTTTGTAAATCTTCTTGTTTCTCCTAAATGCCATCGTCGTAGATAAGCGTTAATCAATCCTCTACCTCTGTCCTTTTTTTCCAATTTCAGACAGACCCGAACAATCAAAGCACATAGAAAGACTAATCCAAATGTAGTATCTCTCGGTAGGGCTTCTTCCAAGGTACGATGTGGACGAGTAATTTGACAACCACTCGATATGACTATCGAACCCAGACTAAGGAAATTTCAGCTACTCCTTCAAACCTCTAAAATTGGAAATGGATGGAACATCTGCCTGAATTCAGAATATGCGCCCATAAAATTTCCTGCAACTAACTTGGCGCAATCGCGTCAAACGGCCGATGCATGTTGTTATCGTTCACGTCACGAAAATTTAAAAGGACATTAATATTCATAAGATTGCACAATATGACGAACATTTTCATTCTGAAGAATTTCGAGTTTTTAACAAATTATTTTTTGAATCAAATCAAATTCTGCGTACGCTAACCTAAAATTTTCTCATTCAGAGGTAAAATAAATACTTGTAATGGCCTCAACTGCCTTATCACATGTTACAAAATCTTAGGAGTCACCCTGTAAGAATAAATCACAGGTTTTTCAGAAGTAGATTCTTATACCCCGGTCGGAAATACCGTCCTTTTTGTGAATGACCTTTTTTCGGGTGGAAAAATATAAATAAATTCTAGATTCAGTAAGACATCATAACCGACAGCAGAAATGATCATTTTCGTAGAATTCCAGAAATTTGCTAGCCGTTTGTTCTTTCAAGAATCTCGAAGGATGAATACATTGAGAAGTGGGATCAATTAGCCTAGCGGGGGGCACACCTGCAGAGAGAAAAAGCATTGTCGCGCACAAGACATCCAGGACCCTTCTAAAGAATAATCCCCAACGGAAAGTCCCACAGAGCTGCAGATATTTCTCATTGTCTTCGGCACAAACTGGCTAGAACCCGCAGAATACGGGAATCTTTCTATAATAAAAAAAATTGAGGTTCGCTCTTCGAAAGCTGGAAATTGTAACAGGTTGTGAAAGGGATGAAATCGTTCCATTGGTTGGGTTGCAACTTAGGAAGGGTGGGTTCCAAAATTCAAGAAAGGGGACATTGAATCTTCGAGTTTTGAACTCATAAAACAGCGGTTGTTATTTTGCACCGCGGTGGGTAAAATTAAAATTTGGTAGGGTCACATCGAGTTGAAATCTTGTCTCCGGTCCGGTTGTGCTACCAGAAAGTGAAATCAAGTTAGTATTTTGTGGGGTTTAGAACGCTAATCAGTCTTCCTGAAAGACGAACGATCGAGACGACCTCGTGGAATCAGTACCGCGATATAGTAAAATCGCTCACATGGGAAGCAAATCACGGGAAATTTATTAGCCCCTGGAGGTTTCATTTTTCTTCCCTTAGAGGTGGATAATTCTCATTCGAATCAACTTCGAGGTATACTTTATACAATGAAAAAAAATCTTCTGAATCGGATAACCCAGTACAAAGTTATGCCTGACAGAATCGGTTAACGGGCCAAATTCAGAGGGTGAACGATCAATACCCTCCATTTTGCTATTCTTGGAGGTGGCATTTTTTTTCAATTTCAAATGGGACCAACTTCGAAGTACACCCTATCCAATGGAAATGGAATCATCGAAATCGGACTCTTCTGTGGAAAGTTATATAAAAAAAAATATACGCGTCGACTAGAGAACCTCCTCCATTTTGATTTCACCGGTTAAAAATAGCATTATTTTCTCCAATGAAAGCCATCGATAGAATCAGTTCGTTTTCTTGATAAATACTTGGGGAATTGGCGAGTTTTAACTAAAGTGGCTGACGACTATTAGTTATAAGTGAACGACGAAAGCGCAACGAAAGGATAAACCTAATATTCCAAGCATCCCAAGACGCAGAGAGACGGCATATTTCGCATATATTCAGAAAGTTTCAAATAAAAATATTTCTTTAGGAAAGAGTCGGGGAGTGTGTAGCCAGATATCTTTCAAATGAACTCAGAAGGGCCAACTGAGTAATGTATATGTATTGCGTGAATTGTTGAAAGCTGGCCCCAGCACAGAACGTTAAAAGGGGGCCTGTTATACACTAATATTCATTTATCCTGGCGAAAGTCGGCACAAGCTGTCATTAGACCCGGTTGATTCTATTGGTTCTTTGTTGTGGTTATATACGTGTATGTTATTTGTATTTATTTGCCATTATCAGTTTATCGCACCAGAGCACATACACGCCGCTGTCTATAGCGGAGTGGGCGTTTACCAAATGAAATCGGTGTTGTGCGCATCCAACCTTCTCGCCCGATTAAAAGGCAACTACTCTACACACATCCGATCTGGATGAATGATATATCAAAAGTAAAGTATTCTACTGTTCTTTGACGTAGTGCATACAGAAATTCGATCCGATTACCGGTTTACCGTAAAATTTGGAAAATTGGAGTTTTTACAGAGGGTTTTTCAATACACGTTGTGGTAGGTTTCAGAAAAAGCTTTTCTCAGCAAGAAAGTACCGGTTTCCATTCTTCTTTAAAATGACATAAAATTCTCCAACGTGCAACTGCGTATAAGAAAACTTTTTAACAAAAAATTAAACCGACGAAAAAATCAACTGAAAAGCAAAAAATAAAATAAACCTTCTTAGTCTAAATGATAATTGAGCTCTCAAACTAATGTGAGTAACTGATTTTGAGTCGGCGCCAAACAAACAAACAATTATCGAAGATCATTATATTACTTTGAAAGAAGTAATCCGAACGCAGCCGTGCATCTGGCTGCCATCATTTTACGCTTTACCTAATTAAATTGCTAGTTTAGACAAGGATCGATAATTTTTGAAACCAAAAAAAAAAAATAGAATGAAACTCATTGAAAAAGGAAGAGAATATAACAAAAATGAAAGGAAAAATAATTTACGGGCGATCTGAGGTCGGGAAGTGGAAGGGGGTGAGTTTTTAAGGGTTTTATCTCGATTTCGTGCAAAACTACAAGTCCTATGGAAAAAAAATAAATGGCAAAGTTGTAGGTAATGAAAAGATCTACAACTTTGGTGGTCTCACTTCTCCCACATAATCTCAAAATGTATGTGAAAAATTCAAATAACCAAGTTTTTGGTTTTTTATTTTTATCTCTTACAAATAAAAACACGAAATTTGGTGAAAACTCACCTTTTTATGTCCCAAACACACTGTAATTTTTTTGATTTGAAATATTTATTTTTCCACCTTATTTTTGACTTAATATCGAAAAAGCACCCTCATTTCTAATCAGAAATTCTCCCGTCAAAATATCAGGTTTTTTACAAAAGTTGGGATCTTTGTTCGTTGAAATCTCTACTTTCTGATTGTGTAAAAAAAATACATTACTATGGTAAATGTTCTCAGAAAATGCAAAGAAATAACAGGTAGTAAGGACCAGACCCTCCTAGCCCCTTCCCCACTTCTCTATGAAATACCTTTTGATGGGCTAACATTTTCCGTAGGTCATTCAGGTATATGAGTTATCTTGGAATAGCAATGAATAGGCATCCACGCATATAATTCAAAGAAGATTCTACAACTTCCTCAAAATATTGTAGATGTCCTATTAAATTCGGATTCGAGTTTTTTTTGTTCTACAACTTTCTCAAAATATTGTAGATGTCCTATTAAATTCGGTTTCGAGTTTTTTTGTTTCTTTGCATTTTCTGTCATAGTAATGTACTTTTTTTTTATACCATCAAAAAGTAGAGATTTCAACGAACAAAAAGCCCGACTTTTTTTAAAAAGATTATATTTTGACGGGAGAATTTTCGATTGAAAATGAGGGTGTTTTTTCGATATAAAGTCAAAATAAGGTGAAAAAATAAATATTTCAAATCAAAAAAATTACAGTGTGTTTGGAACATAAAAAACGAGGTTTTCACCAAATTTCGTGAAAAAAAAATGTTGTAGAAGATAAAAATAAAAAACCAAAAACTTGGTTATTTGAATTTTTCACATAAATTTTGTGGTTATGTGAAAAAAGTTTATCACCTACAACTTTGCCATTCGAGTTTTTTTCATAGGACTTTCGGAAATCGAGATAAATCGTTTTTTACCCTTGAAAACTTACCCCCTTCCACTTCCCGTAAATCATTTTTCCTTTCATTTTTGTTATATTCTCTTCCTTCTTCCAATGGGTTTCATCCTACTATTATTTTTTTTTAACTTTTTACCATTTTCAAAGGCTTCAGCACTGGTCTAGTTTGTTTGGCGCCGACTCAAAATCAGTTACTTACATTAGTTCAGGAGCTCAATTATCATTTAGACTAAGAAGGTTTATTTTATTTTTTGCTATTCAGTTGATTTTTTTGTCGGTTTAATTTTTTTGGTGAAAAGTTTCTATTTTTCAATTTTTGTGGCTGAAATCTACTAATTACTACCTACTTAATTTTTGATTACTTCCAAAATACTTACTTACCTAGCTTACTTCAACTATTAACTATTAAATAATATGATTTTCTATTTTAACTTTTTATTGTTATATAATATAAATTAATTTTGAAAGTTCTGGTTAGTTGATTTCATCACTTTGTATATAATTACATCCTTTCATAGAATGTAATCATTTTGACGGATGTAGGAGGGTCTGCAATGTCAACTTCATATGTGTGCCAAAGTTCACAAGTGAAAAATCAGTCATTCCCTATTTTTCTACCCATAGAGGTGGATCATTCCAATCCAAATTGGAATATGATCAACTATGAGGTATACCCTTTCTAATAAAAAAAAATCATCCGAATCGGGAAACCCACTACCAAGTTATGCCTGATAGAATCGGTTAACGGACCAAAATTCAGAGGGTGAACGATAAATATCCTTCATTTTGCTACCCTTAGGGATGGATTTTGTTGTTCAAATTGAAATAGGACCAACTTCGAAGTCCACCCTATTCAATGAATGAAGAATCATCGGAATCGAACCGCTCTGTGAAAAGTTGTGCGTGATCATACATAAAAAAAATAATAAAAAAATATACGCGTCGAATAGAGAACCTACTCCTTTTCATTTGGTCAAAATTAGTAAACGCAATTCCTGTCCCAAACGAAAATAAATACATGTTCTACATGCCTAGAGCTGCGTAAAAGTAAGGGAAGAAACTTTTTTCGTCAAAAGGCGATTTTCGTGGCAATATATATATATATGTATGTATATATATAATATATATATATATATATATATATATATATATATATGTATGTATATATATATATATATATATATATATATTATTATGATGATGATGATTTGTATTATTATTATACAATCATAGCAGGTATTCATCTAATGTATAAATATCATTATATCAAATTTGTGTTCTTTTTATATTTAACATATTCCCCATATCATACCAATATATATATATATATATATATATATATATATATATATATATATAGATGTAGTTGTAATGTATAAGACATCATTTCTAATGCGGCATTCGTTGTCCTCTTGATGATAGAATAGGACGTATTTCTTCACTTCCAAGTGATTTTGGTGGAATTCGACTTCACGACAATGATTTCTTTCCTCGGTGGAAGAAGGCATTCAATGAATGCGAACTGAATAATTGTTTTTTAATTCATTCTTCCAAGTTTTTTCATTGGTATTTTTTTGGGTATTTTTGATAATAAACTTCCATACCCTCAAAACTGGGTACCACTTAAAATCATCTTTGAAGAGCTTTTCAATGATGTATGACTCACAAGGGAGTGCCTCTTGAACTTTTGAAGTGGGGGATTGATTGGCGGAGGGTGTGAAAAATGTTAGAAGGATGGTATTTCTTGATTCTAAAAACCATGATCTGCAAGAATTCCTCAAAAATTTTCCAAAGTCGTAAAATGGATTCGTCCGCAATGAGTGGTGTTTCTATTAAAAATACCTGACATTCACTGGAAAGTTTGAAGTAATGTATGGAGAACCTTCTCTGAAAAACATCTTTTTGATGAAAATTGTGTTCAGCTTACGGTTTTTTCATAATATTGGATGGAGAGTATTCCTCAATATAGTTTTCTTCACCACTCTTCTGCAAAGTTTTTTCACATATTCACTGTAATGTTATATAATATGACTTCACACGATCATTGTATTTTTGATTGTTCACCTGAAATTATGTTCAAAATTCAATACTATCAATGAAAGTTTTGTACATCAGAAATATTGTGAAAACGGAGGAAAAGTCTGGAATTCCATTTAACAAAAAACTCAGGGTTGAAGTCATCCTACAAGAATATGATATTTTTTTATTTAATGTTGAGGAAAAATTTATAGTTCTTTTTTTTCTTCATAATCCATCTTTTCAACACGAAGTAAATATTCAAACCAAAACCCCAATGGCTGAAATAACTTTGAGATATCTCAGTACGTGGAGCACCCTACATGACTTTATCATGTTTTGCATATTGAATTGAAAGTATTCATGTCAATATACTAGTCAAATAACCGTATTTTATATCGATACTTGTTCAGAATGGAACCATGCACACCGTATATGATATTCTTTTTTATAGGAAGTCAAATGAAAGTAATTGGTACTGTATCGATTGGTTTCGATCACTTGGATATTCGTGGAATCAAAAAACGAGGAATCAAGCTAGGGAATACTTCGAAGGCGTCTAGCGATGCCGTAGCAGATGTTGCAGTACTTCTCGCTTTAGCAGCTTCAAGGCGACTCTACGAAGGCAGATTGAAAATTGAAAAGTGAGTGACCAATGATACCGTTATGTCTTTGAAATCGTTCTGTATACACCTCTCACAGCAGATAGAATCTTCTATCATTGTTACTGGAGGAGAGTGTCACCCGAAGGTTCTTACTCTTTGTACTTCAAATAAGTGGACGAATTTAGAATTCTGACTGGTCCCCAGCCTTTGCCTTGATGGTGGTTCTCAAAAATGGCCGAGGAAGTATTTTGAACCTGAATGTTGAAAACTATAATTCTTATAGAGGGTGCAGCTTTCCCTACCCGTTATGGGTTGATAGGTAGCCCATCACTCCAGGGAGCGCCTGGGTTGTTTAAAGCGCAAGGGGTCGCCTATGTTATAATCAGCGGCTTCCCACACGAGAGGGTTCTCGTAGGTAATTGCGCAATCGAATACTTCCCGATTGCGATCTCTGATAATACTCCCGATGGAAGGCAGGTTCAAGTCTTCGAGGATCCGATCATTCCGCACATACCACGGGGCATTCGTTATCATCCGCAGGACTTTCATTTGCGCCCGTTCCAGGACGCGAATGCCAGTCCTGCAGGTTTGGCATCAGGCGGCTGGGGCATACAAAATGACAGGCCTGAACATCATTTTATAAATCTTCACTTTATTTCTAAGAGAGAGTTTGCTTCTCCTGTAGTTAGGGAGGTGGCGAGCATTTCGGTATATGATTAGCACAAGTTTCACATCGAGATGGATTGCAGTTTAGATCACTACGAATTGATTTGGTCCAGTCAATTAAGGTCCTATGTCGCTGCGTTTCCGCGTTACAGCGCGTTGGAGCTGCTTAAAAAAGGGGGGGTATTAAATCATTTGCACATGTCTGCCTCTGGAGTTCATGGTCACAATCATCCTGGAAACGATGAAAATCGAAGAGGCAGACATTCAGGGCTCTGCATTATCACGGGACGGAGTTGTAAAAATGTAAAAAAAGCTCTATCAAGTCATTTGCACACGGTTCTCATTGCGTCCATTCGTTTCATTATGACTCCCTGGATACGAAAAAACATTTGGCAGACACTTTGCTCACTGATTTTTAGCTGTACAATTGTTTGAATTTCACGGAATCAAGGGAAAGCGGGTATGGCATCGGATTATTGTGATTCTTTATAGTTCTACTATCATTATTTTGTTTAATATTATTCGCTGAACTCACGGTAACGATTTAACTTCTAGAGCTGAAATCTATGGAAAAATATTTTAAAAAAATGCCAACCAGAAACTGAATGCATTTGAAACTTTTATTAGAGAGCAAATTTTTTTAAAAAGGAAAAAAAGCTAGATTATTCAAGAAGCGACATCATCACTAGCATCCGAGAAACCTTGCCGATCATTCATGTCGGCGTTTTCGTCCATGTCTCCTTCCTCGTCTGAAAAATACCCAACGTGTTCAAATTTTTATGGCACGAAATTTACATTATACATCTGAACGAAAAAATGTGTACCTGATTGATGTTCGGGATCTTTAACTTCGGATTTGACGTCGCTATAGAACCGGGGCAATTGTTCTCCTTTGAACCATTTAAAATTGAGCGCGTCATCTTTCTGACCCAGCCACAATCATTCGGGTCCAAATCACCCACAGGATCTTTTTCGTGGGCATTCTTCCAAATTTTTGTTATATACAAAGTCCTCAGGAAGTGTTCCGTTAATTTAGTGCGACATAGGGGCAAATTTGATGCGTCCAAATTGTGGGGTGAAAATTTGAAAGATGCAGCGGCGTTTGAGACGTCGTATGTTTTTGAGAAAATTTTGTATCGGCCCTCGTTAACTTTCTTCATTTTTTTAATTTTGTACAAACGACATACGAATTCTTCCAATATGTCGAAAACGCTCTCACAAGCGTCAATATCAACATTCCCAATGGTGATAAGAGCTCTTTGCAATTCCTCGCACTATAATAATCGTTCAAAAGGTCTTTTTTTACTTTTTCGAAAAAATGCGGGATTATAATAACAGCCGGTGATCGCGTGAAAACCAGGTGAGGAACTGCAAATCAAAGGTCCCACCTTTGAATAAATTTGCAAAACATCAATATACCGACGTTTGTTGCCAGTATCGAAATCGATCCAAATCTTGAGAAAGCTCTGCAGAAATTCCATATTTCCGAGCATGATAATCAAGACGTCAGTATCAGTGCAGCGTATAACGACACGTTTTGATTTTGATTTGATTTTGAAAACATTCCTACAGAGTATATTAATTATTTTCAATAATATTCAGTGGACGTAGAATTTTGTACTCGTTACTTGGCGCGAGCGTCGGGTTGGAAAAAAATTCAAATGGTCTGCCTTTGGAATATCACAGGCCTGGATATCTGCCTAATCGATTTTCTTGGTTTTTATAAGAAATCTAAACATCAGTTCAAGAGGCAGACATGTGCGCATAATATAGCACACCCATTTTTTTTACATTTTTGAAGCGCTCTCAATAGAAAACGCAGAGGCAACATGCTGGCAGACTTTTTTTGCATGGTCCTTCTCATTGTTTTCAATCGAACAATTCTGGTCTGCCAAGTTTGCACTTTATATATAATTTTTTTAATCATAAAAATAATTTTAATAATCAAATACTACAACAGTCAGAGCTCTGGATGTCTGCCTATTCGATCTTATGTGTTTACAGGATGATTGTGACTATCAGCCGAATAGGCAGACATGTGCGCATATTATAGCACACCTTTTTTTTTTCAACATTTTTGAAACGCTGTCAATTGACAACGCAGCGCCACCATGGTGGCAGACGCGGTCCTTGATGTTTCTAAAGGTATAATTCTCGCTATTAATAACGTCTGCCACGTGTGCCGATTATATCAAAATTTTGCTCGCCACCTCCCTAACTACTATAGGATAAAGCGCGCATATTTTCTTCGCGATTTCATTTCTGACAATCTTCACTCGCAGTTTCCAGGTGAGCCGATAATCTACAGTAACTACCACGACACGTCAAGCGCCAGCGGCTTCTTCAATTAATTATTTAATTAGGAAAATTATAATTTATGCGATTTCAAGTACCCTACTCAAACGATATGGAAAAGTGATTTGATATTGTTCAGAAGAAGTCTTCCTGATATAAAGTTACCATTGCACTAATTCAATAACTAATAATTTCGGAGATATTGGCCAATGATCCTGGAGAATAAATATTTCAGATTTTTGTGTTTATTGTTTTTTAGGTTGTTTTTTTGTGTTGTAGTTAGTTGACAAAAAGAGAGTTGAGGTTTGGTTTGATTGACTTCGGGATGGGTAACATTTGATTTTTTTAAAGGTTATGTTTGTTTATTTCATAGTTATTTGAAAAAAAAAAAAAGTTGAGGTTTGGGTTTGGCGCTATCAAGCTCGTCAGGTCCAGGTTCACCAAACAAGTCGGCTCTCCTGAAACCAACACTCTTGCCACAGAAATCTGCCATTGGCAATGGCAGCACGGCTCCATCGCACGTGTTTTGCGTTTAGATCTCCTGTAATTCAGGTTGATCTGTTCCCACCCCGAAGCACATCGAATGCTTCAGGATAGATTCGATTATTTGGTGGTTAATGAAACCTGATTTTTCGTATAGTAGCACACCCCGTGTTAGAAACAATACCCACTGCTTCCATACCATCGTTATTATCATTTGAAATGCCAAGTTGTACGTGCGAATGACAAAGTTTTACCAAAATCGCAACACCACCACCCGGACGCTCCCTCTAAACATTTCTAAGCATTTTGTTGTAAGAAATTATATTCTGAAAAAGATCGTTACAATTCACTGCTTTGATGAAGTTTGGGAGCTGCCTTTAATCCATTAGTTGGTGTTAGATTCAGGAGAGAAACTACGCAAAGATTCATCTGGTCCAAAGTAGATAGGATATCTATTTGAAATTTGATGTTGGTATTGGGAGGACCCTGGGCCGCCGCCGCCGCCTCAATTATTGATTATAGTACTTTTTATCATAGCACTTATGATGGTAACTGAGAAAAAAGATAACATATTTTGTCTTCCCCAGATGAGATGGACCGTAAAGAACAATATCAATGATGCCTGATATTTTCGACCTCCAACTGAAAACGATATCCCCAGTTGAAACATATAAAGAAGTGCCTTCGTGCACCTGATACTCTATTCAGTTCATTTTGTGGAGCTGGTATATTCATTACGTCCACTCATTAGCTATTTCTGCGGGGCATAATGAAGAGATACACAGATTATCCAACTGGAAAAACGAAATTTTCTTTCAATTTCGATGAATGTGGAATTGATGAATCCTACATAACCCGTGTTTCAATTTTTGAACCATCGTTTGCAATTGAATCCCTGATAAGTAATCTTTTCGATTCTTTTCCAGGAGATTCGTGTTTAGAATATGTTGATAAGGTCTATGATATCATTGGATGGATTCAGGTGTCACAAAAGATAATAAAGACGCTTGGAAATTGTTGATACACAGCAGAAAGAATGACAACTCTTTGAGAAGTTTCACGAACATTTTAAAACTGCTGGGGTAGAAGATATCGTAGAATGCCTATGCATGCATTCTTTATAAGACTCAGAAATTCATTTTTATACATTATACACGCTTTATTAGCTTCACCTCTATGTATGCGTATGTATGAATGTAGGTGATGGAATCTTTGAAATTGATTTTCACCCACTTCTAGATGTCCGAATCATTTGAAATTTCGTACACGTATTAAGAACCGAGGACAATATGATGATTTGACCTTTAACCCCTGGTATTCCCACAAAAAATAAATTTCAAAGATATTGAGAATGCATTGTTTTTTCATAGCATAATTTACATTTCAACGATATGGCGAATGCACATTGGCCAAAATTTAGTTATAGTTTTCATCTCATGTGGATGAAACAATCGAGTTTTTCTCTTTTAGTCTTTTGTAACAATATGGACTAAAAAGTTAAAAACAATATTATAGTTCGAAAAAACTAAAAAAGATGCTTATAAAGCAATAAGGACAAAAAAGTTGAAAATTATAAGAATAAAGTCATTGACCAAAAAATTTTCTCTTATGTAAAAAAGCGTAGGGTGCTCTTTACTTACTTTTCATAATTATATTAAGATAACTGATATCAAGCACCTCACGTTTTCTTTACATAAGAGAAAATTTTTTGGTCAATGACATTATTCTTATTATTTTCAACTTTTTAATCCTCATTGCTTTATAAGCGTCTCTTTTAATTTTTTCAAACTATAATTTTTTTGCTATAGAATTATGCGTTAGTAATATTAACTACTTGAATCTCCCTACATTTCAGGTTAAAGAACCCTAGGTTCGAAAAATCTTGTCTGTATATGTGACCGGCTAAGTTTTTCCCGAAGTATTGCATTTTTGATAATTATTATCATTGTATTTCGTAGGAACAAATTTCATCGATTATTTTTTTCGTTTCATTGCATATCAAATAGTCGGGAAGGGCCGTCAGAAATCTGGCTATTGGCATTTGATGATATATTATCCATTGTCATGATGCATAGTGGAAATAGCTGCTGCCAGTGGTTCTCAACCTTATTATCTGATAATTGTAACTTTAAATTTGAGAACTACTGGATAAACTCGATTTAATCTGTATTTTATTATTATTCAGATTCATTCAATCAAAAAAAAATTAGGAATTGCTCCACTTACCACAAATTATGTGTACGCTTTTGAAGTTTAAAAGCTTTCAACTGGTTTCTATCTCCATAGGATCATGATCTGCTATCACTGTTACTAAAGTCAAGTGTAACCCAAAGGCTCTTACTCTTTGAGCAATAGCCATTCACAATTTCATACTGGATAGGGGCTAGGGACCGGTCTCTAGCTCTATCCATGATGATGGTTCTCAAAAATGGCCGAGAAGAGAATTTTCAATCTTAATTCAGAAAAATGTTGATTTCTATAGAGGGCGCAGCTTTCACTATCCGAAACCATCTTGGGGCCTTCAAAACTTCCCACCGGCTGTGGGAGTCGAACCCACGTCGGGTGCAAACAGTGGGTATAATACTAACGCTCGTACCACTGAGCCACTAGCCCCGTTATATACTGTATGAGTTTGTTTTTTGGTACTTTTGGTTTTAATTTTGAATAAATGGTGTTATTTGTATTTTGTAGTTGTTGTGATATAGTGATGTTGTGTTTTTCCATTGTATTGCTTATATTGCTATATAATTTTTGTGGAAAATTCATCTGAAAAAATAAACACCGATGAATTCCGATGGCGACAACACTTCAACTGCAGACTTTCAGCTCTTTTACCAAAACAACTGATTCATTTTGTTATCTCTTGAATGTTTAGCGCGACAAATCAATATGTGCTCTCTCAGTAAAGAAGGGGAGAGTTTTTTCAAATATGTAAGTTGAAATTCATCAAGATAAATATGTGTTTATCTCCATGAAACATTTGAACAAAAATAAAACAATCTCTAACACCACAAAGGAATACATTTCACACATTTCAGTAACCAATGGGTGCCACACTCAGAATGGATGCTAGGACAAGATATAGTGAATTCTACAGTTGGTATAATAGGATTGGGAGGAATTGGACAAACTATCATCAAGAGATTGAGAGGTTTCAATATAAAACAATACCTCTACACCGGTCGTAAAGAAAAACCAGAAGGTAAGGAATAGTCATACTGATTGTTTCAAAATTTTAAATTTCTAAAAGTTATTTGAACGAATGTATTGAAGTTATTCACTTCGAAATATCGATGATGATTGTGATGATGGTGATGATTCAAGGCGGATTTATGGGAAAAAAGTTAGTTATTGAAGATTTTTTCCAAGATTTTTTGAAACGAAAAATTCGCAATGCTCCGAATCCTTGGTGACATCCATTTGAGCAAGTTTTCTAGTTGAATGATAGTCAGTATGGGTTGTGGCATCTGCACTCTCAGCAAATAGTATTGAAAATGCTGAATATAATTTTTTCTTAAATAAATTTTGCTGGTGCAAATTGTAAGCAGTCAAACTGGATGTGTAGCCCCAAAGTTTCTCAACCTGCAGTATTTCCGACCTTCCTGGCAAAGTGTATTAGTTTCCAGAATATAAATTTTTGCAGAAATGAACTTTTATCGGCCTATTTTCTCAGGATGATACCTCAAAGAAAAGTTTACCGTGGACTGCCAAGTTAATAGTTTTACATCTGGAGGTACGGTGTGTCCCCGTCATATTTGAGCGGACTCTTCCATTCACTAACTTATCATCAAAAATGCAGAAATACTTCCAATGAGTCTAAGGAGCTGATATTCATTATAATAGTGAAGTGGTAAGGTTGAGATTTTAAGGTTGATGACTAGCTTCTTTCGCTGAGAACTGAACGATACTCAAACGAAACCTTCAACAATCGTCCTTCTTATCGATCAAGAGACGAAATCCCTGCTTACACAGAAAAAAAGGTTCGAGAATATCATCAATATATCGCAAATGATTCCTTTTATGTTGAAAAACTACTGTCGTTAATGAAAAATACGTTTTATATATATATATATATATATATCATATATATAAATATATATATATATATATATATATATATATATATATATGAGAACATGACATGAGAACTGCTGGACCGATTTGTTTTTTTTTTAAATGTTCGTTATAGCCCAGAATGGTTGATACGGAAAAAAATTAGGAAAGTTGCCAGGAAATTGAAAATTCGAGAAATTTGGCCAACAAAAAGAATATTCGCTGAGCTCTTACTGAAGGTCCGAGTAGCTCAATGGTTATAGTGTGTGCTTCGTAACTCCTAGGACCCGGGTTCAATCTCCAGACGTGTCCACAGAAAAAATACATCATATTTCAACACTCAAATCAAACACAACATATTTTTTGTTGTTTGTAATAGTCAGAATAAGGTTATTAGGGAAAGAAAGGTTTTTTTAGAAAAGTTATCAGATTCGGGAAGAATTGGAAGTGCTTTATTCTATGGGATTTTTGAAGACTATAACACGATTCGAGCGATGCATATGCGTAATTCTTTAGTCGCGAAAAGTTTTCAGTAATATATAATATATAGGTATGCATATATAAACGGGATAATGGAAAAATCAGATAACGGGAAAACGGGATAACGGGAATGACGGAAAGACGGTATAAGGAAGAATATGATAATGTGAAAACGGGAAAATAGGATAACTGGAATGACGGGAAAACGGGAGAACGGCAAAATGGGATAATGGGATAACGAGAATAACTGGAAAACGGGATGTCGGGAAAATGGGATGACAGGAAAACGGGATAAGGGGAAAACGCGATAACGGGAAAACAGGATAACGGAAAACGGGATAATGGAAAAACGGGATAAAGAAAAAATGGGATAACGGGATAACTGAATAACTCGGTAACGGGATAACAGAAGAACGGAATAAAGAGAAAACAGGATAACGCAAATCGGGCAGAGTCCTTCATGGATCAACCCAAAAACATGGGAAAAAAAAATTCTACGCGGGCAAGAGTTTTCAGGAAAAAATAGGGGATATAGAAATTTGGACAGGACAACGTCTGTCGGGTCAGCTAGTTTTTCATAAAAGTGACTGCAAATTGCACTCTGAAAAATGTGCTCTGGCAGAACATGTAAATAATTTCGACCATCACATGAATTATGATTCAGTGAAAGTGCTAGCGACAGAATCACATACAACAAAGAGAACATACTTAGGAATGGCTTTCATTTCCCAAGAAAATAATCGCATAAATTAAAAAAAAGAGATATCAACCACTCATTGTCTTCAGATTTGTGGCCACAATGCAATAGCAAATAATAGTATCTACTTTTCGAAAATCCTTCCAGCTGGTAATATCAGTGACACAAGTCAGGTATCATTGGCTAAATAAAATTTAAAGTTATTTCTAGCCTGTCAATTTTACTGGTCATACCACATGGAGTGGATATTTATATTCATATAATTTGAAACAATTTTAATGTGTTTTTTATTGAATACGAACTTTTTTATTAACTTTGAACTTCACTATAGATGAATATGTTCAATAACATTGAAACCAACCTGAACAAAGTTCGTACTTGAATATGTATTACTTTTGGTTTTTCATCTATTTTTGTTTCCCTGATGATGGAAATAAATATTTCCGAAAGCTTATATACAGTGTGTCCCATTAAGTCGGCACCATTTGGAAAACTTTTTTACTATTTGTTTTATGAAAAAAAGTTATTTCTGATAAAAAGTTCTGCATGGCCCATAACCCAAAATGAAATAATCAGATATTAATGTTTTGCATTTGTATACGAGGTTTGTCAAAAAATGTTAATTTTGTTCAAGAGTAAAGTACCTTTATTTTTTACAATATCGACAATCTTTACTGAGAAAACTTGATCCTTATTGAAAACATCGATCAGATATCCTATATTATCCATCTACCACGAAAAAACTGATTTTTTTATTTTTACCAACTCTTCTCTGTATTAGCATTGATAATTTGTGTCTACAGATCAACATTTGATGAAGGATGCACTGACAAATTCTGTGTAGTATCAATTCGTCTACACGTTGACTTTGAATCTAGGATGCACTGAAAAAACAAATGAATTTGTTATAGCAAACGCCAAAACCCTACTAGTTGGAATTTATAAATGTTATAAATGTAACTTTTTAGTTAACTTGCTATCTTCTTTTTAACTTTTCATTTGTAAAATGAATTATTATGATGAGCATGCATTAATTATTCTGATGCAATAGAAAATTGTTGGATAACTTGCCAATGAACCGAAAGATCATCATGTTTATCAATACAATGTTTTGATTTGCAAAATTAATTTATTTTTACCAAAAAATTATTAAAAATCGTTTTTTATGGTAAGTTGATAATATTGGATATCGGACCGTAGTTTTCAATTAGGATCAAGTTTTTTCGAAGAAGATTGTCGATATTGTGAAAAATGAAGGTACTTCACTCTTGAGCAAAATTAACATTTTTCAACAAACCTTGAATACAAATGCAAAAAATTTATATCTGGTTATTTTATTCTGGATTTTAGGCCATGCAGAACTTTTCATTATGATTTTTTTTCATAAAACAAATAATAAAAAAGTTTTCCATATTTTGCCGACTTAATTGGACACACTCTATATTTACCTAGTATACTTGGTCCAATCTAATGAACCAAAATAAAATATTCAAAAGGCAATAAAATATACGAGTTGACAATTATGACGAAATTTATGACCTTTTTTGCTCAATGGTACCTTCGGCAAATACATTGAGTTCAGATGATTCAGATATTAAAATGTGTTTTTCATACTCACCTAGATCATTTCCAGTCAAGGATGCCACTAGATTGACTGATCTTTCAATTCATTTTTCATTCAGAGCAGCAGCTCTTAGCTACACTCTTGAACAATTGGATTAATAAATCCTCCTATGATTCTTTCAGAGAGAACTTGAAGCCGTGAAAAAAAAGGCGCATGCAAATTATGTTCAACTCCATCTCGCCACGATCAGAATTTTATATTCTACTCCATCTCGTGAAATGATGATTTGTTGAGCCACTGGTAACCAGTAAGAATATGATCTTAATGTAAATGTTAGAAAAATTGACTGTATTTTTAAGGCTGCTCGAATCAGAAAAAGAAATATCAAGGATCTCTATTTCCTCAATATACAATCCTTCGATTCTAGTGCCGACCTTGGCAAAATAGTGAATTGTGTGTTTAGGGTTCTGTCGATCATATTGATTGATAGACACGTGTATCTTGTTTTTTCATAGGTAGAGAATTCTTTTTAAGGTGCAGGGCACTACAAATCATCGGTTCTCAAGGAAAACGATGACCAATTTCAATAATGATATCGCTTTTTTATTGAACTTACTGCAATAAGTTGCCTGAACAATTCATCATTTATCTTGCAGGAAAAGAATTGAGAGCAAAATTCACGTCCCTAGACACACTATTGCAGGAGAGTGATTTCGTGTTTATGGCTGTTCCCCTAACAAATGAAACGGATAATATGTGCAATGAAATTTTTTTCTCGAAAATGAAGAAAACTGCTGTGTTTGTAAACATCAGTAGGGGAAGAGTGGTTGACCAACCCGCCCTGATAAGGGCACTGAAACAAGGAACCATTTTTGCCGCTGGCTTGGACGTGATGACACCCGAACCATTACCAGCTGACCACGAGCTGCTCACTTTACCAAGTATTGGTAGGTTATAAAAATAACAAAAAAATCACTAATATCAAAGTTGCGACATAACGAAGATATGATTAGTAGAAAAGTTTAGAAAATTCAAGTTTATTGCTGTCAAGTCACTGGATCCTACCCATGCCGCGTTCATATAATAGCTTCTCACCTTTGGACTAACAACGTACTGTTTTCTGATAGGCCACTTGGTTTTCTGATAGGCCACTGAATGAGACTATCCACCATCAGTCAATCATAAAATAATAGGCCGTAAGCGCGTCAACTGTTATGGGTTTCAAGAGTTGGGGGTTATGTATATTAAAAACGATACAGATACCTAATACAATGAATTTGAGTTCATATTATACACACAGCAAGAGATTTCCGATGAAAAATAAACCAACCGTGAGAGTTTTGAAAAAAAAAAATCAGTGTTTGCAGACGCAACAGGGGGGCATGCGGAAATATTCATAGTTCAGTGTGAAAGACGATGTGATAGAATTATTTAATTCATATTATTCTTGGAAGGTACGTAACAACTTCAAGATCGTCCCACAAGAGTTGAATATCATTAATGTCTGCAAATCAAAATCATTACAACGATAATTATATCAAACATACAATATACGTTTGTTGGTATACTAGGAAATTCTCATGCCATACGACGAACATGTTTTCGGTGAATAAAATGAAAGAAAATGAACGTGGATGAATATGGAAAACTTTATCATTCCAATTTTACGTTTTCTTTCACTAGATTTTGAATAAGACGCTTTGTTCTCCGAGAGCCTCCCTCAACTTCATTTTTTCAAAATCGCTATTGATTTTTCAAAATGAATTTCAGTAGAGTTCAGCTATGCGTTTTTTTATGTTTCTGCCCATAGAGACCATCATCAAGATTCGATCAATGAAAATTCCCGAAACGAAAAAATAACCTCACTATACAATTGCTATTAAATGAAACATTGAACTTAAAAACCCTTTCGAAAGTTCTATAAGTCGAGGATGGCCCCCGATGAACGAAACGTTGTATTGAAAATCAAAATATATCAAATCGAACAAACATGGAATATAAGCGAAAGAGACCAAAACACAATTCCATATTTCCAATAATCGAGGCGCTAGCGAAAAGAAAAGAAAACGAGCCGATTCCTTCCACCTCATATATTGTCGGATTGATTATTTCTAAGGTATTAGTTCGTAAATTGCAACGTTTCGTCCCTGGCCGGGGACTTCTTCGATCTTTATTTTTTCTTTTTTCACATATTCTTGGCAGTATTGAATGCGTACATTATTAGGAGTTTTCTTTATGTTTTTGTTCATTAGTTCTGGATACATTTTGTTTATATATTCTTCATTGCGTTCAGCGGTGGAGCGACAAAGTTGTCGAGCTGGTCACAAAACTCACGAACGACAGAATCCAATATCCTGAAGGTGCAATTTCGTTGCGACGTCTCGCCACCGCGGTCGACCGCAACTGCTGGCCGATAAGGCTGCACGCTGCGGCCATGTGTTCTGGTTGCAACGTCTCCAATTGTGGCAGTTAACGGCCGTGCTCAAAATCGTGAACATGAATTCTGAAAATTTGGAAAATAAAAATTGGAATCAAAGTATTTTAACTAATTAAATATAAATATGAAGAAATGAAAATATCAGGCATTTGCTGGATAGTAGAATGGCAAAAAAAAATTATCTCAATTTTATTATTAAAAGCTTTTGTTAATTAACAATTTTTTCCAAGTTGGAAGTAAAAAAAAAACCTCGATAATTTTCAAACCGGAAGCCAGTTTTTTTTAACTATTCTTCAAAAGATCCACGGTGGAAAAATTGAAAAAAATGTATTTCCTATTTTTTTATTAACAATTGAAAATGTTGAAAAAGTAAAAACATAAATAAAACATTGTTTTTTTTTCAAATATCCCGTTTGATTCGTTTTTTATTGTCAAAAGCCATATGAAAATTTTATTTTTTAATTTTTTACTACAACTTTTTAAAAAATTGTTATAAACAAATTCATTGTTTCTGAGACAGTTAAATTTTTTTTTCTGGAAATGTAATTAATAATAAAAATCGTTTCTTGAAAAATAATGTTTTGCTTAAAATCGCACTTGTTAATTAACAATTTTTTTTGCAAGTAAATATTAATAGTAAGAAACAATTTTTTTTTCATTATTTCTAGTTTTTTTCTTATTCTGAAAAAAAACTTTTAATTTTTTATTTGCTTTTTGAATAAACAATTTGTTATTAACAATTAACTTTTCGCGCTATATATTTTTTAAATACAACAAAGATAAACAAAAATGACCATATGTCGTTTTTGAAGCAAAAAAATAGTTTTCTATTTTTTATTAAATTTTAAAAAAATTCATGCTTTTGACTAAATTTATTTTTCTGGTTTCTTATCATTATAATTATTGTAAACTATTGAAGATACGAGAACACTTGGAGTCTTAATTGTTCTCCAAGAAACTATGAACGAATTAAGCTTTTATTTTAAGCTCTTACTCATTTAATTTTTTTTGTTATTCATAAAAATACCTCGAAAAAACATTTTTTTTAAGGCTTTTAAATTTGAATATTTTATAAACTACCAAAGGTACGAGAAAAATACTTAGGTCTTTTTTGTTCTTCATTGAACAATGAACAATTCGAGCGTTCGGTCGAAGCGTTAACTACATTATTTATTGATTTTTTTGCAATGATTAATAAAAGTACCTACAAAAAATTGTTTGCTTGACTGGAAATGTTTGCTATTTTCAATAATCTGAATATAATTTTCAGATTTTTTTCCACTCAGGTAATAAATACAACAAAACAATCTGATAATTCATAACATAAAATTATATTTTTATGTATTACGAGTAAGTTGAGTAATTATATCATCATTTAAAACACATTTAATTATAATTGGCATGGGTTTTGAAGGGACTTGCTCGTTTTCCGTATACCTGACATTCAACTTACTTACTTACAATTTTTTAAACAATCGTAGTGAAAAATACAATATAAAAAAATTCATATGGCTTTCAACAATAAAAAAAACAAATCAATCGGCATATTTGAAAAAAAAAACAATGTTTTATGTGTATTTCTACTTTTTCAGCATCTTCAATTGGTAATAAAAAAATTGATTTTTTTTTCAACCGAGCATCTTTTATAAAGCCATTGAAAGGAAGCTAAAACAAAACTGGCTCTCAGTTTAAAAATTATCGAGGTTTTTTTTATTCCAACTTGGAAAAAATTGTTAATTAACAAAAGCATAATTAATACTGAAATTGAGATAAAAAAAATTTACCGACCGATTATTGTTCATTCCACTATTCAGTAAATGCCTGATTTTCTTCATTTCTTAATATTCATATTTAATTAGTTGAATTTTTTTTTGTTTAAGCATCCGTATTTTCACCGCTCAATTGAAATTATAAATATTGGTGTTACAGTTCCGGAAACATTTGCAATTTATGCGGATTTTCCAATGAAGAAATTATGATCAAACTCCTGCGGTGTTTGAAAGGTGAAGCTAAGTCTACGGTTGCTGGTATGATGTTGACAGCGGACAATGTTGATTTAGTAATACAAACCCTAGAAACACGCTTTGGTAGACCGGAATATATAATCGATGGAATCATTCAAAAAATCAGAGGTGTAGACTCTAACTTTGGAAAACTCATTAAATTCTCAAGTGAGGTGAACAATATGGTGTCAATAATGAAAACCCTTAAATCATCGAGCCATCTCAAGAACCCTCAGCTCATGAGAGACCTTTTGAACAAACTACCAGATCATTTGAGGTTGGAATGGGTAAAGAAAATAGCCACAAATGAGAAAGAATGTGATTTGGAGGATTTCTCCAAATGGGTGGGGGAAATTGCAAAGGCTGCATGTTATGTAAGCACTCCCTATACCCATGGTACTGATAGATTTGGGCCCAAATCTACCTTTACCAAAAAGCCTGATAGAGTACTCAGTACAAACGAAGAACCAACTGAGAAATGCGGCTATTGTGATGGAAATATTCATGGAAGTTATTGCCCAAAAATGAGAGAGGACGACATTGAAAAAAGATGGCAAACCATCACGGAAAAGAAAGTATGTTTCTCCTGTTTGAGAAGAAACCACCAGAAGTTGAAATGCAGGAAGAAAAAACCGTGTGGGATAAATGGATGTAGACTCTTCCATCATCAACTGTTACACAAGACTCGAGAATCCAGTGAAATTAACGAACAAGAACCCGAAAGAAATGTTGTATATGCGATGCAAAATAAAACGAAGAAAGTACAACTGAGGGTCATTCCAATAAAAATATTCGGACCGAAAAGACAACTAGAAGTACTTGCATTATGTGATGAAGCATCTACCGTAACGCTGATCGACGAAATAGTTGCCGAGGAATTGGGGCTCTCTGGATTCGAAGAATCATCATGCTTACAGTGGACTAATGACGAAATATCAATGCAAGAGAAATCTATCAGAATGGACGTGAAAATATCAAGACCCGGTGGACTAAAGTATTTCACAATGATAGGCGTCAGAACTATGAAAAATCTATCACTGCCATTACAAAGCGTCAAAATGACAGAGTGGCGAAAATATCCTCATCTGAAAAATATTCCTATCAGAGATATAATTGAAGAAAAACCTGTGGTTTTGATCGGACAAGACAACATTGATCTGATTATTGCTCGTCAGATACGATGCGGGCCCCAAAATTTGCCAGTAGCAACCAGATGCAAATTGGGATGGGCACTTCACGGTCCTAGTCATGGAAGAATGAATGGTGATGATACGGTTAAAGCTCACACGTTGCATATATGTGAAACGGAAGATCCTGATGAAATCCTACAAGAAATGGTCAGAAAATCGTTTTCTACAGAACATTTTGGAGTGTTAGTGACATCAACTCGTCATAGCTATGAAATTACCAGAGCTCTGAATATTTTGGAGAAAACGACAAAAAGAATCGGTGACAGATATGAAACAGGATTACTAAGGAAAAATGATGACATAAAATTACCAGAGAGTAAATTTAGAGCAATGCAGAGATTGAAATGTGTCGAGAAAAAATGTCTACAGAAGGCAACATTTCGTGAAGAATACTGTGAAAAAATTGAAGCATACGAGGAAAAAGGATATATCAGAAAACTGAGTCGAGAAGAAGACAACATAGAAGGTGCCCGTACTTGGTATCATCCCCACTTCGCTGTTGAGAATCCGCATAAGAAAAAAATCTGTTTAGTGTTTGATGCCGCATCGAAATCACACGGTATAAATTCCAACGATATGCTCTTGTCTGGTCCCGATCTACTGCAGTCCTTGGTAGTAATACTTTGGAAATTTAGACAGTGAAAGTATGGATTTTGTGGAGACGTTAGGGAAATGTTCCATCAAGTTTGCATTCGGGAGGGAGATAGGTATTCTCAAACGATTTCTGTGGCAAAATTCAGAATATCAGAGAGCTCCAGACGTTTACGAAATGGTAGTTATGACTTTTGGTTCGACTTGTTCTCCAGTCTGTGCTCAGTACGTGAAGAATATCAATGCTGAGGAGTTTGCATCAGATCCAGTGATCAGGGACGCGATTATCAAGAAATTTCACGTGGATGACTACTTGGATTCTAAAGACACCGAAAAGGAAGCGATTACAGCATTAACTGAAGTTTGCAGAATACAAAAATTGGCTGGTTTTGATGTGGTTAACTGGATGACAAATTCTTCCCTTATCCGTGAACATTTTCCAGGAGATTTGTTTGCATCTAAGCATATAGACGGTGGCTCCTCTCTTCATAGAGTTCTCGGATTGTGGTGGGATACAGAAAATGACGTATTTTTGTTCAAACTCAATGTAGAAAAAAACCTTATCGATTTGAATACATCCAAAAGTCCATAATGTCCTTTTATGGTCCTCTAGGCTTGATAGCTAGTTTTACCATTCGTGGGAAAATTTTGATGCAGGATATTTGGCGATCGGGTGTGAATTGGGATGAAAAATTACTACCAGAAAATTTATTTCATACTTGGAAGAAATTTTTGGAAGATTTGCCCAAACTTACAGATATTAAAATTCCCAGATGTTACAGTTTCATGATCCCAGTAGCAACCAAAATTGAACTCCACACATTTTGCGATAGTAGTGAAAAAGCCTTTGCAGCAGTATCCTATCTCAGGGTGTTAGGAAAAGACAGCCAGGTTGATATTTCACTGGTATCCTCAAAAACACGAGAAACGCCCCTGAAACCGTTATCGATACCAGAACTTGAACTACAAGCAGCTGTGATGGCAAGTAGGCTAGCCCAAACTATCAAGTCTGAATTGGAAATAACTATCAACCAATCATATTTTTGGTCAGATTCCAAATGTGTTCTATCCTGGATCAGAGATGATGGAAGAAAATTCAAACAATTTGTTGCACATAGAGTAGGAGAAATACAAGAAAGAACAAATTTAGAAGATTGGAGGTGGATACCAACTGAGTTCAACCCTGCTGATGAAGCAACGAGACCTCAGTTCCGACAGACAGTTATTTCAGATGAATGGTTTACTGGTCCAGCATTTTTAAGGCAACCTGTACAAAATTGGCCCAAGGAAGATGCTGATTCAGAGTTCACAGAAAATCGAATCGCTTATAGCAATGAAATCAAGCAAGAATATAACCAGGTTTGCTTTGTCACTTTAGAGTACATGAGCTGTCTGCCTGACGAGGATAGATTTTCATCATGGTTGAAATCAGTCAGATGTACAGGGTGGTGTCTGAGGTTCATAAAGAAAATGAGGAACCGTGAAAATCAATATCCAACGGAGCTCACAGTGGATGAACTTGATGAAGTGGAGAAAATATGGATTAGAAAATCCCAGCTCGAAAGAAGAATGGAAAAGGGGAAATCCATAAGCTCTCATAGTAGACTTCGAAATCTTTGTCCACAACTTGAAAATAAGATTATGTTACTTGGAGGACGAGCAAATCTATCGAGGAGCTTGAACTGTGATACAAAAAATCCAATCATTCTAGATCCGAAACATGCCTATACAAAATTGTTGATGATACATTATCATGAGAAATTTCGTCATAGGGGAGTTGAACTGGTGTTGAATGAAGTAAGACAAAAATACTGGGTGATAAATGGGCGAGCCGCAGTCAAATCAGCATTTTCACATTGTCAAAAATGTATGAACGAGAGATCTAAGCCCATACCACCATTGATGGGACAGATTCCAGGAGTGAGATTGAACCGAGAAATAAAACCTTTCACCAACGTGGGAATGGACTACTTTGGCCCCAATATCGGAAGGAGAACAGAAAAACGTTGGGGTGTAATATTCACCTGCCTTGCTGTAAGGGCCCCTACCTAGAAATAGCTCACACATTGAACAGTGACTCAGCTATCATGGCAATTATGAGGATGATATCTAGAAGAGGCCAAAGGACGATTTTTTGCGACAATGGAACAAATATGGTAGCAGCTTCAAAAGAAATGAAAAATGCTGTCTAGGGCATTGACCATTCAGAGATTGAAAATTCCATGTGCTCCAAGGGAATAGACTTCAAATTCATTCCTACAGGTGCCCCACACATGGGCGGTTCGTGGAAAAGACTGATTGGATCCGTGAAACGCATAATTGGAAAGAATCTCCAGGACCAATCTCTGAGAGAAGAAACTCTACAGACGTTTTTCGCCGAAGCTGAGTACCTCGTTAATTCCCGGCCTCTGACACGAGTATCCAGTGATCCAGAAGACGTTGAAGCACTCACGCCTAATCACTTTCTACTTGGATCATCGAGCGGCGAGGGAAGTGAATCCTTGATACACCTTAGTTCGGATAGCAATTGCTTACGTAGAGAGTGGAAGGAAACGCAAATACTCCTAGACAATTTTTGGAAGCGATGGGTGAAGGAATACCTACCTACGCTCACAATAAGGAGTAAGTGGACAAAAGATGAAAAGCCCATCAAAACCGGTGATGTTGTGATATTAGTTGACGATCGTTCTCCAAGATATACCTGGAAATTGGGTAGAATAACACGATTCTATCCAGGACCGGACGGAAGAATCCGAGTTGTTGATGTTGAAACAGCGACAGGAACGTATCGTCGATCAGTTACCAAAATTTGTAGACTGGAACTGAAAATTGGCTGGAAAATGATTTTTCTAGCGCGGGAAAAAATGTTGATACTTTATTAGTTTTTGTTCCTTTACTATGCATATTCTTTTACAGCAGTTTATTCCTGTACTATTGAAAGAAGAGAGCCATTGTAAAAAGAGAGCCATTGTAAAAAGTCAGTTTGGTATATAATTGTCAATAAAAGATTCCGAAAAAGTCTTGGACTGATAAAAGTTATTCGATTTGAGGAATAGCTCAAACACATACAAAATACCATTCAATTTCTATTTTGTCCGGCGCAGTTATCTGAGTAAAAAAAAATCTTCAAACTACTGTTCTACTTTCATCTTAATAAAATCTTACACTGCGCTACTGATTTCACCACCTTTTATCGCTATGGTTTCATCCCAAATATGGCAAAACCCTTCATTCTTTCCTTCGTAAAGTTATATACTGCCAGTTTTCTTTCGTAATGAAATGAAGAGACTTCGGATTTAGGTGTCCACTGTCTTTTGTAAATCATAACTCATCAAAACAACAGAATTACTTTGTTTGCAAGTAGCTTATGCTGCGATTCCAGCTCTCTTGAGTACTTCGGGGGAAAAAGGTTTCCTTTCCTGGCTAAATTCAGATTCGTTGTATGCGAAATTTTACTGAGGCGAGCTCGTAACTTCTGTTTGAATACTAACAAATCTTGAGTGCGCATTACTTATAATATTTGGTACCTTTAAAATTTTGTTTACAAAACTATCCAGATCGTTGGGCAGGTAACGCAATGGGTCAACCTCAAAATCTACAGAGCATAAAACATAAATTACTATACAATATTCACAAAAAGTATAAGTTTGTTACAAAAGCATTAATATCGGCCCCATGGCTAGTCCTAACATTTACTCTTCACAATTCAAATATTCCGTAGTTATTTTGTTATATTAGATCCTTTTTGAAGAAAATCTTCAGCTAAAAAGATTGGTTACCAAAGTAGCGAAGGAAATACTTTTTCTCTGCCGTTAATTTGGATATTTTGAATGAATTTATGATCAAATAAATCAATATTGTATTTTACTTACCTGTTGAATTACTGTTTATTATTCCGCTATTTTCATCGTCAATTGCATGTGTTTCGTACGATTCATGTTAGCAAACACAAATGCAGTTTCAGATCAACAAAAAACAAAATTATTACAAAAAACCCGCACAGTCAAAATACAATAACATGTAAACATTGAGCGATTGGACTGAACTGAAGCCGTAACTCAACTAGGACGAGAGAACTATTGAGCAACGGTTTCGAGCACCAATAGTATATTATGCAACGATAATGTAATGATAGCTATTAATATATGAGCACGAGGTAAGTGTGCGAGTGTATTAATAGCCATTGCATGATCGTTGCAAACACTATTTTTCTATGACCACTAAATAATAAAATAAAAACAAGAATTTCTGGTGGTATAAAAGATAATTCTTCACTTATTACGTATTATAATACGCGAATTAAATATCTACTACCAATTTCTTAAAACTGTCGATTTTAAAACGGATTTTCATTTCCAAACAGATTTTGGCCAATAAAAACACGTACTTTTCATTATGAAACGAATTTTCGGCCTTTAGAAACACTTACTTGGGGATAATCAAGTGGTATGTTTCTACATACTTGTTTGACATTTAATTTTAATCGACATTCAATCACAACGCGTTAAATGTATTTTCATTTTTGTAAAAATGTTGGAATTTGTTTAAATATAAATGATTTGAAATTGATTCTTGTTTTTATTTTGTTATTCATTGGTCGTAGAAAAAATAGTGTATGCAACGAACATGTAATGGCTATTCACGGTTTACGACACTTGCCTTCGGCGAAGTAACTTACCTCGTGCTCATGTAACATTAAACATTAAAAATTTATTAATTTTTCATATTAGAGTTTACAATAATTGTGTATACAATTGAAATGGTACATATAAATTTAAAAATAGAATATTATGTTATTAACTGGTATAAGATTATACATGGTTTTAGATTAATTTTTTCTAGTATTAAATCTATTGGAAAATAATAATATATTAACGTAATAACAAATATTCAGACATTAGTAATAGAATTAAATATGAAAAAAATTGATAATAAATTTGAAATTAATGAACATAGGATAACAATAAAAAGAAGGAATGGAGGTTGTAAAATGAATGGAATCAGTTATTTCTTTGTGCTAGAATGTATGTTTTCACTTTAATTTTGAATTGAAATATATTGTTACATTTTTTTAGATCATCGGATAGATTATTGAATTTTGGGTATGCCTCATATGTAAAAATTTTCTGACCTATTGAAGAATTAATAGCTTCAAGATGGAAGCAATTATATTGTCTAGTGTGGTGAGTATGAGTTTCGGAGTTTCTTGTTAATATGAAATTAGATTTCAGCCTTTAATTAATAATATCATAAGCAGTTTTAAGAGTGTTGATTGTATAGTGTTCCTCTAAAGAAAATGTATTCGCTTTATCAAACAGTTGATTTGTTGGTATATCATATGGAAAACGATACAGGACTTTTAATGATTTCTTATATAACCAGATCCCCAAATATTTATTGAATAGTTTATTCGACTGAGGATATGAGAATGAAGAATTAAATTTGCTATATATGTATTCATCTTCTCAATGCTTCAATAATGGGAGATATTTTTTGTTTGAGAATATCAATATGCTTGTCCCATTTCAGTTTCTCATCAATCCAAATACCAAGGTATTTGATTTGGGACGTTTGTTTCAAGCAATTATTTTTTATACGGATATCTAGATTATTGGTTTGTTTATTTCGTTGGTAGAAAATCACATATCGAGTTTAATTGGTATTTACAGAAAGAAGGTTAGAATATAGCCATTTTTCTATTTTCTTCAGGTTTTCGTTTATCGTATCAGGTTTTCGTTCATCGTATATTCTAGAATTGTAGGGTTTTTATTTGCATATTAGAAGATCTCTATCATCTGCATATATGGTGTATTCACTAGTTTAATTAATTTTAGAAATACTTTGAATATATAATAAATATAAAATTGGACCTAACACAGATCCTTGAGGAACACCTTTATTTATATATAATTTTTTTGATTCAAAATTATTTACTTTAGTTCTAATGGTTCTATTCTTAAGGTGAGATTTCAGTAGATTATTTGCTATTCCTCTAATTCCCATTAAATCGAGATATTTCAAAAGAATTATATGATTAACTGTATCGAAGCTTTCTTAAGGTCAATTAAAATTGCTATTACATAATTTCCTAGGTCAAGTCTGTCTCGTATAAAATTAATTACTTGTAGTCATGCTGCTTGTGTTCCACTGTTTTCTTGAAAACCAAATTGATTTAAATCAAATCCATATTTTTTATTTATGAATTTTACTATTCTTTTTTTTTAAATGTTTTCAATTATTTTGGAAAATATGCTTATTAATGCTATGGTCCTGTAATTGATTGGATTCTGGGCATCTCCACCTTTATATATTGCTTAATTCCACAATATCTCGTTTAATAAAACCTTCTGGATTAGGGCATGTTTTTTTAGAGTATTAATTATATCTTTAATTTCATATTCCTCAGTGGGGAATAGTAACAATGTTGAATTATTTTTAGGTGGTGGTAGAGTATCATTAGGTATATTATTATAAAATTATCTTAATTCTTTTGCTGTACTCTCACCAATAGTTGAAAAGTGTGAATTCATTTTCTCTGTTATTTCTTATTCATTATTGATAATTTGGCCATTTGCTAATGAAGATTCAATATCTGTTTTTTTGGTGAATTTTGATTTGTTTTTTATACAATAATTTATTGTATACCATAGTTTTTTTGGATTACCTTGTGATTCTTCAAATTTTTTATTGTAATATTCAATTTTACTTCTTTTAATCATGGCATTAACTTTATTTCTCTGAATTTTATATTTTGTTGAATTTTGTTTATGGATTTCGAATTTTTTATTTCTAACTTTTATTTCACGAATTATTGAATCAGTAATCCAATTATTGTTTTCACGTATTCTCATATATATTTTGGTAGAAGATAGATTTAGCTTCTAACATTGGGTTCTTTTTGAATTATCTGAAAGTATTTGTTTGAATTTGGGGTAATCAATTTCAATTATTCCGCGTTTTTTTGTAATTTTTTAAAGCAATTTCTGATTTTTCAATGGTTGTGTATATTATGCGATGATCTGTTATTGAAGTATCTTCTAATTTTATATTGGAATTTAGTTGATGGCAGTTAGTCAAAATATGATCAAGTATGCTGAAAGAATTGTTTTGTTTTCTGGTATAATAATTTGGTTCAATTTTGTTCATGATCTGAAAATCGTTACTGTTTATTATATATTTATAATTAGTAGATTCCCTGTTATTCGTGAGAAGATTAATATTAAAATCACCTATTATAATAAGTTCTTCATTAAAATTCTTTATTTTATCTAAATAATTTTCAATTTTGAATTGAAATTATGAATTTCAATTTCAATTGTATTGTATTCTTCATTTATATTTCAATGTATTTCTTGATATTTCGAACCATTTTTTAAGTAAATAGCAATTCCACCCCCTTGCTTATTTTCACGGCAGTGGTGAATATTTGTAAAATTAGGGATATTAAAATAATCTGTTTCATTTGGTTTCATCCATGTCTCAGTTGAAATCAATATATGTGTTTGTAGATAATATTTTAGAATAATTTGTATTTTATCAATTTTATTCACCATACTTCGTATATTTAGATAAAGTTTATTTAAATTTTGGACTTTTGTAACTTTGATAGAATTGAAACTATTCATAACTGATCCTGTCTCTAGATAGAGCAAATTTTTTTTGTGAAATTGGGCATTCATTACTATTTGAATTATGATTTTGGTTATTATTACACTTAAATTTTTCATTGAGTTTTTTGCAATTAACGCAACAGGGAATATTTCGATTATTACACCACTTACTAATATGATGTCCAGCACAAAATGAACAAGATGGGGAATTTTTGCAATCCCGATAAATGTGGCCATATGCATTAAAATTAGAACACGATATAATATTGATATCCTCTCTGATTTTGAATGTATGCCACCCAAGGATTATGTCTTTATTCACTAATTTGTTGAATGTTTTGCCTTTAGTTTCAATATAAATGATAAATTTTTTGGAATATTTTGATTGTCTTGAATATTTGATAGTAAGTATATCATCATCATTGATGTAATTGAATATACACAGCTCTTTTTTAAGTTCATCTGTACTTCTAAAAATTTTTGTTCCAATGAAAACCAGTCTAGGTGTTCTCGGCTTTGATGTTGTGATAACATATTCTTCTCGATTTGTTGAAAATATAAACAGGATGTTCATAAAATCAGATGTGGAATCATCTGCGACTGAAAGATAAACTTTAGTCACTATCTTCCATCGTCAAGATAACCTCTTGTGGGGTATTCATTTTAATCGTGGATTTTTCAATTCACAGAAAAATCTTTCTATCAATATTCAATTGAGAATGTTTCCCTTTTCAATATTCTTCTCCTATTTCTTTTTCACTGATTTCTAGTAGCCTTTCTATTTCTTCATTCGAATTTGACTTCAGTAGAATTCCTCCTTTTTGAATTTCTTGAATTTCCATTATTCTAGCTTTAGCAATAACTGGATTTATTTTTGTTTGAATATCTTTCTTAGTTTTTTGAAATGTTTGTTGTTGATTTTTTGGTATGATAATCAATGCTCGAATATTATGTGGGGTAGTATTCTGTTTCTGATTATTGCATAATATACTATTTGCGAAGGACAAATCTCTTCATGTGTCTTCTTTAAGGTAAATTACAAAAAAAAAACAAATTTTGAAAAGGCATTTTTTATGTTACTACTTTATTTATGTTAAAACAAAATATTATGGTCGAATTACAACTTTTTTCAAGACGGTTTCTTCGTAACTACTTATAGTCTAGAGATACGTCTTTTTTGTCGCCAGTTTTTTACGTGAATACGTCTGTAACTATAACAAAGAATCACTGTAAGTTTAGTTACGGCATTCTTCGTTGGAGGTGTCAATATATATATATATATATATATATATATATATATATATACCGGGTGTCCCAGAGCTTTTAGGCCAGCAGATATTTCAGTTATTTGCAGAAAATAAAATTGAAAAAAAATACGTGTCGTAGGAGACCATAAGCTCGTTCATGTAGCATAGCAAAATCCACCCCCTGGCAAACAACCCCCGAGAAACCACCCCAAACTTTTGTTTTTCAAATTGCACCCCCATGTTTGTTGCTGTTCAACTTACAGCCCGTTTCATTCCTTATTCATCGATATATCATAATATGTAGTTGTGAAGATAGTAAGTCGATAAAATTCAAGTCGTTAGTGGGTACTATTAATTTGACGGAATGAATGGTTCCACATTGTAGAGACAAGAAAAAGTGGATGTTAAAGAAAAAGAGTCAATAAAATGTTAGAACTTTTTGTGCTTTGTTTTATTCCTACGGTATCTGGATTACAAATTGCGATCAGTCGTGATATTGTTGTTAAATATCAAAATGCCTTTTACCTTCACTCCCAACGAATACGTTGATATGCTTCTAATTTTGGTGAATGCCAAAGAATAAACGTGCTGCGGAGAGGCTGTATGAGCAGCGCTTTCCTGATCGTCGACAACCAGGTCGCAATACGTTTCCGTATGTAGAAAATACAATGCAAACGGGATCATTTCCAGGGAAAACACATCAAGCACATCCTACTCCTGTACGAACTGAGGAACATTGTATAAATGTGTTGGCCTACGCCGAAGCACATCCTCATATTTCGGTTCGTGCATTGGCGGTGGAGATTGGGATCAGTAAGTCGTCTGTGCACAGAATTTTCAAACAGTACAGGTATCATCCCTTCAAAATACATTTACACCAAGGACTCAGACCTACAGATTTCGAAAGACGAATGGCATTCATTGCTCACATTCAAGTTTTAGTCCATGACAATCCCAACTTCCTCGATCAAATCTTATGGAGTGACGAATCCCGCTTCCATAATAATGGCACTGTTAACCGACATAACATGCACTATTGGTCACAGGACAACCCTCACTGGATACGAGAAACCAATTTCCAAACAATGTGGGTGTGAACGTGTGGTGTGGTTTACATAATGGACGTCTCATCGGCCCTCATTTTTTCCAAGACACTTTGACGGGCCACCGATATCTACATTTCTTGGAAAATTGCATTCCTGCATTACTAGAAGATATTCCAATTGAGGAACGACAACAAATGTGGTGGCAACAAGATGGTGCTCCTGCACATAACCATAATATAGTTACTACATTCCTCAATAATATCTTTCAAGACCTTTGGGATTGGAAATAGTGGACCTGTTCGATGGCCTGCACGTTCTCCAGATCTCACGCCACTGGACTTTTTCCTATGGGGATATTTGAAACGAGTTGTCTTCGAAACTCCACCAATAAATATTGAAGATTTAACACAGAAAATTTCAGAGGCTTGTAACACCGTTACTCCGGAAATGATTAGAGCTTCCTGTACTCGCGCGCTGATTCGGCGACTTGATGCATGTGTGGCAAGTGCTGGCCAACATTTTGAACAATTTCTGTAGTATAATATTTTTTTCAAAATACAGATGAGCTTATAAATTATTATTTCATTTGTATTTTTATTTGCCATAATTCTGCATGCCATTCTAGCAACCATGGTACATTATTGAATGAGAAATGGAAAAGACTGTAAGTTGAACAGCAACAAACATGGGGGTGCAATTTGAAAAACAACATTTTATTGACTCTTTTTCTTTAACATCCACTTTTTCTTGTCTCTACAATGTGGAACCATTCATTCCGTCAAATTAATAGTACCCACTAACGAATTGAATTTTATCGACTTACTATCTTCACAACTACATATTATGATATATCGATGAATAAGGAATGAAACGGGCTGTAAGTTGAACAGCAACAAACATGGGGGTGCAATTTGAAAAACAAAAGTTTGGGGTGGTTTCTCGGGGGTTGTTTGCCAGGGGGTGGATTTTGCTATGCTACATGAACGAGCTCATGGTCTCCTACGACACGTATTTTTTTTCAATTTTATTTTCTGCAAATAACTGAAATATCTGCTGGCCTAAAAGCTCTGGGACACCCGGTATATATATCACGCATGAAATAGAAGAACTGGATTTTGAGAATAACTCGTAAAATACGCATATAGTTTTGTAGATATAAATATTCTCTACAGATAGAACATTCGTCATTCTCTGAGAAAGTATTTCCACAAAATAATCGAAACAAAAGAAAACATTATCCTGTATGGAAGAGTTCGAGATATGATACGCCTCTGTTATGCTCCACTTTTCGAAAATATGAAATAAGCTTGGGTTTGACGCCGTATTGCATGAAAACATGTTATTTCTGCGAACGTAACCTACAATTTATCACTTTCGGTTCCCTTATACGACTATCAAGGACCTATCTAACATGTTCAGCAAAAATATCCGGAACAACGCAATTGTTATCCATAAAAAAAGGGATTACCATCAGTTGAGCTGGAAGTGGAACATTGTAGGTTAGGGTAATTCGAGGATAGATGGCCCAGGTTTTGAAATTTCATGTTAGCATGTTTAAACGTTGAATTGAAATTGCTGTTAATTTTCATAACGCATCTTTATTGAGTTTAGAAACATGTGCTAAATACTAAAATTCATAAAAAAATTAAACTTATGGTTTATAAAATAGAATAAAAATAGTTAACAAAAACCATCTCCCCCACAGTGGTGAGGTGAGATGGCGCAACTGAAAACAAAAGATATTTTGGCCAAACTGTCACTTTGTTTTGCATACGACAACACCACAGTCATGGCAAAAGTTAACAAACTTGGAACAAGAATCGTGAAACCATTTGGAGCAACGCAAGCAATTAACCCAGTCGTCAGATTTTGTGGTTTGGGAATACGTTTCGCCACAACCTGCGCAAGACTCGTCAGCTTCGTCCATATCATCTGAAGAGTCATCCAATGTAGGTGCTTCTAGTTCTTCGTCTGAAGATGAGTCACATTTGGGAGCTTTCTTAGTGTTCTTTTTGGTCACTTTTGATTTCTTCATAACTAGTTCTGATTTATTGGTCTTTTTTTCTGTGTTTTCTTAGTCGCTTTCTTCTTTTTTTCGCCAATTGTTGCCTCTGTGGTTAGAATTTCTGCCAGCTGCTTGCTCCGGGCTCGAACCGAATTAATGGCAGCAGAAACAACCGGAACTGGTGAGATTATGTCCAGTATTTTGCCAGGGGTACATTTGACAGGAGTATTTGCATTAGTTTCTGCAGGCGGTTCAATTTGTTTTTCTGGTACAGTTTCACCTACAGTCTGCCAACTGCAGCCAGGTTGTTGATTGTCATCAGCTGAAGCTTTATTCAAACTTTGAGAACTCTCATCAGTATTTTGTTTATTTTCAACTGCATCAGAGACCTGAAGTATGATACTGTTTTCAGTCAAATAAGCGTCATCTGGGATAGCTGAAGGGTTAAATGGCACAATTCCTGTTGCCTTAAATGCCGAAGTTCCATTGTTTACAGTTGCAGACTTATTTTGGGTTAAATGGCACAATTCCTGTTGCCTTAAATGCCGAAGTTCCATTGTTTACAGTTGCAGACTTACGGGTTATTTTAATGTATAAATTGCAAGCTGAGTAGTAGTTTAATTTAAACGATCTGAAAAACATCTATCTAACGGTTGTAAAATTGTGTCGTATGACTTGGTAAGCACAGCAATATGATGTTGTGGTCAACACAGTATTCTAGCATCTCAACGTTACTACAGTGTGAAGCATGACCATCAAGCAATAACAAAACTGCTCCTGTCGGTTTTCTGGGAACAAACTGATACTTAAGCCACTGAAAAAATATGTCACTGTTGACATAGGCTGACTTTTCCGACATGTAGACCGAGGATCCCGGGGGCATCCCATCCTCAAACTCTTGTTTTTTATTTTTGCCTTTCATTACGCAGGTAGGGGGAATAAAAACGCCTTCTGCGTTACAACAGGTTATAACCGTGATGGTTTCTCCCTTTTCACCGGAGCTGATACTTGCGATGTTTTTAGATCCTTTCTGAACAATGACATGTCCTGGCCTATTATTTAGCTGTAAACCAGTCTCGTCCATATTATAAATATGTCCAGGTTTATTGATGATATCGTTTTCGGTCAGAATATTTCCTAGCAGCTGAAAATAAGCCTCAACGTCTTTTTTGTTCATACCCAAGGATCGATTAACGGAGACCCCTTCTGCTTTTCTGACTGACAGCCTTGGGTTTCTCTGCAGAAATAACTTAAGCCATGGAAAACCAGCTAATCTCGATTCCTTATTAAAACGATGTTTAATGCCCAGCTGTTCGGCCAATTTGAAAGCCATACTTCGCACGTCGGTTCGAGTAGGAGCAAAACCGTTTCTTTGGAGTTTTATGATATGTTGGGCCAATTTTGCTTCAGCAGCTTCGCCTAATGTGGAGGAGGGTCCAAGAGGTCCTTTCTTTACATTTTTCTTCAATTTTCTTCTTCGTAGAGTGGTTGCCGGTACCCCAAAATTTCGAGCAGCATCGTTCACTCCCATTATATTTTTATTAACCGCTTCAATGGCTGCAGTTAACTGTTGTTCGGTCCAACTAGCCCTGGAACAACTTCCAGTGCGCTTGTATTTTGTAGGCATACTGAAAAAAAAAGAAATTTTAATAAGCCATCTCACCTCAAAAATATGTGAACCATCTATCCTCGTTGTGAGAGGAGAGATGGCGCACATCACAAACTAAACACGTTTTGAAATATGCGGAATTTTATGGTTATACATCAAAACTTGAATGTTTTTACTTACCTGAGACGATAGAGTGATTTAAATTATTATAAAATTTGATGTTCACTGGCGTGAAGAAGAAATTCGGGAAAATATTCTGGTCCCCACCGGATCACATATAAAAAGATTTTTCAATAGGCTTTTAACCGGTAAACACAAACTGTACGGCGGCTTGTTTACTATGAACTGAAGTACTCCAGAGCGCAGCCGCTCATCTTCAACACTAGCGGTGGCGCTGTAAAACCATTGCACCATCTCACCTTCTGCGCCATCTATCCTCGATTTACCCTATGTTTCGACAGAAAAAAAAACTTTTATGAAATATTGCGTTGATACTCAATTCCATTTTGAAAAACGTGGAGCAAATCACTGGCTTTATATTCCTCAAACTCTCCCACATTTATTTATTTTTCAATAGTTTCAATATTAATTTTTTTATAGTTTCTAGATAACATTGTACAATCCTAAATGTTTTTTCAGTGCTGCTACCACATTTAGGATGTACCACCAGAAATACCAGGCATGCTATGTCTCTGATCACTGCTCAGAATATTTTGAGAGGTTTAGCTGGAGAAGAAATGTTATCACCAGTAATGTTATAAGTGCTTTAGTATAATTATTTTTGTTTCAATTTTTTAAAGATTTTGTTGACGTCGTTACGTCGTCGTCGTTCATTGAATACTAATAGTTATATATTTTCTTGTGAACGTACTAGTTTATATTGGGCAATAAAAAGTTAACCTGTACAAACGTTGAATGATGACATAAGAAGATAAGATAAAAAAAAATTTCAACATAATAAATATTTTTATAAATCTATTAATAGTTTTATTTTTACGCAATTTAGTATTTGATATATTAACATAATGTTTGATACCTTTGCGATATGTTGTATTTATTTTCATTCTTACTGGATTATATAATGATAAAAAATGATGCATATTACATTATAAATATTTGGCTAACATTTTTTGATTTAATGAACTATGAAACTTACTTCACGAAGTTGAGCTTGTAGTGAGGCTATAAACAACAATTACTTGAACACATATAAACATCCATATTTGCAACTTGAATTATTCAGGAAATTCTTGTTTAACCATAGTAGTTGATATCCGATGGAATTAAAGATTTGAAATAATACTAAATAATGGCAATATTTTGTAAGAAACAATTTTTTTACTTTAATTTTGTATGAATATATGGATATCATTTTTTTTATTTCTTTTGGAGGCATATCAATATAATCGTACTGAAATCGAATATATTAATTGCAGAGTTATGTGAATCATGTATTTTAGCTAGTAACATAGTGCGGAAATACATTTTTTTTTTCAAACAAAGATATATGGTTGAAGATATTCCGATAATAGAAAGCGAGGTTATGATAAGAGGTCCACGCAATCATTGTAAAGATGCAATTGCAGACAAATATGCGGTTTGTGATAGCTTGTACAGGCCTAGCTGCTTCAGAGGTACGTGCTGTAGTGATACAGAAACGATCCCTTGTTTTCTTCTGTGGAGAATGCCGGGAAGCATTCAAAAGTGCCCCAGCTCTCATTAGACAGATTCAAAACATGGAATTCACCTCGGAATATATGAAGAAGGAGGTGGATTCCCTGAGATTCGAATTAAACCAAATGGCACAGCACAGATCTACCAAGAAGTTAATGAGCGTCTAGTCCGTTCTAAAAACTTCATGATTTTTAACGCCAAGGAAAGCAACTCAAGAACCATAGAAAAAAGTATAGAAGCAGACAAAAAGGTTGAGGGACGTTTCTCTATTATTAAATATTGTGGAAAAGCCCAGAGATATTGAAGTGCTGAGAGTCGGTAAGCCTGGAGGGACCAAGCCTAGACCACTCAAAGTAGTATGCTCCAGCTCTGAAGTTGTGAGAACTGTTATGGTAGCGATGACAAAGCTTTTACGTTCCCCCCATGAAATTAGTGCAGATCAGACCAAAATCCAACAGGAAAATCCGAAAACTGCTTCGAAAGAAGTCAGAGACAGACAGGAGAAAGAAGAAGTCAAGCTAACACTAACATACGGTAATGGAACGCCCATGGTTAATAAGAAACAAGAGAGTGAAAAAAAAACGCCTATCAACCCCTTCAGAAGAATAGGTACATAAAGCAGTATCGTGTTCAGTCTAGACACAGACACATTTCATACATAATTATTATAACTCAAATTCGGCTACATGAACACATTCGAGACTCAGAACTATTATGTGGTAGTTATGTCATATTTCTGGAGGATATAAGTGTTTCATCTTGTGAAAAAACGCGTGGTGGTAGTGTACTTACTGCCATTCATTCCAGCATGATGTGTATGTAGAGTGTAGTTTATCTTATCATTGACATCGAATAACAATTTGTCTACTGCAATCATCAACATCAATATATTATTACCAGATCCTCCCCAGATGCGTACTACTACTGTATATCGGTGGAGTATATTGTTGAAAGCTATTCGGGAGCGAAATATTACATTTTTGGTGATTATAACTTGCATGATGCTACCTGGACCAATGATAACAATGGAGTTATTGTCAACTGTCCTTTCAGCTCACCCGCAATCCATTTGGGTCAGTCTTTTGCATTTCTACTCCTTCATCAAGCCAACGCTATACCAAATAATAGACATGTATTCGTAGATTCACTTTTTACCAACATAGATGTTACTGGAATTACTTGAACCTCTCTTTCCAAATAATCCTCACGACATCTCTTATAATTTTAGTATCCATGTAGTAATATTGGCAATGTTGAAAACCTAGGGTTTGTTGAGTTTTATTATGAATTCAGAAATGCAGATTATGTTGCTCTCAACAATTCGACTGATTCGAATTTTCGCCAAACTACGTCACTCAACAAAAAAAGAGTTCATGGAAAATATAAATTATCAGATGAGGATCAAGACTATCTAACCTTCTGAAAACTGAGAGCTCACTGAAAATATCTTTCAGACATTTGCTATAATAAATACATAGAGAATAAAGACAAATTGTTTGAAATCGAACCCTAAATTATTCCAGAACAATTTCAAAGATAAGAAAAAAACACATAATTTGCCTCAATCTATGTTCCATGATGACAAATCTAGCAACTCAGGTGATGAAACCGTGGGTTTCTTTGCGAATTACTTTTCTTCTGTCTATACAAATTATAGAAATGTTCATGTTGAAAACTTAGGTGAGTCTTCTAGTAGCTCTTGCATCACTAGCTCTGAACTCACAATAACAACAATATTTTTAACAAGCTTTCAAAACTCCCCAAGAAAACAACTGTTGGTCCAGACGGAATACCAAATATTGTTCTAACCAGATGTGTTGATACACTTATGTCACCATTGTTAAAATTACTCAATATGTCTCTTAAATTAGTTATATTCATCAATAGCTGGATAGAGAGCTACATCCACAAGGCTGGGGATGAAGCCCACATTACGAATTACCGAAGTGTTTGTATTTAGTCATCTCGACCAGAATTATTCGATAGTCTAGTCTATGAGGAGTTGAAGTGGGCGTGCAAAGGTCTTTGGGAAAATCAACATGGCTTTTCACAAAGCAAATCCACATTGACAAACCTTCTTACTTATCAGGCGTATATCCTACCTGTTTTGGAAAAAGTTGCAGATCGATGCCATTTATACAGATTTCTCCAAGGATTTTGACTGAGACTTCCTCAAAATTTTATTGTTCAAGCCATCCATGGTGGGTTTCAATGATGAATTACTAAACTGGATTGAGAACTTTCTGATTGATAGGAAACAGAGGGTCGAGTTAGGTAACTTTTGCTAGAATGAAATTGATGTTCTTTCAGGTGTTCCTCAGGGATCACAATGTGCACCATTACTTTTTAATTTGTTCATAAACGATATAAGTGATGTCTTTCGAAAATGTGAATGTTTATTATTTTTCTGATGATCTGCAGCTGTTTACAGTTATTGAGTCCGATCTTGATGTCGTCTTGGTTCAGGAGGATCTTGACAACTTAATAAGCTGGTGAAACGAAAATTGTTCATGTTTGAAGTGGAGAAATGTTGTTTATCAGCTTTTTGAAGGGGTTGAAAAATTTGAGACATCCTATAGTATAAATGGCACCGATCTAATATCGTGCAACATCGATAGGTCACCAACAATTGTCAGTATAGGCCATTCCATAACACCAAAAGTCAAGCTTCTAGTACGTTGAGAGCAATGCAGACAAATAACAAAAGAAGAAAGGAATTTGCTGACTTCGAACTACTTAGCACTAGGTTTGAATTTCACTCCGCGAATTATAGATGTAGCATCTATAATTTTGTGCATTTAACTTTTTTATTCTTGCTGGTAGGTATTAGCACTCTGAGAGGTTTGTTTCAAGTTCGAGAAAAGCCACAAGCCGTTATGATGATTGGGAAACCATGAAACAGCTGTAGGCGGATGGTGGAAGTTGAAACAAATCTCTCTTCTTTTGTTTATCTATTTGCGTTACTCTGAACACACTAGAAGCTTGACTTTCGGTGTTGGGGATTGGCCTATACTGACAACTGTCGATGTTGCAGGAAATTTCCTGCCTTCGAACTCCACAGCACTAGGTTTGAGTTTCACTCCGCAAATTATAGATATCGCATCTATGATTTTGTGCATTTCACATGTTTATCCTTGCCAGTGGGTATAAGCACTCTGAGAGGTTTGTTTCAAGTTCGAGGAAGACCACAAGCCATCTGATGATTGGGAAACCATGAAACAGCTGTAGGCGGTTGATGGGTTCACTTGAAGTTAATACAAAACTATCTTTCTTCTTCTGTTATTTGTTTGCATCACTCTGAACCCACTAGAAGCTTGACTTTTGGTATTGTGGATTGGCCTAGACTGACAATTGTTGATGATCTATTGATGTAGCACGAAATTTCCTGCCTTCGAACTCTACAGCACTAGGTTTGAGTTTTACTCCGCGAATTATAGATGTCGCATCTATAATTTTGAGCATTTCACATATATATATATATATATATATATATATATATATATATATATATATATATATATATATATATATATATATATATATATATATATATATATATATATATATATATATATATATATATATATATATATATATATATATATATATATATATAATCTAGCCTCTTGCACACCCGTGAATGATGAGTGTTTAATACCATTTTATAACGATTTACAGTTTGATAAAATTAAATTAAAACATACTTTTTTGTAGAATCAGTCCAAGTTTTGTGAAACGCGAAACAGCAAAGTTTTGGTGGAATTTGTTTTTTTTCATATTTTTTTCTATTTCAAAGGGAAAATCTATTCAGTTTTTGATGGACTATCAACTATTAGCGGATGTGGAAGAGGGTAGATTACACCCCATATATATATATATGAATATTTATATATATAAATATATATATATATATATATATATATATATATATATATAGTGAAAGATAGTCGTTGCTGACTAGTTAGGTGTAAACAAATTGATTATTGGGGTATGCAGCAAAAGAAAAAGTGTACTCTTTAAAGTTTGTCCAAGCTTTCGGAATGTTTTATTTCCATCTTCAGGGATACTACAATGAAGAATTGAACACATTAGTGTGTCATTCGAACCTTAAGGTACTAATAACATACATCTTTGTTGAGATTAGTTTCTATGTTGTTTATGAATGTTCTTCATGTAAAGTACGGTGAAATATAAGTTATGACTTTGAAGTTGGCAACTCATGTTTTAAATCGTCAACTAATTATACACATTAAAATTCAAAATTCATTGAACAGTTACTAATTGAAATATTAAAATATAAATTCAGAAACATGTGTGCCTTGAGAAAGTACAATAGGTTATAAATGGTGGGAAAATTATTTATTCACTTGTCATCTGCTTTGACAGTCACTGGTACCAACTGAGGGTAGTACCAACTGATATGAATTGGTGTGCCATTATTGGCCAAAGTATTATAGTAATTTTCTTGTTAGTACTAACTGAAGGTTGGGCCAACTTGAAGATATATTAATAACTAGTAAAGAGCACCGATGGATTTGAGGAAAATTTTGTATTTTCCATTGCTAATAAGAAGGAATACATTTCACTTAAGTGGTTGACATCAGTTTTTTTGTTCATATGATTTTTTTCCTGTGATATGAAAGCCATTTCCAGAAAAGTTCTCTTAGCAGTGTGTCGTTCATTAGTTAATATTTTAACTTCATCATAGTTCATATGATGGTCGAATTTGTTCACGTGATCTGCTAGAGCACGTCTTTCTGGATGGTGCCTGCAATCACTTTTATGTGATATTAATCTCTGTTTTAATAATCTTGCAGTTTGACCAATATATACTTTGTCACAACCCTGGCAAGGTATACTATATATAACATTCCTGCTGTCTGACATTGGAACTTTGTCTTTCACTTTGGAGTAAATAGACTTAATTGTAAGTACTGTTCTGTTCGCTATTTTGATATTATCTATGGTTTTGAAAAGTCTAGCAAGTTTGGGTGAAATATCTCTTAGGTACGGTAAAGAGGTAAAAATACTGGGGACAATACTGATAGTAGTCACTGTGTTATTATTCGATATATTAAGATTTATATGACTATGTTGTGGCTCAGTAATAGGTGATGTGTTGAACAATTCATATCAGTTGGTACTACCCTCAGTTGGTACCAGTGACTGTCAAAGCAGATGACAAGTGAATAAATAATTTTCCCACCATTTATAACCTATTGTACTTTCTCAAGACACACATGTTTCAGAATTTATATTTTAATATTTTAATTAGTAACTGTTCAATGTATTTTGAATTTTGATGTGTATAATTAGTTGACGATTTAAAACATGAGTTGCCAACTTCAAAGTCATAACTTATATTTCACCGTACTTCACATGAAGTACATTCATAAACAACATAGAAACCTAATCTCAACAAAGATGTAAGTTATTAGTACCTTAAGGTTTGAATGACACACTAATTTGTTCAATTCTTCATTGTAGTATCCCTGAAGATGGAAATAAAACATTCCGAAAGCTTGGACAAACTTTGAAGAGTACACTTTTTCTTTTGCTGCATACCCCAATAATCAATTTGTTTATATATATATATATATATATATATATATATATATATATATATATATATATATATAAATATATGTTGCCTCTTTTTTTCTTGGATATAAGGTTCATTTAAACAGCGGGGGTTATTATTTCATGTTCTTCAATAATAATAACCAAACTTTTCAGCCAGGGTTCTGGCCTTTTTCAATGGGTCAGACTAAAATATAGGCAAGAAATGTTTGTCAACGATCAACATGAAAAGTTTAAAATCTAGTTCTACTTACCATCAGCACGAACATCATGTTAACATACAAATCATAAACACAATTACATAAGGGCACACACAGATTTAAACATGGGCGAAAGAATGACACATATCAGCAATGTTTTGATTGCTTTGCAGGTTATGTTCTTTTAAATCGAGAGTGTAAACCAATATGCAAATATAAAACGGTAAATATGATGTTTGTGCTGATGGTGAGTTGAACTAGGTTTTAAACTTTTTATGTTAATCGTTGACAAACTGTTCTTGCTTATATTTTAGTCTATCCCATTGAGAAATGCCGAAACCCTAGCTAAAACGTTTGGTTGTTATTATTATTAAAGAACATGAAATAACAACCTCCGCTATTTAAATGAACCTTATATCCAAGAAAGGAAAAAAAGGAACATATATAGTGGTTCAAGAAAATAAACAACTAACTGTATATATATATATATATATATATATATATATATATATATATATATATATATATATATATGATTTCCCGCGCTTGCTGCCCTACCATTACTCAGCCGCTTTCACTCGCTCGCCCGTTTTCGGTCATGTTGGTAAGTATTTCTCACCTACTTTGCAGCATTCTAACGCAAAATGAGAAGAATCTTTTTGTAGTACTACACTTCTACTTGCAATATTGAAAAATTAAAATCAGACCACCTATGACGCATTGAAAAATTCAAATTGCAATTATAGAAAAACTAATGATCCGACAGCGCCTGAGTTTTTTATACATGAAGTACATATCAATCACTACGATATCGCGGAGAGCTTGCGCTACAACTTGGCGATGTTATGAGTTTTTGAAAAAACGCTGATTTTTCCGGTTTTTTATGTTACTAATAATCTGATCGAGTCGTGCCAGGGCTCATTTTTTCCACATATTCATTTTCTACAATTCGTTCAACGATATTGCTACATTAGTTTTCATGTTTTGAGCAAACAACTAAAAAAAAACTCAATTTTTTGTTATTGAATGTTTATATAGTTGCGAGTAGGAAACATAACAGGATATAAACTTCGGATGGATAGTATGCTGGTATAGTCGGTTTCCTATTACTATTTTTGTCAAAGAATCAGGCATTTTCTGCTCTATTGATTTCTCTAAACATCAACTGTGATATATCTACAGTAGTTGAAAAATCTGAAGAGAGTTGTTTGAATATGAATTTCGTCATTTTCAACTGCTTTTGTGTGGAAATATACTCATTTTTGGTTCTAGAAATACTTCGCAAAAGGTTATCTTACGAGTGTAGAACCGATTTTCATTTCCCCTCTTGATTTTTTTTTGATGAATGAACGAGGAAATGATAAATTCTTGTCCGATGTTGCTGCTTCATGTTCTGGAATTATTGAAAAGGAAATACTGTGGATTATGAATATGATGAAGGATTCAGTACAAAAAAGAAGAGGCTTTCATATATTTCATTTATTAATACGCATAAAAATTTCTTATATATACATTACAACAGATATTGTCAGTCATTGAAGTAATACTTCTCTCCACCTTGTACTTATCATCACATACGATAAAATACTCTTTCAAAAATAACCAACTTTTCAGATTGATTGAAAACTTCCACAGATTGTTTTTTATTATTGCATTCATTTTGGGGGTTATATTCTTTATGATTCGGCAATGAGTTGTCAACAAATTTGACTCTGCATCTAAGAGCTGAAATGAGGAAATGAAAAACAATAAAATCATTGATTGAAGTCAAATTCAATCAGGTAACTCTTGGTGTACCACTTTGTATCACTTTAATAACAAAAAATAACATTTCCTATTGATTTTGAAGTCCACTGTCCTCATTCAGACATCGATTATTCATCTGAACATATTTCACGAAAAACCTCAATATTACTGACCTTAATTCGATTCTGATTATTACTAAAAAACATATCGTTAGTTTTTCCAACTCAATATTCATATCTTTTTAAGAAATGGGTTTCAAAATCACACTTCTAGAATGTCGTCCATACTTTTTATAGAAATGGTATCAGTTGCTTGATTTCTTAAGAATCATTTTAATTTCGTGCGACCAAAGGAGAGAAAAATTCGTTGGTTTACCTGACTACGAACATTAGAAATAGTGTCTAATCGAAAAGGGAGTTTCCTGCAAAAAATAGTTTCAAGCCTCAAAAAAATATGAGTAATAGCTCATTCGATTCGGGATGCAATTCTGAGAAAGATATTTTTTTGTTTTTTCTGCTGACGAAAATTGTTATTAACAAAAAACAAAAACAAAAAAGGGGTAAAGTTTTTTGGGGATAACTCAAAAACTATAAGAGATAGCGAAAATCGGAAAGAGACGAAATTTCCAATGAAAAAGTCTTGACTACTGGAACTCTATCTCCAATATTCATAGTTTTAATTTAACGCTGAAAATAGGGCTCCTCGCGACCGCTACGGCATGCGCGCGATGTCACTGAAGAGAGTACACCACATAAAATAATTGTTTTATAGTATTCAATATCAATTTAAAATTTTGAATAAATCATGGTGTGTTTTTAATACTTGAAAGAACAAGATGCCGTTAGGAAAAAAAACAAGTTTATTTGTCAACAAGTTATGCATTTGTTAATTAGTACTTATTTTTCGGACCTCGGTTTTCATAAAAAACGGCATAAATGTTTAAATAATAGCTCTAAAAAAATTTCGCTCTTTGCAGCTCTTCTTATATATATATATATATTATATATATATATTTATATATATATATATATATATATATATATATATATATATATATATATATATATATATATATATATATATACTCGTCAAGATCAAAGTTTTCAAAAGTTGTTTAGTTTTTTATCATTTTTTTTTAAGTTACCAAAAATGAAAAATTAAAAAAATATTGTAGGTTTTTTTTTGTTGATATATTTTGCTATTGCTGTTTTCGCATTTAATAACATTCGAAAAGAAAATTTTAGGACATTCGTTTATAAATTGTTTATAAACTTATTGATTAGTTGAATCTTTTTGGAACTTTCTTTGGCATTTTGTTGTCTAGAGGATATATGTAATTACTTTACAGAAATTTCAATTTTTTATTTTTTATAAATAGAGAAAATTGGACTACTCTGTGAAAAGTTATGCGTGGATATACATGAAAAAAATATATACGCGTCGACTAAAGAAGCTCCTCCTTTTTGATTTCGTCGGATACAAAGAGAGTTGGCGGTGTGCAGACAAGAATTATTAGATTCTAGAAAAATATATCCTCGGGCAGGGATCAAACCCACGACCTCATGATTACCAGTCATGTGCTCTCCTAACTGAGCTACCGAAGACCGATTTAAATGTTAGTGTGTTAGGGAAAGTTATGAGGTCGAAGGGAACTCATTCGCTATCAAATCATTATCAAGATACAATTTTCCTTTCACCTTACGTCGTTGACAATTTGCGTTTTTCAGCAGGGGTCAGGTGTGGATCTCCGACCATTGAACAATCAAGCCGAATTGGAAAATTAAGAAGCGGATTTTGTGTCTGTAATGTATAATGTAAAAGAGAGTTGGCGCCGTGCACACAAGAATTTTCAGATTATAGAAAAAGATATCCTCGGGCAGGGATCGAACCCACGACCTCATGATTACCAGTCATGTGCTCTCCCAACTGAACTACCGAAGACGTACTTTAGCATCTGCGATCGGAATATGGCTTTCTAGAATTCAATGTTAGTGTGTTAGGGAAAGTTTTGAGGTGGAAGGGAACTCATTCGCTAACAAATTATCATCAAGATCCAATTTTTCTTTCACCAACGTCGTCGATAATTTGCAATTCTCAGCAGGGGTCGGGTGTGGATCTCCGACCATTGAACAATTGAGCCAAATTTGAAAATTAAGAAGGGGATTTTGTGTCTGTAATGTATAATATAAAAGGGAGTTGGCGGCGTGGAGACAAGAATTTTTTTATTCTGGAAAAATATATCCTCGGGCAGGAATCGAACCCACGACCTCATGATCACCAGTCATGTGCTCTCCTGAGCTACCGAAGACCTACGTTCGCATCGGCGATCGGATTATCGGAATATTAGATCTTGATGATCATTTGATAGCGAATGAGTACCTTTTCACCTCATAACTTTCCTTAATACACTAACATCAGATTCTCGAAAGCGTACGTCTTCCGTAGCTCAGTTGAGGAAGCACAAGACTGGTAATCATGAGGTCGTGGGTTCAATCCCTGCCCGAGGATATCTTTTTCTAGAATTTGAAAAATCCTTGTCTCCACGTCGCCAACTCTCTTTTACATTATACATTACAGACACAAAATCCCCTTCTTCATTTTCAAATTCGGCTTAATTGTTCAATGGTCGGAGATCCACACCTGACCCCTGCTGAAAATCGCAAATCGTCGACGACACAAGGTGAAAGGAAAATTGTATCTTGATGATCATTTGTTAGCGAATGAGTTCCCTTCCATTTCATAACTTTCCCTAACACACTAACATTAAATTCCAGAAAGCGATATTCCGATCGCAGATGCGAACGTACGTCTTCGGTAGCTCAGTTGGAAGAACACATGAGGTCGTGGGTTTGATCCCCGCACGAGGATATATTTTTCTAGAATCTTAAAATTCTTGTCTGCAAACCGCCAACTATCTTTTTAACCGACGAAATCAAAATGGAGGAGGTTCTCTAGTCGACGCGTATATATTTTTTTTATGTATGACCACGCATAACTTTTCACAGAGTAGTCCGATTCCAATTTTTCCATTTGATAGGGTGTACTTCGAAGTTGGTACCATTTGAAATTGAGAAAAAAATGGCAACCCTAGCAGCAAAATGGAGGATTGATCGTTCCTCCTCTGAATTTTGGCCCGTTGACCGATTCTATCAGGCACAACTTTGTGTATTTTATTTTCTTATTGTATAGGGTATACCTTAAAGTTGGTCATATTCCAATTTGAAAAAAAAAATATCCACCACTAAGGGTAGAAAAATGGGGAATGATTGATTTTCCACGTGTGAACCGATTCTCTTGAAACTTGGCACACATATGTAGTTCTGATTACACTACAACATAATTGTTAATTGTGTAAGTGGTAATTAGTAGATTTTTGGAAAAAGAAATAATGAAATAAAAACTTTTTAACAAAAAATGAAACCGACGATAACTGAAACTGAGCAGTAGAAAATAACCCTTCTTAGTCTTAATAACTAAGCTCCCAAACTAATGGAAGTAACTAATTTTGAGTCGGTGCCAATCAAACAATCAACGAAGATCATTAAATTTCTTTAAAAAAAAATATCAAAACGCCGCTGCCATCATTTTGCGCTTTACCTAATTCAATTGCTAGTTTGTTTGGCGCCAACACAAAATTAGTTACTTACATTAGTTTAGGAGCTAAGAAGGGTTATTTTTTGCTTTTCAGTTTCTTTTATCGTCTGTTTTATTTTTTGTCAAAAAGTTTTTACATTATTCATTACAGACACAAAATTTCCTTGCGTGGTTTAATTAGATAATGAGACCGCAAATCACACTCAGTAAAATTTCCAGGCCAAATGCTATACCGAAAATTTCAAAGCGATTAAACCCCTGAACTTATGATATCACCCTCGATAAAATTCCTAGCAGTTATAGTATCACCCCCAATAAAATCCCCCGAATGAATTTTGACAGATAATGCGAAATAATATTCAAAAACTCGTCGCTGATCCTATCAGAAAATCAAAGAGAATAACTTTCATTGCATATTTCGTAAAAAAAATATTTAATCAAAATTGTCGCAAAATTAATATATTTTGTGCCTCAAAAAATGAAGGAACTTAAAATAAACCGATTTTTCAATATAGTGCATATTGAAATGCAACCATGTGACTGACGGTTATGACAATGAACCATTTCAATATAAAAAGAACCCCGCAAGAAAACATATGCGAAATTAGCTCTCGGCCGAATTGGCTGAAATTTCATGTTACAGTAGGATGGGAGTTTAAATGATTCTGTATGTTTAGTTTCTTAGATATAAGCGGCCAAAGTTCGTAAAGGATGGACAAAGGAAAAACTGTTTTGTTATTCGAAATGAACGAATTAAGGAAGAAAATATATTGATCGAAACTCATTAACATATTTAATTGAGAATGTTTCCCTTTTCAACATGAATACCCCACAAGAGGTTATCTTGACGATGGAAGATAGTGACTAAAGTTTATCTTTCAGTCGCAGATGATTCCACATCTGATTTTATGAACATCCTGTTTATAATTTCAACAAATCAATCGAATAATGAGATTATAATATTAATGATAGTTCATTAGGGAGTATACGAAGCATAGTAAAAACATAGTTTTTCTCGATTTTTTTCCAGCATCCAAAACCAACAAGTTATATTTTGGTGAGACATCATAGTTTCAGTCTATCGAAGGCATCAAAACGGTGGTTTGTTTATTGATGACTCTGTTTGAAATATGAATTTTTAAAATTTTGCATTATACCCCTATACTGAAAACAATTGATCGATCGTTTTTCATTACAAAATAAGGAATTGCTTGCTACTGTTGATTGGACTAAAGATAAGGTAACTTTCTGATGAATTCAATTGTTCAATATTACCTTTCATTCAGATAAAGGGTGCGTTACATTTTCTTCAGGTCATTTACGAAGTTTTTATTGAATATTTCAAAAACTGTTGACTATCGTATACGAAAGTTTTGTCAACTTTGTATATCATTTTTGAAGTTTACGGTATTACGATATATGGGGTTGTTACTATGGATTGAACATAACTTTACGGAACCTTTTGACAAATTCAATTCCATTATATTTCCTTTCGAAATCAATTATTTGATACTATAAATAACAAACCACACTCAACAAATATATGGAACTCAAGAGTATAGACTCAAAAAAAACAATTGTAAATAAAAACTCAATTAATATTTTTGAAATTGTTATTGTTACATTACTGTTTGAAATCAATTGGTTAATGTTATATACAACAATATACAACACATTAGAACTATTAAAAAACAACAATAAATAACGACTATTAACCTAAAATCCAATAAATATTATGAATATTGTTATTGATAGGGCGATTTGCGCAATCTAAAACTTTGCCTATTATTTCCTATAAGTACTTGTGCGATTCTTGATGACGAGCGTATCCTGGGTACCAAAGTACGCTGCAAATATAGGAACAGCGTGATCTTGCTCCCCTTGTGCAGCCTCAAATACGCTTTTTTGCATGTGCATGAGGATAGTTCTAAATGAAACCCACAGTTTTTACTTTTTTATAGCATTCCTAAACCCCGTCGCTATGCGGCAGCGTAATAGTCTTGGTTTCAAGATTCCAGGCACTGTATTCTACTGAACATTGTATTGTCAGAGGGCTTGACGTTTTGGTAACAATTGTTTTTCGAAAGCTGATTTTTATTTCGTTATATTTCAATAAGTTTTGTAAAATGCCTTATCAAAATAATCAACATGTATGTTATTCTGCAATGTTGTGTGTCACAAAAAACATTTAGTTCAAAATAGTTTTTCCACATGGAACCAACTTTATTTTAAAACCCCAGCCAGAGTCTTCCATATGTCCAATAACGGATACTGTTTTCTATACGCCTTTAATTGGTTTTATTGGAAACCCCAGGAAGTTTGGCATTTGGAAACGTGATTGAATTCTACAGTACCATTTTTGAATTTTCAGACTTCAAATGAAGACGTGACCATTTCTGTCTAACACATTTTAAACTTAGTGGACTTTTACAAAATTGTAGAAGCTTTGATCAATCGATTTAGAGAACACACCAAGGAATTAGCTCGCACAATGTGTGCAAAAGCTAATATGGAAAATAATTTCAAAGGAGTGATTACAAATTACATGCGAAATATACCTGGGGACTGGAAAAGACTCAATGTGAACCATCTTTCAGATTTTCTATGCTTTAGATATTACATTGAGTAGGATAGCGACCGTTAAATATGATTTTTGGATAGTTTGTTGGCGGGAATTTGATCGAAATATTGAAGAACACAATTTCCGAGTTGTCGACGTTTCGAAACCTCAATGTTTCATCTTCAGGACTCTGAAGTATAAGACCAAAACCATATATCTATCAGGTTGAAATACGAGGTATTTATATTTTCAATATCAGATCTTTTGTTAACACATTTTCCTCCATGTTTTGTTATTTCAATCATTCCATTCACGAGCCTTTTTTTTTGTCTGTTGTCCAATGATACTGACTGAACTGAAGTGGAAGGTATGAAGGGATGATTTAGTTCACCGTAGAAATGGAAAAAAAACAACAGTATTGCTTTTTTGGATGTTTTGATAGTAAAATCAAATACAAAAATCATAACTGATTGGTATCACACAGAACTTACTTTGAAATATTCATGAAATACCTCTGTACACCCACTGACACAAACGATAAACATTATTAACCGACCTAGATTTAAAAAACCAAAACCTCAAACTTATTGAAACAATGTTACTGGAAAATTGCTACCATAAATCTCTGATTAAAAAACTATTATATTCCAGTAGTACAGAGGCGAGTAGTTTGCGTCAACACATCTTCACCTCCTACGAGAGATGAAGATGGGTTGCGGAAACTTAGGTGGCTACCTGCAAGTGGTATCGCTGGAAAACGGGGTTGACAAGGAAAATCCAGTGGGAATGACCAGAAATGGTCAAAACCTGCGGATCTCTAAGTCAATCTCAAACCAAATGCCACCACAACATGGCTTAATCCAAGGCGTCAAGCGACCCGTGCCGAGGGATGGATGATACCTGAGCCAGTCAGGTATCACAAACGGAGCCTCTGGGATACATGGTGACCTCCCAGAGTAATCTGCCTTACACCTGCGCAGGGGGCACCGCAGGTGTGGACTACCCTTTCCCCTACACTCGTGGAAACAAAATGGAAACCACACAGAGAAACAACCCTGGGGAACTTCCAGTTGAAGAAGACCCAACACCGATAGCGGGTATGGAAGTCGAGGAGATTCCAGTTGAATCACACTTGGCACCAGAAACCGTGAACCCAACCGAGGAGGGATCAGCAGATGGTCGAACACCTACTGAGAAACTCCCGGAAACAGAGTGGATTCCAAAGCCATTTGGTAAAATGGAAACCAAAAAGATTCTTCAGCTCATCAAAACCCAGGACATGGGGATATATACTGAAGAATGGCTTGTCATCAAGAGACAAGAGGAGGCCTCGGGTCTAACTCTTGTCTTTCAATCTTCGACTGTGACGCCCTAAGTAGTAGGCGACACAGAACCTTTGGAGAGATCAGCCCGGAAACAGGCATGAATCCGAAGAACCTTATCAACAGGCTTCTAAACCTAATTAAAGGTACAAACCTGTTTGAATGGGGAACCATTGACGACAGAGTGATACAATAGACCCCAGCTGGTCGCAGTGTCAAGGGAAGCCAAGGGCCAACCCTGTCTCTGGCTCGTCAGCTTCCAACCAACCAACCAACCAACCAGTAGTACATAGGAGAAAGCACCGTTAAACGTCAAGTATTCCAAACGACCACATGTAGAAGGTCTGACACCACAACTCTGCAGAATCTTAGAAAATGAAAATTTCAAAATCAGCATGAAATGTGAAAACACAGTAAAAATAATTGTTTCACAAGACTAAAAACAAACACACCTAAAGATCTGAAATCAAACATTATCTACAAAATACCATGTGCTGAGTATGACAAGGTATACATAGGGCAAACAGGCAGATACTTGAAACAAAGAATGACAGAACACAATAGGGATTGTAAAAATATACACAACCCACTTAAAACAATAAAAAATCCTACAAGTGTTGGAGAACATTGTAAATCATCTCTTCACACCTTTGACTTCAGTTAAGTCAGTATCATTGGACAACAGGCAATATTAAAAAATAGACTCATGAATGAAATAATTGAAATATCAAAGCATGTGTAAACAAAAGATCTGATATCGAAAATCTGAACAACTTGTATTTTAACCTGTTAGAAAAAATCGAACACAAATTGTGAATTATGAAGAAAATACTTTTTTCTATTCCCTGAATCTTTCTCATCAGTCTTTTTTACATTACAAAGAAACGATTCATCGCCAGTCCAGTTTGTTCACTTCATTGTGTATGTCTTCCGTGAACCTGTGCATGTAATTATATTTTATGTCTAAATTATTTATATTACCACTTTTGAACTCGGAGAGCTACCCTAAATGTAGGTAATTATAATATCAATGTTAGTTTTCTGTATATTGTCTGAGGTTTTCTCCTTTTTAACAAACGTTATATTGAGTATTGTATCTTATTGTTTCAATACTCCATTGGAAAATTCCATTTTAACATATTTATTTTTGTTGTTATACTTCCTAAAGTTTCGAAACGTCGACAATTTAGAAATTGGTTTTCTTCAATATTCCGACCGAATTCACGCCAACAAATTATCAAAAAATTTCAATGAGTGTTTATCAAATAGGTCTTGCTCCTTCATATATTCAAGATAACTTCGGGTTGGAGAAAGCAAATATATTTGAAATTGATATGCGTAATCTTGAACCGGGACTATTACGCTGCCACAAAGCGTCCAGATTTAGGAATGCTGTGGATTTAATTTAGTACTATTCCTGATGCACCTGCATATGATCGTGTTTTAGGCTTCTACTGTACCTGCAAAAGTGGAGCAAGAACAGTGGGGTACTGTTCCCATATTCACAGCGTAATTTGATGAATAGGATGATAAAGTACCCTTGCCATGAACTATTAGACAATGTTTTAGATTGCGCAAATAGACCAATCAATATTTTCTGAATTTACGTTTCAAGTCATTGGTTATTGTTTGTTTTTTGAGAGTTCCATTATGTTGTGAATTGTTGGTTGTGTCGTTTATAACTAATTAGTTCAATTTGTTTGAAAATATGAACAGGATGTTCATAAAATCAATACGACGTTTTTACGAATTTTGGCCGCTTATATCTCAGAAACTAAACACACAAAATGGTTAAGGTCCACACATTTTTCTTATGACCCATCTCACTATAACATTATGAAATTTCGGTCAATTCGACCGAGAGCCAATTCTCCATATGTAGAAACTCTCCTTCAGCAAGGAATGATCAATGAGTTTTTATGGTTGAGAATATTTGAGTAGACTTTTTTGTGTATCCCCAGTCACCAATAATTAGTATGGATATATATACTCTTCGAAAGTTTCAGAATCGACATTCAGATCAATAGCATTGGCAACCATAGTCCAACTAGTATAACCATAATTAGCAATTCCATCGTATCAACACAATCCACTTTTGAAGTCCAAGAAAGTGTGTTCAGTCACTGACACCATCACATTCTCCCTTTTATGTCTACAATGCTTGAATATGTAAACGGATATAACAACGACCGATATCAGAAATAACACCCCAACCACGGAAAGCGTCAGCGAATTCAAGTAGGCCATGGGAAATCCTCCGTGGATGGAACAGTTGGATTCCTGCTCATCGTTTCCCGAGGGGCAGTGTCTCAGGCCATCGCACCAAAGTTCCGAACTTATACAGGCCCCGAGCTCTGGACAGCTGCAAAAGTCGTATTATATCAGAAAGTTGTTTTATTGAAGGGTGAGTTTCTTTTGGTGAACTCGGGAAGATCATTTCTGAAACCACTGTGGGGAATTGGTGGAACTTTATTGGGGTTTTAATAACTACAAAAAGTTTTTATTGACTGAAGTCGCGTTCGTGCTTTGCTTTCCTATGCTGCTCTTTCGGAAACAATTATACAGAGTGGTTCTTGAGTACGTGTAGAAAATTAAGCATGTTGCTGATGTCAAAATATGAAGAAAAGTTCCTATAAACATATAATAATAATAAAGTTCCTTTATTGACAAAAAACAATAAACAATGAGTACATGAATATTAACGGGTGGCGTTATTCGCTTTACACGCTCTTCCATATAACCACCCTAAGAGATGCAACACAACTGATAATTAAGATAAATAATGAGTAATTATGTACGATAAACGGGAAAACAAACAAACATGAAATTAACTACATCTAAATGCACAATAAGAATACTGAAGAGTCAGCTACTGATTGCCAACAAATGTAATTTGAGATGTTTGCCGAAGGACCCCACACTGGGTAGTAACTTGATTGACGAAGGTATGGAATTAAAAGTTCAATAAGTTCCTATTACTATAAAAACTCAAAATCAACCATGTCATAAACAAATTAATTTAAATTACATTGAATTGCTGCAATTCACAATCATCCGAATGTCAACATAAATCTGTAAAAGTCCATAAATGAAATATGCCCCATTGAGTAAATGAATATGATAACACATATGAGAGGTAAACACCTGTTTGCTATCAATTCATAAGAAATCAGGAAAAAATAAAAACAGTGAGAATGAGAAAAAACTCTGAAAATGGAACATGTGAGGGAAAAATTAACAAGACTGTTTACCATTAGAATAAATGAAATATGTGATCCAAATCGATAAAGTTATAGGTCGCCTACACTCGCTACGATACGCCTATTATTTTCATGGGCACACCAAATGTACACTTTACCATTGAAAGACCAGGCCTGGTTATTTCCTAACTTCTTCTTCGCAGCATAGAGGAGATCGTGCCAGTGTTTCGTGAGATCTTCATAGACAGACAAACCTGTATCCTTGAGAGCTCTTCTCGCATTAATGACATCATTTCTTTTGACACCACTCACAAAATTGACTATAATGACACGAGGATGGGCCCCAGAGGGCTCACCAATACGAAACACACCAACAAAATCCATTGTAGAACATGAGATCCCTAGGTGACTTTGAAACACGATGTCAAGAAGATTATCCTTATCAGGGACGCCGTTCAATCTCAGAGAGTTACGTTTACAATGCTGCTCTAAGATATCATATCTGTCCTCCAAGACATGGATTGCTTTTCTGTTGGATGACACATTTTTCCCAATTTGAGTTATAGACGTGAAGAGTTCATTAATCTTAGCATCAAGTTTGGCATCTAACTTAATGATCATTTCATCCATTTTTCTCAAGCTTGTCGATGAAGGTGTTACAAACCTTGTTTACAATAGACTCCAAATCACTGTGGATGTCCTCCGAATTTTTCTTACCACGACTCATGGCGCGCCTTTAACGACTGGTAGGACCATGAACTAGTGAAAAGTTAACTGATACTGCAGTACAAAAGCTCGGTTATCAATCAAAACTTCATGTACATGGAACATAGGGCAATAAAGCACACCATATATACACTATTTGATACAGCAAGTATGATGAAACCATAAATTTGAGCACTTATTCACGGAGCTCGACAAACATGTGCTACTCGCACATTGTCAGTATCTATATCTCTCTATGTCCGCAAGTTATTCGTTTCTGAGATGCATGGTGTCAAAGTTAAATTCTTATTTTTATTTTTTGTTAATACATTTCAAAATAATTGTGATATTCGAGTAATGTTTAGTATCTGGAGTATTTTTCAATGACAAAATCAAATTTGATGTTAGTTTGTGACTTTCGTGGGGGTGGCGCCACCTACATGTCTTCTCAGTCATTTGAAATGTCATAACTTCTTTATACGTACCTGTATCACGTTTTCTAGTGGAAAAATCGATTTTTCTAAAATTTTTGTGTATAAAATATATTCTTGGTAGAGGTCGCTGCAAGCAACTGATTTTTGAATTCAAAATTAATTTAGTTAAAGAAATTATTTTTCTTCGATTTTATTTCAAAATAGGAATCGGGTGTTATTACAATTTGATACTAATAATAATAACAGTAATTAAGACCAATTTAATACTAAAACTGTAAGTAGAGGGAAAAATTAAAGTAATTGTTCAAAATGACCACCTTGCACCATTATGCATGCGTCGGCTTCTCGTCTCATGGACCCATGTGCAAGTTCCATTATACCTGGTGTATTTCGGATAGCGTCACATCCACCAATGATTCGTTGACGAAGTTGTTCTTTGGTTTCTATTGGCACCGTATAAACTAGGGCCTTCAAGTGACCCCACAAAAAAAAATCAATTGGATTTAAATCCGGGGACTTCGGAAGCCAGAATTGATTTGGAACTTCAGGGCCTCGACCGATCCATCTGTTTCTGAATCGCTGATTTGAAAACGAACTATTGAAGTGAAATGCGCTGGCGCTCCATCATGCATAAATTCTTTGTCTCAGTGAAAGTGGAATGTCCTTAAGTAATTCAGGCAAAATATTTTCAAGGAAATCATGATAAAAATTTCCATCAAGGGTCCCTGGAAAAACGTGGGGACCAATCAAATAATCCCCAACAATACCAATCTACACATTCAATGATGAATGGTGTTGAAACCTGGACTGAACTATTGCCTGAGGGTTTTTGTCACACCATACATGATTATCATGAAAGTTCATTATGGCGTTCTTTGAAAAATGTGCCTTATCAGTGAATAATATCCCTGCAGAAAATTGAGGGGTTTTGTGCAATTTTCTGCAGTTTCCATTGACAAAATGTTACACGGGAAAGGAAATCTCGGGGCAACAATGCTTGGACACGCTGTATGTGATAAGGATACAACTGATTTTGTTTGAGAATCAACCAAACTAATTTGTGATATACGTTCAGATTTTGTGCAATTTTTCGTGCGTGTCTGTGGATCTTCTTAGATTGCCTGAGGAACAGCTACTTCAACTTCTGGTGTCCTAGTAGTCAACGGTCTGCCTGCCACTGGAGTTTTTTTGAAGGATTCAGACCCCATAAGCCGCTAAAGAAGGTTTCTGAGTGTCTGGTGATTCGGCGCTCGATGATTAGGGAATCTTTCATTATAAATACGTCTAGCTTCGTAGCAATTGCCACCGGCCAGACCATATACGTAAATCATATTAGCCATTTCGCTATTCGTGTATGATGCCATTCGACAAAGATTGGAACACAAATACAGAAAACAAGTTCACTGTCACAAGAACGGTTTGAAATGACCTTGATGTTATTTATTTAAATCGGAAAAGAGTCCAATAAAACTATGTAACAAAAAACAAGAATAATTTTTTGACTACATTCAAGTATTGAATGTAGAAGACAATTAAACGGAAGAAGACAAATGCATTGGCGTATTTCCGATATTCACTACTTAGAGGCGATTTTCAAGCCCCACGGAAATAATTGAAATGCATAGATTATTTCAAATCCCAATAATTCGAAAACAGTTGCTCGCACCGACCTCTACCAAGAACATAAGAATATCTTTTTTGAACAAAAATGGTAGAAAAATGGATTTTTCCACTAGAAAACATGATACAAGCACGTACAAAAAAGTTATGGCATTTCAAATGACTGAAAAGACATGTAAGTGGCGCCACCCCCACGATAGAGACAAACTAACATCAAATTTGATTTTGTCGTTGAGAAATACTCCCAGATACTAAACTTCATCCGAATATCACAATTATTTTGAAATGTATTCACAAAAAATAAAAATAATAATTTAACTTTGACCCCTGCATCTCAGAAACGAATAACTTACGGACATTTGTTTATGGAAACTTTTCTTCTTATTTTGACGTCAGCACCATGCTCTTAAATTTTCTACATGTACTTAAGAAACACCCTGTATATCTCACTTGATCAACCCCGTTTTCTTTCTACCTCTTGCGTAATCTAGAGAATTATTCAATTAGCAATAACATTTTTTTAAATCTCCCCAAATACTTGAAACAAATTTTTTATAGATTTTGACGTGCTCTTCTCGAATTTCTTATTTAACGATGGAAATACATAGGCATATCAAATTTCCTACAATTTATGTTATAACATTTTTTTCTTTCGAAAAATGGATTGTTTCAGAGTACGAGGGCCGCAAAGTCTACTCCAAGTATCGCATCAATTCAAAACTCGTACTGATGATTCAGTGTAGATGTGTGTTAGTTTGCGGCACTCGTTCGCTAAAACTATAAATATAACAAAAAAAACTTCGAGAGATAAATTGTAGGAAATTTTCTCTAGTTCAATTTGTTACCCTACTATTTTCATTGTAAAATGATTCGGAAATGAGATATTGTCAAAAAACTATTTTTGAGCGCCATTTTTCTAATATGGCGGCGCAAACGGCAAAGATACGAGGTGACAAAGGTAAAATTTGGAATGAGCTCGTCGAAATCTTTGAAAATACCAATTTTCAAAACTCTTGAAAACTTTCCAGGTAACTTCCGTTCTGAGCACCAAATGACTGAAGTATATCACAAATGAAATCAGAACGAACTGGAGAATTGGAAAAGCAAGGAAAAGTGATCAGAAAAATGCCGACGTTTCGACGTTCATTTGACTCTTCGTCAGGGCTGAAAATACATAATAGATTTACAATAATAATACATGTCATATTATTATAACAATGGGATTACAATATATGAATAATATAACAAGACAATTCCAAAAACAGTAATATGTTAAAATTGAATAAAATTCAGTTGAACAAAAAAAAATACTCGAAAAATAAAATGATACAAATAGAGACCTACCTTTTTTCAGTTATTCAGACTTATATCATTGATAGCTTGGAGTATTTCATTGAAACTATGTATTGTTGCTTTCTGGACGGTATCTGGTGAAATCAATTCCGCACGTTCATGCACCAACGGAATAAAAAGTGAGTTCGAAAGAAACGTTGTGAGCGAAGAAAATAGTTATTTATACAACAAGAATAAAAAAAATGTTCATATTCGAGTTTTGTACCTGATTTCTTCCGATACTTTGGTTTTTTAATATTAAAATGAAAATACCCTTTATTATTAACGTTTTGAAAGCAAACGTCCAATTTTTATTGTTTTGGCAGTGATAGTGTCATTAAGCCAAATTATTTCAGTCAATCGCAATACATACCTACCAGGAAAAATTAGAGCAAATATTAGGTTGTCAGGGTGATTGTGATATGTTTAATAAAAAACGATTGAAATCAGAATGGTGGGTATTGTCTATTACCTCTATTTGAATAACCTAGGTCTGTAATTTTTTGCACGCTGTGCAGACATTTGTTTTGCACTCTGTTCAGAAATAGTATTGGAAAAATGAAATCCAATACTTACGTCGAAAATGTGTAATTTTTGATAACTTTTAAATGTTGAAAGTGCGCTATTTTTGAAAAGAGTGCAAAAATAGTATTTTATGTAACAAGTACGAAAAATGAGGCTTTCGCGGATGAATCGTAATGTTAACGGACGAGGCGCTAGCCCGTAATCCGAAGATGAGTCCGCGAAAGCCATTTGCGTACATGTTTCATACAATGTTTTTTCGTATAAGCTTTCCAAAAAATGTTTCATGTAGGAACTATGATTTTATTTCTGCTATCGATACGCAAATATATTAGTTGACAGCACCGGCAGAAGGCCGTGGGAAATATCGAATCAGATTGTCTATTACCGACGTGTCAAAAGTCAAATATGTCGACATTTGCGTTTGTTGTTATGTTCTCTAATTGTGTTTTCAGAAAATTTTTTCAGGATCCAACTATACTGACGTATTATGGGGATATAGACAGTAGAATATAATGAACTTGTAAGTAAATATGACAACCATTCAGAAATATACTCCAAATTTGAAAGAAAATTGTAAATGTATTCAGTATACAGCGAAATCCTGTTTTCCTCTGGTTTGACATTCGAATCGTGAATGCTAGATGTCGCTCACTTTGTGGTAATCCTGAATAGTAAGTGATATTTGGAATAAATGAAATATGAATTGTTAACATCCAATAAATGTATGTAGGTTTAGGTGTGAAAATCGAAAATCGAAACCGACTCCTTTGGGCGCGATTTTGACCCACTTCCAGACTTCTGAATGATTTGAAATTTGGCAGGTGTACATGATTCCGGTGACAATGCATTAAGAAACTTGTGTGAGAAAAAAACAATTAGCGGCTCCAATATGGCGTACGAGTTTTGTGATTATGGTCCAATTCGCTTCAAAATTGGTATCTGAGGGTTTTCGTAGTCGAAAATTATGATTCTTCCGTCAAAATTGAAAAATTCTAGATGGCGGCTTTAAAATGGCGGCCAAGTTTTGTGATTATGGTCTGATTCTATTCAAAATTGGTATGTGCGGGTTTTTGGGGTCGAATATTATGATTCTTTTGTAAAAATTGAAAAACTCAAAATGACGGCTTCAAAATGGCGGCCGAGTTTTATGATTATGGTCTGATTCTATTCAAAATTGGTATGTGGAGGTTTTTGGGGTCGGAGATTATGATTACCTAATTTGATAAGATTATTCCATATTTTGATTTGCATCAAAATAATAAAAATAATAGTTTAAAAAATACAAAAAAACACGCTTTTATGAATAAACCACACTAAAAAGTAGGAAATGAATAATAGTTTGAAAAAACTAAGAAACACGCTTTTATAGAAAACCAGACAAAAAAAATAGAAAATAAAAAAAAAATGTATTTTATTTAAAAAAAAGCGTGGGGTGCATGGTATCAATAATTATATAGTACATTACACACCTAGGGCAGTAAAGTAAGAAATGTCTTAGATCACAGATAATTGTTGGCCGAGGCGTTACCATGCACCCCACGCTTTTTTTAAAATAAAATACATTTTTTTCTTATTTTCTATTTTTTCAGTCTGGTTTTTTATAAAGGCGAGTTTTGTAGTTTTTTCAAACTATTATTTTGTTTGCGATTGTTCGAAGAAAGAAAGTATGAAAGTCATCATGTTTGTACCTACCGCAACAAAAAATAGTTGACAATTTTATTCTGAAACAATCAAAATTCCTAGCTTTTCTGCGGCAAAATGTTATCGGTAGTTTTTATATTGATTATAAACATCTGATTTTATGAACATCCTGTTCATATTCTCGAACAAATCAACCTGTTGATGTTCACTTATTTTTACCGTTTTAGGGAGCTTAAACAAAAAAAAATCTATACGTCGCTCACAGGTGAAAATGAAGGAATAGCTGGCCAAAATTATATAAAGACAACATTTTATTTTTGTTGATAGTTTACACGTAGAATAACACTTATCAATTGATTAATCGCATGGAAGGTACTGAATGATCACATATTGCCACGTTTATAGTATTATCACGCTTTTCGCAAGCTTCTATTTAACTTGCTTCATTCGCATGTCCTGTCTCTCCGGTTCAAAATTTGTAAGTGAATTTTGACACATTTCTAATGGTGTGATTGACTGGAAATTTGGCAGGTGCATATAATTTTGGTGACAATGTCTTATGAAATTTTTATTAGAGAAGAAAATATAATGGCGGCTCCGAGATGATGCCTGGACCAATTCTGTGATGTTCCGATTTCTATTCAAAATTGGTATGTAGGGGTTTTTGGGGACGGAGATTATTTTTTTTTTTTCAAAACCCATAAATTCAAGATGGCAGCTCCAAGATGGCGAACGACTTTTGTGATTAAGGCCCGATTCTATCGAAAATAAGTATTTATGGGTTTCTGGGGTCGGAGATTATGAATTTTTTGTCAAAAATCATAAATTCAATATGGCCGCTCCAAGAGGGTCGACGAATCTCCACATTTATGATCCTATTTGCCTCAAAAAGGAGTATTTGGTTTTCAAAGTCGAAAATTCGAAATGGATTCGCCAATATGGCGGATGAACTTTGTTATTGATAATCAGAATCAACTCAAAATGGACTTGTATGGATTCTTGGATTCTTTTACTTTGAAAACGTTCATCTTTTCTTGAGGCACTTTGCCACTTCTTTTTATATTGATGTATAAATTTGTAGCCTCACGAATTTTTGAAACCAGGTATTCACATATTGACTCATTCTCATCTGATGCGCCATTTTTATAAAAAGTAACAAGTTCTCGTCGACTAATTGAGATTTTTATATGTGGAAAAAAAACTGTTATTACTACGAGACCTCTAATATTTTTACATTCTGACTGAATATTTTTTCTGCAATTCGATTGATTGTCGATGAAACATTCTGAAATCTTCCCTGCCGCAATGGGAGATTTCCTTTGGGAGGTAGAGAATGGCGAAAAGTACTTCTCACCTAATTTCAAGTCTATAATTATCAATTGAAGAACAATAATACAAATTTAAAGCTAATAACTTATAATGCCTGAAAATATTTTTCGTAATCTTCTGGCTCGGCGAAAGAGTGGTAAAAAGTGCAATAGGATTTTTTTCCTCTATACACCACTGGAAAAAAATAATGAATGTGTTCGACTCGAACTAGTTGACAGACACTGCATAATTTATATTATCCAATATTTTCACAAAATGAAACATTTGGTACGTCATGTGATGCAATAATGAATATTTATGTGGACTCAGATTCAAGATGTTCGAAAGAGACAGAACTGGAAGCAGATTACTTTAGGATATTGGACAATTTCTGATGGCACACCCTGTACAATAACATAGACTCAATTTAACGGAGTCCTTAATTCAATTACCAGTATACTATACTGACCTATCTTGTCATGAAAATATACAATGTACCTACTTCAATAAATAGATCGATTGAGGTCGCGAATCTCAGCTCTATTTCAGAAGGACTGCAGCTACTAAGAGAGAAGGGACCTGATTGGAATTTTTTAGAAAACCCAGGGAAATCGATTTTGAAATGAGCCACGGAATTTGTAAAATATCAAAGATATTGATTTTTGTCCCACACCCACGGGGTAAATCTCGTCATGGGGGGCTAAGCTTAAAGACAATCGATAACCCAACATTAAGTTCTCACATTCAAATTGAAAAAAAAAACAGAATTTCTTCCCAAATTATGGGGATTTTTTTTCAAATTAGCGCTTGGCGCGTATACACTCAAATAGATCTAACAGATTTTTTTCTGTGAAGCACAGGTAGGCGCAGCTGAATTTAATACCAATTGAAAGCTTTTGAAATGAGCTTTCATATGATACCAAATATGCCGTTTGATCTTGATTGATATGGTACTTTCATTCCAAAGATAGTAGATGGAATAAATTGTTTGTCATACTAACTTTGAAGTCGTGTTATCTTTGACTGGATAGATTAAAAGTAATGTTTTTATGCAAATAAACATGTTTCTTACCTTCTTGAACGCAATCCATGATGGATGAAATACTTTTAACCCTGCAGCAAATTTTAAACACACATCAAATAGTTCTCAAAAGACTCCATATGACGATCTGTCAAGAAAACGACTTTGTTTGAAAACACACAGGTAACTAGATAAAGTGCTCAAAATCGAATTTTGCTCACCAAAAAATGGTCTTACCCGCCCTATCAATAGTGCAACAAGTTATTGTTCAATTGATATATCTTCAGAAAAAATGATTTTGGCCAGCTTTTTGGTCATCCTCACCTGTGTGCGTCGTGCAAAAAAGTACAGACCTACGTTGTTTACTTTTTCCTGGTAGGTATGTAAGCAATTCACTGAAATAATTTTGCCTAATGTCACTGTCACTGTCAAAACAATAAAAATTGGACGTTTGCTTTCAAAACGTTAATAATAAAGGGTATTTTTCATTTTATATTGAAAAACAAATATATTGGAAAAAATCATATATACAACTCGAATATAACGCTTTATATTCTTGTTGTATCAATAACTATTATCTATTTATTAGTACGGTACTGAATAAGTTAAATGGAAATGAATATTCAATACGGTTTGTCCTGAAACACTTTATATATATATATATATATATATATATATATATATATATATATATATATATATATATATATATATTTATATATATATATATATATATATATATATATATATATATATATATATATATATATATATATATATATATATATATATATATATATATATATATATATATATATATATATATATAAAAATATATATATATATGTATATATATATATACTTTTTGTATGAATAACTATTATCTATTAATTACTACGGTACTGAATAAGTCAAATGGAAATGAATATTCATTACGGTTTGCCTGATAAACACTTTATATTTGATGAGAATATGATTATAGCACATACACTCACTATATCTGTGTCAGTTCTCATATTCACAGTATCTCTACGAAATATATGAATAATCATTTCGCTATTATTCATTTTATAAAGATTATTTTACCTGTAAAAAAATTTAGCTTCTTCAAAATTGAACTTGTGACTTACTGTGAAGTGTGAAGTTATGCAATGCTAAAGCTGTTATTGGATTTGTCCTTGTTTTTCCTTACATAGTCATACCTGTGTTGTTGAATGCGAGTTCTCAGATGTTGTTTGGTCATTCCAATTTAAGACAGTTGTCTCTATATGCCAAATTAGAGCAGTCAAAAGTTGGGGATTTGCCTTTGAGTTTTGTGAATACACTTTTTATCTGAATAATGGCATAACAAGCTTATTTCATTCGAGAAGAGTTATGTCAGGCAAAACTTTATTTTTTCTGATAAACCTTACTTGTATGAAAACGTATATAATGTAGTGCCAGCATGATTATTTTTTTCTGGAATGTTGAAATGATTGTATTCACTATTGATTTATTCACAAGATATTTGGGATAGTTAGTGTCTTTTAATAATTTTTTCAATTTAAATTCATTATCTTTGTGAAATTCTGAGCTACTGAGATGATGCACCGTGAATAGCATATTCTTAATCGAACTGATTTTGTATTGCAGAGGATGATTTGAATAATAATTCAGTAGTCTACCTGAACTTGTTGGTTTGAAATACCAATTTATTTTCAGACTTCCATCTAGTTGTCTCAATATTAGAGTATCCATAAATGGTATTCTTGTCTCGACTTCCATCTCTAAAGTAAATTGGAGTGTGGGATGATAATTATTAAACACATTTGAAACGTAAGCGATTTCATTATTTGAAATAGCCATAATCGTGAAAGCTTCGAAAATATCCATAAAGTTTGTCTATCTGTAGAACGTTTACGGAGCAAAAAGTGTGGTAAGGATGACACAAAATCTCCATAGCACCAACGAATGATCGATGAGTTAATGAGCACTAAATTCAATTGCCTTCCAAATAGTCACTCAATATAACAATAGACTAATCGATGAGTCAATGTGCACTATATTTAATTACCTCCCAAATGGTCACTCAATATAACAACGAAATTATTTGCGAATAAAGAACATACTAAACAGCATCAAGTAATACATCAAATCTAAAACAAGCAAATTAATGGGTTCATTTTATTTATTTTGCCACGTTTATATCAACTCGCTCTCGTAGTCTGTCCGTTCGGTACAAATCTTGTTTGTTTGTCTGTAATAATGCTATTAATAGTAAGGAGCAATCGATTTTGAAATCTTTCCGAAGAGGTAGAGACTTGAAACAGCTCAGAGCTGGATGACAATGCCATACCAACTCGCTTTCTTGTCTGTCTGTTTGTTCGTTTGTCTGCAACAATAAAGATAATATCAAGGAGGAATCGATTTTTTAACTAACCTACCGATGAGCTAGATACTTGAAACTTTAAACATAGCTCAGAACTAGATGAACATTTCATATAAACTCGCTTTCTGGTCGATTTGTTTCTTCGTTTGTCTGTAATAATAAATAGTAAGGAGTAATCGATTTTAAACTAACTGCCCGATAAGTTAGAGACTTGAAACTTCAGACATAGCTCAGAAGTGGATGAAAATGCAATATTAAGTCGTTTTCTTGTCTGTCTGTTTATTTATCTGTAATAATGATAAAAAGAGCGATGTTCAAAATGGATTGCAAAATTTCCCACCACAAGACTAAAAAGCGGAAAATAATTATTTAGATAATTTTCTTTTCAATATACCACGTTTATAAAACGCACTAAAAAGTATAAAATAATTTATTCTAGCCCCATACAGATTTATAATCCCAGACAAATTCCCAATCCATACAGATTGCCCTGAAAATTTGTAATTGAGAACTCTTAATAGCCATAAAAATAGTTGTACGATTTGAAATGGAAAACTATTCATGCAACAATTATCTATTGCATTGAATCTTACAAGTATTTTCATAGCTATTCAAAATTCAAAAAATTTTCGAACAATCTGTATTGGTTATAAATCTGTATGGGGCAAGGAGGAATTATTTTATACTTTTTAGTCCGTTTGAAAAACACGGTATATGGATTTTTTTAATTAAAATAATCATTTTCTGCTTTTGACTCTTGTGTGGAATTTTGTGATTGACTTCAAACATTTTGATGATATTATGACAGAGACATGTGGCAAATTCCAGGTTTGTTTCAGTTTCTCCTCACCTTATCATACATGTCTCATTGTTTGTTTTTCCTCCAGTTCAGAGCTATGTTTAAAGCTTCAAGTCTCCTTACTATTATTATTATTTCAGAAAAACAAGCTAACAGAAAGACAAGAGAGCAAGTTGATATTGCATTGTCATCCAGTTCTGAACTATGTTTGAAGTTTCAAGTCTCTAGCTCATCGCGAAGTTAATTTAAAATCGATTGCAAGATTTGTACCGAACGGACAAACAGACAACGAAAGCGATTTGATATAAACGTGATAAGTCTTCATTCACATTCTAGTTGGATTTGACAGATAAATGGATGGATTAATTTAAATTATATTATTCCAATGCACTCACCTATATTGACACTCCGGAGGGGGAATCACAGACATTGAATTGGACAAAACCAATGCTGGGTTTTTGGATACTTCCATCCACGTAACAGCAAAGTTACCAGTCTCTTTTCTCGAAAATTCTACGATTAAACTCCTAGTATTCTTATCACGAATCTTATTACTATTATACATATGCCATCCTTCGGAAAACATTTCCACCATATCATCCATACTTTCCTGGTATGGACATATGATATGAACCATCTCTGTTTCCCCCGCCATGAAAACCAAAATCCTATTCTTTGTCTTACAAAGTCGCTGGTCTTTTTTCTCGGTACCTTTGATTTTGAGGTAGACGAAATTACTTTCTCCATCGGGTTCTATTAACCAAGGCTGTTGTAGACAGTATCTGATGCTCTGATTTTGGAAAACATCTTCATCGTTGTTCGTGAGACTCTCTTCATGATTCCGTATCGTTACCTCACCACTAGAGCCATGCAATTTCCGATTGCCCCAAGGGTTTAGACAATTATTCTCACTTGCTATCAGTTCGAAGGTAGCGTCAAAAAAATAGCTGCTATGATCTTCATTAACGTTCATTTTCTGCACCACAAACTTCACCACAACTCTATTTGAAGTCTTGGTGATCACAGTAAAGGGTTCTGATATATTATGGCAAATACAATCCCGTTTAAACTCGATATCCTCCCAAGGATATTCTGAAATCTGAATGAGTGCGATTCCTCTTTCTGCCCTTTGTGGTTTACATTCCCATCTGTTCACATCTGGATTGTGGACAGAATTGCATTCTTTCGACCCAAATTGGGCCTTGTTAAACGTTATCTTAAATCTCTGCTGATCGTTTGACTCGAATTGATATGTGCATGATAAGTCTTCTTTTCCGCCCCTTCCAAAGAGAAAAACAATCTTTGGTGAGAAAAATCTTCCGCTGGAGCCTCGGAAGAGTCTATCACAGGGATTATCAGAGAACTGTGTGCCCTCTTGGAATAAATCTACGAACTCATATCTCAGTATAAAGCTAACTGGATACAGAACACTACCGTATCTAATACCATGAGATATTGTAAGGTCAGAATTTGTACTGACGTAGCTGTCACTCAAACTACAGGGTCTAGTGAGTCTGGTGAGGTTTTTAAGTAATGCGTGGTCACATAATGGAGGTTTATCATCTTTGCAGAATTGTGCCATCAATGGGATGGCACTTTTGCTTCTTATATCTCCGTCCCATATTTGCAAACGGACATCGCAATCACCCGGGTTATAGTTTGTTACCCTCTCGTTAGAAATTTGATATTTGATGAAGGAGATCCAAACGATTTCCGTAATGTGACCTCGGAAGTGATAGTGACAAGTTGTGTTCGGTGGCAGGGAGTGCAATGGACTTTTCAGATAGCCTGATGTATTTTCGAAAGTTGTTATCGAGAATTCGCACTTCTTACCATGTTCTATGTAGGTTGTAGAATCTTTTTTCACATGAAATACCTGGAAAAATACTATATTTCAGTTGGATGATTCAGAGTGTCAGGGTGATAATAAATTATTGTCAATGTCATGTTACCGAAGATTTTTTGTAAGGGTCCTTAGCCATGGCGCCAGTCACGGTAACAAAAATCACCAGTGCGTGCAGGCTCTCAGAATTGGAAGATTGTCTATGCTGGAGTTCTTTAATTTAGCGTAATAATGTTTTTGATAAGAGTTTGGTCTGGAGGCAAAATGGCGAAAAGTTAGAGCTGACGTTTCGATGACGTGGTGTGAGTATGAGAATGAAATAATGACAAGGACTAACTTTTGGCGCTCCCCAAAAATTTCACATATTTCAATATTCTGATTTTTTATCAATGACATTGGCTCTTTCTTTAAAAATAGCCAACGAAGGTTTATATTCCAAAATGGCATAAAAAACAACAAGAATCACTTCAACAAGTCATTAACCTATTATTTGCCTATTGTCGAACTAACAAATTACATCATAAGAGTTAGGAAGCGGGTCGAATAAATGTGAAACTCTCATGGAACCTAGTGAATTTTTGTCATGTAATAATTATTTTCTCGCAAATTATGGTTGAATGTAGGTAAAGTTCATCCATTATCAATTGCAGAAGCATAAAAAACAAGTCTCCCAGTCTTGAGGCACAATACTTTGAGCAGCAGAAGCGGAGATAACTAATTTTATTCAGATATTTAAATATTTTAAAAATACGTTAAAATGAAAAAATATGCCATGAACGAGGAAGCATGTATTAATCGGCAATCATATCATTATAATTTAATTTTCCATGGTCGAATAAAATCCGGATTTTCCAACAAAGCACATCACAACTATAGAATATTGATAGAATTAGCAGAATTGCAGTGAATAATATCAATATTTCTAGAAGAAAAAGCAGACAATAACTATATATTACTGACAAGTAAAATAACATTCGAACATGACATTCATATAAATAATAACAACAGATAAAACACAGGGTGATGAATTGCTCTCTTCAACACTCCCCCTCAATTCAGCATGGAGAAATCAGCACTGAAGACACCTAAACTCGACCTCATCTTCATAAACTGATCCAATGCTAAAGCCTTCGTCAATATGTCCGCTTTTTGCTCCTTGGACTCAATATACTCAATGTCGATTTCTTTGGAATTGTATAAGTCTTGAACAAAATTGTACTTTATATCCACATGTTTCAGTCGACGATGCTCCCATTTCTTCAGAAGATGTATGTAGGACTGATTGTCCTCATACATAGTTATGGGCCTGGAACACTGAACACCCATATCTGAAAGTATGCCCTTTAGCCAAAGAACTTCTGCTGCTGCGCTTGCAAGTGCAACATATTCCGCTTCCGTGGAAGATAAAGCAACAGTTTTTTGCTTTCTTGTGACCCAGCAAATTGTCCCTCCATATACTTCGAAGAGATATCCGCTTGTAGATTTTCGATCTGCATCTCCAGCCCAATCCGAGTCTGCATATCCGCTTAATGCAACATCCACATTCTTGGGGAAGAACAATCCATAGTCAACTGTTCCTTTCAGGTTCCTCAATATACGTTTCAATTCATTCCAGTGTTGTTCAGTTCCATTGCTTTGGTATCTGCTGAAGTAGTTCACAGCTGAACTCAAGTCTGGTCTTGTATTCAACATCAAATACATTAAACAACCAACTAGTTGTCGATATGGCTTCTTCTCCACAATAGAGTCTTCTTGGACTGCACTTTTCGTCAGTTCTTCAGTTGAAGTTACCATAGGAGTCTTAGTGGGATTGCAGTTTTCCATCATGAAAAGTTTCAGTACATTTTGAATGTAGTTGGATTGAATTAGAAATATTCCATATGGAACTCGTTGAATTTTTATACCCAAGAAATATTTCAGCTCTCCAAAATCTTTGTTACGGAATTCCTCCATGAGCTCTGTTTTTATTTTGTTGAGTTCCATTTCACTTTTTCCTGACAAGATGATGTCTTGTACATACAATAACAGAAAAGTTTTCGTTCCTCTTTCAGTTCTAATGTAGAGGCATTTGTCATATTCAGATTGCTCTAAACCAATTCTCTTCACATAACTATCAAATCGCTGGTTCCAAGCTCTTGGTGCTTGTTTGAGACCATACAGAGTCTTGTTGAGTTTACATACAATATTAGTTTCCTTTTCAATGAATCCTTGGGGTTGTTTCATATAAATCTCTTCTTCAATATTTCCATGAAGAAATGCATTTTTCATGTCCATTTGTAGAGCAAAGAGATTTTCCTTGTTTATCACTGACAGTAGGGTTCTCAGAGTTGTTAGTCTAGCCACTTGAGCAGAAGAATCAGAATAATCGAATCCTTGTTTTTGGGCACACCCTTTCACTACCAATCTTGCCTTGTATCTTTCCACGTTGCCTTCTTCATCATGCTTGACTTTGAATACCAATTTACAATCAATTGCTTTCCTTCCTTCTGGCAGATGTGTGAGAATCCATGTATGATTTTCCTTCAAAGATTCAATTTCATCTTGTACAGCTTCATACCACTGTTTCCTGTCGTCTTTGTTCTGAATATCATCGAAGTCTTCTGGCACATCATCTATGAAAGGGTCCGCATTCAATGCTAATTCACTGTAGTCTTCAAGATATTTTGGTTTCGTTGATAATCGGGAACTTCGGCGAGGTGTTCTTTCTTCTCGTTCATTTTCCTGGACGTTTTCATTACTCGATCCGCCATTTTCATTTTCCTTGAACGATTCAATTTCATCAATAGTGCCATTATCATAAAAATCTGAATTTTCGAAAGCAAACTTCTCTTCATCGAAAATTACATCTTTTCCAGAAATGATCCTATCATCTTCCGGGCACCACAAACGATATCCATTGGGGCAGTAACCGACCAGGAAACATTTTTTAGATCTACTGTCGAATTTTCCACTATTGAGTTCTTTTGGAATGCGAAGATATGAAACATCCAAAAACTCTCAGCTTTCTCAAGTTGGGTGTTTCTTCAAACCACATTTCAGCAGGTACGTTGTTTACCAAGGCATTGGTTGGACTTCGGTTGATTAAATAAACGGATGTCATAACAGCTTCGTTCCAAAATGTTTTGTTCAACTTAGAATTCAGCAACATGCATCTACTCTTTTCCATGATTGTGCGGTTCATACGTTCTGCGACTTCATTCTGCTGCGGTGTGTATCTGATTGTAAATTCATTCTGTATTCCACGTTCTTCAAAATATTCATTCATCTCATTGGATATGTATTCTCTTCTATTGTCACATCTGAAACGACTCAGCTTCAGGTTGAAATGAGATGTTGCCATTTTTTCATAAATTTTAAAATATTGAAATACTTCGGATTTGCATTTTAATGTATAAGCTGCAGTGAAATGTGTGTAGTCATCGATGAACGTGAGAACATATTTCTTTCCATCATAAGACACTGGAGATACTGGACCAAAAAGATCGCTATGAACCAGCTGCAAGGGCGTTTTTGCGCGAGTTCTTTCACAGTTGTGCGGTTGACTAATTTGTTTTCCTTCAACACAATACTGACATATTGACATTTCTGTAGTACTGGGGCCAATATCGATACCTTTCACCATTTTGGACAATTTCTTCAGTCCTTCATTGCTTATATGACCCATTCGCCGATGCCACAATTCGTTGACTCCACTTGTAGAACATACGTTCGCATTTTCAGGTTCCGGAATTATTTCAAGAATCGAGTTCATATAATTTTTGTTTTCTTATCGCTTCTGCAACAGATTTTCCATTTTTCGAAATGACTCCTTTTCCATCTTTGAATTTGATCTCGAAACCATTCATTTCTAGTTTTCTTACAGACAAAAGATTGAATTCTAGTCCAGGAACATACAATACTGTCTTTATATTGATAAGTCGCGACTTCCCTAGAATATAGGTCTTCACATTGACACTTCCGGTTTTTCTGGCTAACAGGGTTTCTCCGTTCTTTGCACTTTTTATTTTCATAGGTTCGTCCAGTTCTTTTATATTGTTCAAAAATATTTCTTTATTGACCATATGTTCCGATGCACCCGAGTCCAAATACCAACTCATAATTTGTCCACTGGTAGTTGCAGGAAAACAGAAGTTGTCCTCTTCTTCATTTGAACCCTCTGCTGCAATATGTGCTGAATTTGGAGTAGATTTCCGATGAACATCATGTTGGTTAAATTTCCGATTTCTGCACTCGCTTCGTTTATGACCATTGAGCCCACATTGATAACATCTGAATGGAAAAATCTTTCCTTTTTCGAATTCTCTCGATGAACTGGGATTCATATTTCAGCTGACTGGTGCGGTAAAGGCTGCCGAAGACTGAAAATCATATTTGTATTTTCTTGTTGTTCCCCTTCTTTTTGATTCTTCATCTATTAGTCGATTTTTGACGAAATTCAAGCTCAAATTTTCAGATGATAATGTTTCCAGGGCAGTAACTACCACTTCGTAATCTGAAGGCATGGTGAGTAACAAATGGCACACAATATCTGTCTCCTCAAGAGTTGCTCCACTTGATCTCAGTTCACGAATGAGTTTGTCAAATTTCAAAAAGTGTTCTGACAAATTTCCTTCAGATGTGTGATATTTCATTGTTAGAAGGGATTTCCTCAATGAAAGCTGGCTTGCGATGCTTTTTCTCTCGAATGTGTCCGAAAGAACTTTCCATATGTCATTTTGGATGTAGTTGGATTATCAACGAAACCAAAATATCTTGAAGACTACAGTAAATTAGCATTGAATGCAGACCCTTTCATAGATGATGTGCCAGAAGACTTCGATGATATTCAGAACAAAGACGACAGGAAACAGTGGTATGAAGCTGTACAAGATGAAATTGAATCTTTGAAGGAAAATCATACATGGATTCTCACACATCTGCTAGAAGGGAGGAAAGCAATCGATTGTAAATTGGTATTCAAAGTCAAGCATGATGAAGAAGGCAACGTGGAAAGATACAAGGCAAGATTGGTAGTGAAAGGGTGTGCCCAAAAATCCATATTGTCTTTGATGTATTCCAGATGGCTATCAGCTATCCTTCGAATGATCTGCGACTTACATTTTTTATCTCTCTTCTGTAGATTGGCGAGTTTTTTTCCTTTCTCTGTTCTATTTTCTGGCTTATCTGATCTATTCACAATAACCATGCTTGTATAGGGTTCATGCACTAAACTCAAGAGATCCATCTCTTCCAACAGCGTTTCCATACGGAACTTCCAGTTATTGTTGTTAGTTCCTTCGAACAGGGGGATTCTATACTCCACTTCCTCGTCAGACATTTCAACAACTTTAATTCGGCTGATAAATTCTCTATTGCGATGGGTTCACTGGGCCCGTAACCTGATAGAATTAGCAGAATTGCAGTGAATAATATCAATATTTCCAGAAGAAAAAGCAGCAGACAATAACTATATATCACTGACAAGTAAAATAACATTCGAACATGACATTTATATGAATATTAACAAGGGATAAAACACAGGGTGATGAATGGCCCTCTTCAACAAATATTTTAAAATCTATTTAGATCCCAGACCAGAGACGCTACTGGCTTCCATTTACTCAGACCTCCTGAAACTGGTGAGCATTATCATTGGCTTGCGGTCACTCAAACAGCTGTCATTCAAACCCACATTGACTATCGGCTCTTTTGATCTACCGTTTGCCGACGGAGAATGTTTACGAGTAGTACACATTATTTTCCGTTCCGTTTCTCCACATATACGCACCTGTTAGCGAAATGAGTTTTTGATTTGATCCCTATAGAAACAGCTTCTGCAATTGAAAATGGTTAAACTATACCTAGGTTACAAAACTATGTGTTTATATTGTCAATATTTAGGAAATGTTTCAGTACTTAGCAAACGATATTTCAATAAGGAAAGGCGAGGAGAAAATGAACTGGAAATTTCCGTACTTTTTCGTATAGAGCTAGAGCACTGCAAATCGCGAAAAGTGCTCCAAATTGTCCATGATAATTGTGCCCTCTAGTAAAGCTCCACCACTATCAGATCGCTGCTTGCTTTATAGAAAATGGAGTATGAATTCGTTCCACACAGATCTTTAATTCCATACATTGTAGGATGAGGTCAGTCAATGTCTGATGATTAGATGGATATCTTCACAAACGAATGCTGGTGTCTCCGTAACTATCGACTCTATTACTTCATTGGGCATTGGTTCATTACTTCTTAAACTATGCACAGAAAGTTGAATATGGAAAATGAAAGTTGAATGCGGATAATTGAATGCTAAATATTGCTTGTTGAAATTTCAAAGTTGAATGTGGGAAATTGAATTTAAAAAGTTGAATGTTGAAAGCTGAATGATGGAATTTTAATTTGGAAAGCTCAAAGTTAAATGTTGAAAGTTGAATTTTGATAGTTGAACGTAGAAAGTGGAATGTTTATAACAGAAAATTGAAGGTGGGAATTTCAATGTGGAAAGTTGATAATTGAATGTTAATTTTCGGAAGTGAGATATTAGGTATTGGAAATTGAATGCTGAATGATAAAAAATTAATTTTAAAAGTTGAATCTTGAGAGCTGGATGTTGAAAGTTGAATGATAAGCAAAATATATGTTGTGCATTTTCAAAGTACTTTTTCTTGGTGCTTGTCTCTCAGCTTAGTGTACAAGTAGAACTACAAAATCATACTTTCTCGAACATCACAAAATGAAGCATCAGCAAGGACGATATCATGAAGAAGCTCAATAACCTACCCAATAGAGAATTAAGATTGAAATGATAATGGATCCATTATTTCATCGACGATTCAATCACCCAATAGAGATTGAATAATTCCATATTTTTTGAATTTCAGATTTAATATGTGCAAATCACATAACATGAGGAACTGGAGTTCCTCGATAACAAATATGTGAAACCCTTCGACTGCCCGAGATAACAACTGAATAAACCAGCAAACATGTTACGCGTGGGCCTCTAGAGGCACTTTGAAAACAGCCGACAGACAACATAGGCGGGTCATAATCATGATACGCCGTCGGCCTGGTTAGCCCGTGTCGCGACGGCCACCAGTAGGCCTCCAGACTACCACCCGCTTTAATACATAGCGGGACTTCAGCGGGTAGACAGAAATAAGATGCATGGTACAGATTATGGTGCGATTGCGGGTATCCTATCTACTAATCAACCGCGTCATTCCACTGTTGGGATTTCAATGAAAACAAAATGGCGCTCATAAGCGCCTAAGAAAAATCTAGCATTATATCTTTGAAAACAGTGAAATTAGGTCAGGAAGATGGGTCATTATTATATACAATGAATTCACCAAACATTCAGAATAGACTGATTCATGGACTAGATATATACAATTCACTGTTTTCACTCTCTGAAGCCATTAATTGTAGAGAATTTCTGAAACTGTAGAGCCAGATTGTTCCTATTTACCTAAACAGACAACTTTTTCTCCATTTCAACCATTTTTATTGTATCTCAAATGGTTTCCCAGATATTGCATTTCAAACTGGCCTGGAAAAATATTTCACCAAATAGATAGAATGACAACACACAAATCTGAAAAACTCCCGTCTCTCGTCACTGTGATTATTTTTCATGACCACAAACCACAATGACAATGACCAGACAAAAGAAAATACGCGATTCGACATCCTACACGAAATCAGCAGTAGGGCCAACTGCCAACGTGATATTCAGTAATGCCAATGTTGCATTTTCATTACAGAGGTCGCAGTGGAGCAGCGCGTAATGCCACATACTGTGTCAAAACGACATCGGCGCGATTATCGCAAATCTTTAACGGGTGATTTCTGGCTAAATTGAAAACATCCATAATAAATATGCGTATGTTCAGCCAAAGCGGAAAAGCCGATATCATTCCAATTATTTACCGACATCGGTGTGCCGCTGCCGCACCTGACCGCAGTTAACAGCAACGTCTATTTACCGCTCATTCATGTTTGCTGGGAATCATGCAATTCTGAAAAGTAATTGTCAATTTGGAGCACTTATCTTGCGATAAAATCTCAAACATATCCTATCCGAAAATAATTCATATTATGTTAATATTTCCAGTTCGAAAACACCCAAAGCGTTTTCATATCTTAGATATGCACGCTCCCCACACTCGATGTCATATAACTATCACATGACCCGTTTTCCTGACGAGTAATTGGCAATTCCAGAATCCAACATGATTCTGAATTTTATGAATGGAATCGGGATTTCAGTTCGATTTTACTACTTCATTCATGAATGCTACAGGTGATTTCTCTTGTCTTCCACTCTTTGCATTAGATTCATTCATTTAGTTGCTTTTATCAGATTCTTGAAAGGATAAAAGAAGACGCTAACATTTGAGATAAGTTGTCTTACATCCCCGCATCCATTCGCTGTTCTATTGGTACCGCCGTTATAGTATATACATTCTCAGTTGGATGAGGAGGGGGAGTCTATCATCCACCCCTGATAAAACATAATAGGATTTGCGCTTTAATCGAAAATGCCGACCATAGGCGGAGATTCATTCTTTTACTTCAAATTAAGATGTCTAGGAACCCTGGTGTATGCACTCATATCTGAAAATGTGTGGGATCAAACGTGCGACAGATGGCCTGTTTGATTTTTTAGATCATGATGATTGCTGAGTATATGGCAACTCTCCTACGAAATTTATTCGGACAATGTTCAGTATGCTCCGAAATCGTCAAAGATTTCATTTCAGCTACGAACAATACAGTTTTCTTCATTACTACTTACCTACTACATCAAGCTTCGGCTCTTCGCTCCTCTGTGTCGCCGTTACTGACGAATAGAGAGAGAGAGAGAGAGAGACAGTATTTTCCTGAGACCGAGATTTTAGGTTAGATTTTTGTGGTATTTACATTTACACAAGAGGAAGTGCATGGTTGTATTATGTGAGACGAATGATTTATTTTATGTAAGTACTCATTATTTATAGTATAAAGAACAATACAATTTGAATTTATAAACGATATTTAATTTCTGAGACACTTCAATTTTATTATTTTTTAGTCCCACTCTTCTGAGGCATGACTCTTGGATGAGAGCTCTAGGAAATGATCCCACTAAAGAGCAATTGAGTGACAAAATTGGTGTCTGCAGTGAGCACTATTTTAGGAAGGATAATAAGTTTGTGGTAAGGAATAAAATTACATTGAGACCTGATGCTATCTCTCAACTGAGTTTACGAAAACCCTATTTAACGTGAAGCCACACAATTCATAGGAGTTTCAGTTAGTTAATAAAGAGGAACATGAGCAGTTTGATAAAGCGAGTAGAGAACATATATAAACATTTTGAATAGGTTATTTATTCATTTTTGGAAAAAATTATTCAACTTATGAAAATAAATTACTTATACGTTGTGTTGATCTGATGCCAAAGTTTCTATACCCAGTTATTCGTATTGATAAATTTTTTTAAAACCCATGTATTCATTTCAGGAGTTCTGAGATTTTGTCATCCACATCAGCAAACAGCAGGAATGAAAACATTCGGTCAGTGGAAAATCAGAATGAAAGGGATATTAATCGGATTGAAAGGCATTCAAATTTTCCAATTGGTTGGAAGTTTCATAAGTGACATGTCCGTATTCCGCATCAGTGTAGGGGAGGGTGGGGGAATCACGGACGGCGGGTAATGGCGAACACTAAGGTATTCGCATGTTAGAAAAAAATAGTAGATATCTCGAGTATCGCAATCGTGAGTCGGACCCGAACTTAGTGCCGAACAGTAACTGGTGAGGTGAAGCCGCGCTCGGTGTTCAAGGTAAGTTAATCCTTTTTTCTTCTTGTAATTTCATCTAATTTTTTATATAAATTGTATACGTGTATAATACTCTATGCAAAAAATAGTAATCTGATATTTTTGTTGTGAAGTAACGACTGAATATATAACTTATTTAAATAATCAGCACGTGCATTTCAAGTTTGTAACCTCAAAAAATTAAATAGTTTTAGGTTTCTGTGTGTATCGGGTATTGGTGGACGAATTGAGGGGGCAATCTCAGACGTCCGTGATTACCCCGCTTACTATTATAGGTCCAGTTTAACAATTTTTAAAACGTCAAACATATTTCAGATGCCGCGTGATTATAAAAGGAAGACGGAGAAAAAATATAAATTAGAAGACCTTGAAAGAGCCGTTCAAGAAGTTAAAAATAAATCACTTTCACTGGGAAAAGCAGCCACTGTATATGCTGTTCCAAAAAGCACTATACACGACTATCGCAACAAAGATATTGTAAAGATGCCACAAACTGGAAGGAAGGCCATATTTACTGAAGGACAAGAACAGGAATTAGAAGAACACATTTTAAAATTTAGCAGATTATTTTATGGTCTAACTATAGAGATGGTGCGAAAAATAGCTTTCAAAGAAAACGTCAAGACTGAAAATATTAAAGCAGAACGAAAAAAGAAGAAAAAAGGGGAAAAAGAGGAAAATAAGACTGATAGTACCAATAAAAGAAAGAAAGGTGTGAAGAATTTTAAAGGTTTTGAAGATCACCAGGTTATATGCAAAAAAAATAAATCCACTAAGAGAGCTACGGAAAATGAAGAAGTATATTATTGTTTGATTTGTAATGAAAAGTATGAACCTCCAATAATCGAAGACTGGATAATATGCTATAAATGTAAACTCTGGGCCCACGTAAATTGTACCAGTGGTGAAAGCACGTCTAGAGGATTTCTCTGTGATTTCTGTGCCGATTAGGCTATGTTCGTGATTACCCATACGCCATCCGCAATTACCCCACATGCTGCGGGTAATTCCGGACACGAAGTGTTTTGTTTTTTCCTCAAAATTTGATTTTATACTAAATATTTATCAAAGTTGATTATGAGAGTACAAGAATGATGAGTTTAAGATAACATTTATCAATAAAAAACTTTTATAACTTTATTTCTTTTTGTTTTATTACAGTTCTCCCTTAGGTGTTCGCAATTACCCCACCTTCCCCTACAAGTCCTAGTACAAAAGTACTTTATTGAGTTATTTACACATGATTATTACATAACTTAACTAATTAATTGATATTTACAGTGTATATACATTCAAGTTTCCTATATTCTCCTTCGTGGGTGGGTAGGAAGGGAAGGGAAAATTACGGCTTTTGATAGGGGAAATTTTGACGGCCTCCTTGCCCTCCTTATGGGGCGAATGGGCGGCCCCTGGGCCTATTGACAGGTTGCCTGTTTAAATTTATAGGTTTCGTCATGTTTTAGTAGTTACGATTTTAAGACGCCTCCTGCCTAAGCTTATGCGTCTCTTACTAGTATTTTGATTTCCAAAAATTACAGTTGAGTGTACAGGTTGCCTCAGGTTGGCGAATGCATTTTGTAAAGGCGAAACAGATCCAATGCGTTGAACTATGTCAATTTGTCAACATCTATTGTGAAATTTTCTAAGTAGGACGCGAAAATCTCTACTAAAAAGTATAAACAAAATCGAATCAGTGCATACACCAGGGTTTCTGGGCATCTTACTTCGAATGTAACTTGGCCTAGTTTTGTTTAAAAACAAATTTCAGTAAACATCTGGAAAATAAGATTATTGAAGGATTCAGAAGGGATTTTCACAAATAATTTTTTTGTTAGGTCTATTGGGTGATAATAAGAAACGGTCCGAAAGTTAATAATAATTATATTTTTTTGTATCTAAGCAAAAATATTGTAACCGTTTTCTGATATCACCCTGAGCTTGGAGGATATATTCTGGATAGTCGGATAATTTCTTGGTAATTGAGTCCAAGGTGGGCACTACCCAACTTTTTTAAGTTATCGATCTTTTAGTTTTCTCTCCACCTAATGATCTACGACATCCTTGTTTTCTCAAAATTTCTTTTTGTGTTTTGATGAACAATTAGTTATCGTCTGCCTAAATGAATCTGTTCGAATATTTGTATATTTTTTTTTATGGAGACTTTTTTGGATATGAAGGAAAATTTAGGATTTCCGTTTCTCCATTTTGTTGGAAAACTAAAATTTTTTATTCGAGGAAACTCTTCCAGATGTGGAATTGATTTATTTTGTTTCTTATTGAATTTTTCTACCGAAGCAAATATCTTACATTGGGAATTTTCCACAATTCCAACGTAAGCCATACAGCAGATTCAAATTCAAGAATGAATAATGAAACAGTTGCTGATTGCTACTGGAGTCCGCTGAAATGGTTTCTTATCCGTGAGACCGAGGTATGGCTTCATATTCAGTAGATCTTTCCGTTGAGTGGAAACCCTTTTTCTATGAATTGTGTAAGTATAAGTGGAACATTTGAGTTGAATAACAAAATGTGATCCTCTTGCAACCCAACGCATTTGTGATTTCTACATCTGAGAAACCTCTTTCTCGATTAAAATTTCATTTGGCAGAGAATATCTAATTATAGAAATAATTTTTCTCAAATCAATGAAAATTGATTGGATTACTCTTTCTCAGTTTCAAATATGAGAATATTATATTTGTCTTTCTGCACTAATTGTTACTCATGTTACTGATTTGGAATAAGTTCGGATTTATCCAAAAATGGCTTCGATAAATATTCCGCCGTCAGTTTTCTGCGTAAACAAAACAGAGTTTTTTCACTTTGTCAATGTACCATTTTTTCTTCTTCGTCACAATTGTCATTTTTGAACACTAAACAAGAGTTTTCCGAACTTTCGTTACATCCTCGAAAATGTACGAGATATCATTCGAAAATCACATCAAAATAGTGAGCAGAGAGCATTCACTTCTACCGTTTAATCGTCGGTGAAACAAATTCGACAGATAATAATTATTTAGTTTATTCTAAGCAAGAATCCTGACTATCTGTTCAATATTGATCTCCAAACTTTCTAGAAGGTCGAGTTCACAAGTTCTTTTTTTATGTATGTTATTTCAAACTATGTGGCCCATTAAATAATAAATTATTAGTATTCAACACTTCCATTGGTTGTTTCAAATACTGCACAAACATTTTCTTACAGTTGTTCACCACACAAGGCTGCCTCTGACTAGATACAAACCACACCACTATTCTACTGAGAGATTCCATTATCCATACCCCAAACCCGATCAAGTATATCTATAGTGATTACTATCGTTTCGGACGTCCATCGTCTTAATGTATTTAAAAGGTTTTCACGACGTTTCGAATGCTTGTATCTGCAATCGTCTTCACGTGAATACAGTATTCACCTGAAGACGATTGCAGATACAAGCATTCGAAACGTCGTGAAAACCTTTTAAATACATTAAGACGATGGACGTCCGAAACGATAGTAATCAAGTAACCACATCGTCTACAACCTTCAAACATAATCTATAGTGGTTTACGGTAATTTATGCTATGAGCAGTCAGCGAAGTTATCGACTGGTATTCACGCGGAAATAGTTTTCACTCAATTTGGTGTACTATACAGTGCTTTTCTTTAATGTCCCCCTCCTTTTATTTTTTGAACGGGTCAACTAAAAAAAGTGGAACTTGGGATAATGAAATTGATGCATGAATACTATAATTTGGAGTAAAATTGACAGATGAAACTTTCGAAATAGCGACTGGGCGCCATTTGGAAAAAAAAAATTGAAAGGGGGTCTTGTGACACATCCTTTCGAAGTTCCTGACGAATTCTTCACAACCCTAGAATATAAAGTCAATATCTTCACCTACTACAAAATGGCGGAACATTAATAATTACCTACACATTAATATCGATACATCTAGAAAATTTGTTTTTCTCTGCCATATGGCAATCCCAACAACCCGATAAGGTTTGATAGGTTATTTTTTGTTTAAACAAAAAATGACAAGGAATGTCAGTACGACAACGAGCATCATTGTTCAGTTAAAATATTCTCATTTAGTTATCGGTTTTACTAGTAAATAGGTACCACGTGAACTATCTGTGTTCACGTGGTACCTATTGAAATGGTCAACTCTCGCCCATTGGAAAAAAAAATCTTGTAACCGAATTTACAACTACCGGTAGTGTACAGAACAAAAAGCCCCCAGGTCATCCGTCCATTCCGGAAGAAGTTCAAATAATTGGTGAGATGATAGTAAATCCTCAACAGTCTACTTCCTCCGTCGCGAATTTTTGTGAGGTGTGTCCTTCCACTGTGTGGAGACTTTTGAAGAGGAATAAGTGTCATCCATACAAAATCAAAATGATACACCAGTTAACTGAAGATGACCCTGATCGAAGAACAGAATTCTGCGAAATTATGACGGAAACCATTGCAAGGCATCCTACCTATCTCCACAATATTTGTTTCAGTGACGAATCTACATTTTATCTTAACGGCAAGGTTCACAGACAAAATTTCCGTTATTGGAGTGGCACCAATCCTCACATTTTCCGGGAAACTCATACCCAATATCCAGAGAAAATTAACGTCTGGGCAGGAATATTGGAAAACCATATTGTAGGACCTCTATTCATTGACCAAAATTCAACAGGGGAACTGTATTTGAATATGCTGGAAAATACTGTTGACCTTCTGATCACCGAAATCGTCGAAGCGAATCCTAATGAATTCGATATGGATATTGTATTCCAACAAGATGTAGCACCACCACATTACTACGGAGAAGTAAGAAACTATTTGGATAATACTTTCCCCGGTCGTTGAATTGGCCGTCGAAGTCCTACGGAATGGCCAATTCGCTCGCCAGATTTGACACCTGTAGACTTTTTTTATGGGGCTATTTGGAGCAAAATGTGTACGAAACAGAACCCGCTTCAATATTGGATATACGTCAGAGAATAATAAATATTTGTAGAAATATCGACGTTACTGTGTTCGAAAATGTTCGGCGTGAAATATCGGATAGGCTGTTCTTATGTCAAGCAGTTTAAGGCAACCATTTCGAGCATCTTCTGAACTGAACTCGGCTTCTTTCCTCAAATTATGAAGTTAAAAGTCGATGTATTCGGGCAATTATTAAATGTTCCGCCATTTCGTAGTTGGTGAAGATATCGACTTTATATTATAGGGTTGTGAAGTATTCGTCAGGAGTTTCGAAAAGATGTTTCACAAGACCATCCTTTCAATTCAATTTCTTTCCCAGATGGCGCCCAGTCGCCATCTTGAAAGTTTCATCTGTCAATTTTACTCCAAAATACACTATTCATGCATCAATTTTATTATCCCAAGTTTAAATTTTTTGAGTTGACCCGTTCAAAAAATAAAAGGGGGGGGGGTGCACATTGAAGAAAAGCACTGTATACCTTATTCGGAGAATCATATTTATTTATTTTTCTGGATTTCTTCATAATTCACCATTATAATATGTACGATTTTCAACGAACCCTATATTTTTAGTTGAAGATGACTTCATTCAACTGAGAATGGATATACTATACACCAGGACATGTATGTGACGTTATACAATTAGTGAGCGCGTCGATTATGATTTTTATTTCAATTGATGTTACTCTGCTATCGTATGACTTTTTTGACATCCAACTTCAAGATGCAATTATAGTAAATCGAAAAATAATGGGTTTTTTATTTCTTTTCGTATTATATTGTACACTATTTGCCTTCGTATGTCCCTCAAAATATTTGTATTCAACATTTCCCGAATGATTGGAGAACTACGAAGAAAACATAAACAGTTTCAACTGGAACCCCTCTTGACCTACCAAAGGTTAACCAAACATTTATATCGAAAGTTATTTATCCCAGTTATAATCCTTCAAAAGCCATCATATTTGACACGCTTGAAATATTTTGTGAAGCGATGTATGAAGAGTAGATTATTGTAAATATTTCTAAACATGTTCATGAATATGTTGGAATAGGCAATCCTCTTACCTCTATCTCTAATTCCAGTCCAGGTAAATAGGATATAGGCAGTGGGTGGAACGGGTTTCCATAAAGCGAAGTATGGAATTTCACCACTAGTTCCGGTCCGCTGCTGATAATCTCCGGAATAGTCTTGCCACTACATAAATGGACTAGGGTTATGGCAGTGGATCCCCATCCATCGAGGACTTCGATGAAATCCTGCATCGTGTTGCATTGATCCCATATCCTGAAAATGATATCACGATGAATCGTTCATCCATTGAGTTGTCAGGGTTCATTGTTATAAAAAAGCAGAATCCTTATAGAAAGAAATGTTTCATGTAGAAAGATGGATTTTGGTATGGTATTGTTACGAAAACGATACACTACGCCACTACCGAATACAATACGCCATCGCATTAGCGTGGCGACAGTATGCTATTGTTGTTGTAGTATCACATGGAATTACGAACATAGGGATTGATTTTTTTATTGTTAGTTTCCAATGCTAACATTGTGAAAAAACAGGGTTTCAAGAATTATACGAGGTTTCAAGGTTCTGAAGAAATTTCTAACATTACGTTATTTTACAAAAACAATATTCGGTTCAGCTGCTCTCCGCTAAATGATGATACATGTTCGATATTGTATAGGATTATGTCCATTAGAGATGGCCTAATAGACACATCCTTATATGATTTCATGTTCAGTATGCCCGAGTATATTCAGTACAAATACAATAGCTCTATGGGTGGAATTCAATCGATTCCAATTAAAATCTCAGATGCCATTTTTTTACAATCGAAGTATAGTTTAACCATTTTCAATTGCAGAAGCTGTTTCTATAGGGAGCAAATAAAAAACTCACTTCGCTTACACGAGCGTATATGCGAAGAATCGGAACGAAAAATAATGTGTACCACTCGTAAACATTCTCCGTCGGCGAAGGGAAGATCAAAAGAGCCGATAGTCAACGTGGGTTCCAGTGACAGCTGTCGAGTTCTTCAGCACGAGCCGCAAGCCAATGATACTGCTTGTAGGCGTGTCTATACGTTGAGACTAATAAATCACCAGTTATAGACTTGTTTCAGGAGGTCTGAATACAAAAAAGCCAGTAGCGTCTCTGGTCTGTGATCGAAATAGGTTTAAAAATATTCTATAGTTGTGATGTGTTTTGTTGGAAAATATGGCTTTTTTTCGACAATGGGAAAATGGAGTTATGATGATGAGATTGCCTATTGATACACACTTCCTCGTTTATGACATATTTTTTCATTTTAACGTATTTTAAAAATATTTAAATATCTAAATAAAATTAGTTATCTCCGTCTCTGCTGCTCAAAGTATTCCGCCTCAAGACTGGGAAACTTGTTTTTCATGCTTCTGCAATTGATAATGGATGAACTATACCCCCTATGGTCATTTGAAAGTGGAAAATGGCTGGCAAAATAACAAACTAGCTAATCTGCGATATCTTCAACTCACATACACACTGGGTAACTCTTTTTGGGTATGGTTTGCCCAGAAAGAGTAATACGAAAAAATAACAATATGTTGGTGGAATAAGAGCTTCACCACCAAGAGATTCTAAACTATGATATTCATAAAGTTTTGTTTTTTTTTTGACTCGGACGTTACTTGATGAAAATCTATAGTAATTCTGAATCACAACACACGATTAGATTTCCACATAATCTTTATTCAAATTCACATGTTTCGCTAACACAGTAGCTTCTTCAGGTGAATAAACTATATAATAATAATAATTTATTTTGCCCAATAACATACAAAATACAATAGATAATGAATATACATACATATAATTTGAGTAAATGAAGAAGTGAGACGCCCATAAAAGGTACAACCTTGTGCATGGGATTATAGTAAGGTCTAGTGACTATTATAAATAATAATAATATATTTGTTTCTGTACCCATATAATGAAATGATATCCACTAAACGCTCAGCTTTGAAAGTGGATTCACCTGCTACCACTCTGTACTGTAGCACAGTATAGTGTTCGTATATTATTGTTTTTATAGTAAACCTTATTGGATAAATACTAGAGTAGCAGTGTAGTGAACATTTACTAAGATAGTGAACTGAGAATATGATACATTAACAGAAATAAGAAGAAAAACAAAAAAAAGAAAAAGAAAGGAGCTAAAAATTAGGTTGAATAGAATTGATTTTTTATGCTGAAAATACAGAGTGAGATTAGTTCAAAAATAATAATAATAAACGACTTTATCGCTCACATATATAGATAACGAGAATACATATATAATGTGAATTAGGCCCAAAGCAAAAGGCGAAGTTCAGTTTATAAGATGATATAAAATCAGCTCATAAACTGTTCTTCCACTTAACCTTAAGTATATCGCTAGGTGTGTTGAACTTAACAATATAAAAAAAATAATAGAAGAATGAAAGTTAAACAATTACAGCTATTCAAACTGTAGGATTAAAACATGGTAGGGACCTGATTGTATATTGAACTTATTTGATAAGTGTAACTACGCCTGAATATTTCTAGTCTGAAGATTGGCGGTGAAAGGGTTCCTTTATATCGGATATTTAGATTATGTATATCGGATCGATGGGTGATTTTTCTGTGCAAATATGAGGGTGTTTTATCAAAGATAATTTTTTGAAAAAGAACAGCAGCATGCAATCTCCTTCTATTGCTCATATTTAGCCAACCATTATCTTTCAATTTGTGTGAGATATGTTTTCTCCTGCGGATACCAAATATTAATCGTAAGCAAGAGTTTTGTACTTTTTGTATTTTTACTTGATATTGGCTGGACAAGAATGGACCATAGAGTACATCTGCATAATTAAATATGGACAGTATTAATGACTCACACAGATTTGATTTTATTTGAATAGGGAGGAAATATCTATTGCCATAAATAGTTTTGAGAGTGAAGTATGCACGTTGAATAATCTGATTTGTGTTTTTCAAATTTCAAATTGGAGTCCAATATTATCCCTAAACTTTTGGCTCCACTTAGGTTTTGAAGTACTTCATTTTTTATTACAATACTTACACTATCAGAAATCTCATCTCGTTTGTTTTTGTGGACAAAAAAAATAACATTAGATTTATTGCAAATAATACTAAGACAGTGATCCTCTGCAACTTCAATGAACCTATCAAGTTCCTCATTTATAAGGTCACATGACTCCACTATCGTACTGGGATGAAAACTATAATAAATTTGAGTATCATCCGCATACAGGTGTACATTACAAATCTGAAGAGTTTTCACCATACAGGAAGTATATATAGCAAGAAAGCAATGGCCCCAATATGGAACTCTGGGGGAGTCCACATTTCAAATCCATATAATCAGAGGATTGCCCATCAACCAAAACAATTTGCTTACGACCTCGAAGGTATGATGCCATGAGATTCATAGCATTATTCGACAGTCCTATGTAATGTAGAATTTCAAGCAATAGATTATGGTTGATAGTGTCAAAAGCTCTGCTAAAATCTAGCAAGACCAAAACAGTACACTCACCTTCGTCTGAGGCTCGGACAATATCATCAATAATATGGAGAAGTGCCGTTGTACAACTATAATTTCTCCGAAATCCAGTTTGCGTTATAGGTAATAATGGATACTGATCAATATGTTTCTTTAATTGTTCTTCTATAGCCCTTTCGAGTACCTTCGATGAAGTTGGCAGGATACTTATAGGACGCAAATCTTTGAATTCAAGTGGATTTGACTTTTTAGGCAATATTTTCACAACGGCTCTTTTCCAAAGTTCAGGAAAAATATTATGAGTTAAATAAAAATTTATAATGTGTGTGATGTAAAGAATTATATGTGGATTCGAATATTGTCCAACTCAAGGGTGATATACATTCATTGTATTATTTATATGGTGAGATCGTTTCTTTTCTGCTATAGAAGAATACCTATATAATAGACATTGATAAACAAATCCAAGAAGATTCATACGATACCGCGGGCTACGCACAAATATCAGAGTGCTAGTTATACAGTTGTTAGATTTAGTTCCAATCATCTTTCTATCAATATTCAATTGAGAATATATCTCTTTTCAATATCTTCATTCCATTATCCATATCATTAGTAATAATCATCATTGTTAAGTCTACGGTTCAGACAATATTCTTTAGAAATATTTTATTCGTTGTTAGATATATTTTATAATAATATAAAAAGAAAATTTAACTCTACAGTTGACTTTCATAAACATAACGAAATTTAAATACTTATATCATAACCCCGTGATATAATACGTTTTTGAAGTAACACGGGCTCTTGGTCCATAACTTTTTCTTTAGGTCAAGCATTCACAAAAGGCAAATGAAAAACTTTCAGATGTTTGGAGCATAATTGCAAAGGATTGAAGCATTTGTACAGCTTAGTGTACTTGTATTGCCAAAAACAGTGAAGTATGCAGTCACGTTTGCGGCTTATTATTTGCAGGTATTATTTGCAGTATGCAAATTCCAGGAGGAAGGCAATGTCACGCATATATTTGGAAGCTGTTTGGCAAATTCCATTCAGTTAAATTTTTTATTAGACGGCTCTTCTTGCTCCGTTCTTGTTAAAGAATTATATATATATATATATATATATATATATATATTCTGTTTGAAAACTTTTAACTGGCGGTACCTAGTGACAGAAAGAAACACTCCGAAAATATCCCACCTCGATAAATAAATGATTGTTCATTAGTTCTTTTACTGATTCAGTTCATTTCTTCTAATTCAATACATATCATCAAAAAACTCTGGTGACGTAAATTATGACTTTTAATAAATTCATACAAAATTCTTCAATTTCAATATCGCAATACCTTTCACAGGACTTGATTGTGTCTTTCCACAATTGCCTGAAATATCTATAAGGGGAAGGTTCACATTGAAAAACACACATATTTCAAAAATATTTGTTGCATCACCAGAATCCTAAGGAAAATTTGTATTCCAATAATCCAATAACAAATCGGATATAAGAATGTCTGAAACTTTTTTGTTTTTGTTTTTGTTTGTTTTGTTTTTTTTAGTTTTCTTTCCTTTGGAAGTGGAAAATATATCAATTATCTGTACGTAGGTATATGAACTTAATTCGAAATGATACTTCCTAATGTACAATAATTCAGAGATATGCACGTAGGCAAAATCATACAAATAATCGTAAGAACAAATCGCTTCATGAAAGTTTGAAGTAATATCCATGAATGAATAATATTTTTATGAATGTGCACACATTTATGATAGCTGCAGACTCTCTGATACTTGATTTTCGAATCCGTAAGATCATCTCGTTTGATTGCAGCTAACTAGGAAGCTCTTTTCTCACTCGATAAGTCAAAAACGTGATTTGAAACTGTAGGCACCGAGTGAAACCCGACTCTATCCCTGTCGTGACGAGACCCACAGTCAACTACAATGCAAGTAACTGTCATTTTTCTACCGTTGAAGCACGAATTATAATCCAAAATTGAAAAAACTACTCAAATTCTCACAGAACATCAGAAAATAGACAATTTTACCCTATGGTCGCTGATGAATTACAATGTGTGCCAACATCCGCCACATTGTTTTCGTTTTTGACAGATCGCTGGAATACCTAATATGATCACGGGTGAGTGAAATTAGATTAACGTCAAAATGACACGGAGCACACATTATTCGCATATTCTAGGTGAGAGAGTATCCGTCATTACTTTCTGCAAGCAACAAGGACATCGTTCAGTGAAAGAAATATAATGACCGACTCATTGAAACTCTTGAAAAGTATTATATTTTTCGAAATCTATTGGAAGTAATGCGAACACGTTTCTGAGAAGTGAGGGGAGATTTAAATCAACTGGAACCCCCCCCAAGAACGTTCGAATTCCACGAAGAAAATATCGCCCTCAATAATTCTGGAAATATCCTATAAAAGGCACAGAAAAAGAGATAATTTGCGTTGATTGGTTGATAAATTTTACTGTGGAATTGAAATTTATTAGGGTCAGTCATCTTTGTTTTGAGTTGTTTTTAGAATGTATCCAATAAATGATTAATTTTGGTATATGCCCCTCATATTGCGTAAATTTTTCTATAAATTTCAATACGATATGCCATATGGAATCACCATGTAGCATAATTCGTTATTGATCATTGGTAACTGGCATAACCTAATCATGACAAATTGCTTATATTAACGTCATTCTTTCCGATTCTCATACAAATACGAGCGAAGTAAATCATCTCCAAACAACTTCGAAGCTCGCTTTTGGAAACTTCTATAATCAGTAGATTATGATGATATTGCATTTTAGAACAGTCGGTAGCAAATGTACCCATTAGTATATATTCTTGGGTTGACGGCTGTAATTTCATAGAAATAATGGAAATAATAATAATATGATATCTGCAATAAGAGACAGAAAACTGTAACATTCTTGATAGCCAGCCATAATTTTATAAAAAATGGAAATTGTCTTTTTCTTCGAAACAGCTGACTACAAAAACCTATCAATAGGTGTATGTTGGTCGCATATCCATAAAAAAACAACAACTTCCCTGGCTAATGCCTCCTGGGATTCAGGATGACATTCGAAATTGGTATTAGTTGCAGTAGTTGTGTTGAGATGGCGTTAGTTCCATCCTGCTAATTTGATCCCAGCAAAAGCTTTGAAATGGATTGATGTTTATTGTTTCAGTTAGGTTAATATATATATATATATATATATATATATTTATTTATATTATATATATATATATATATATATATATATATATCTTATATTATATATATATATATATATATATATTTATATCTTATATTATATATATATATATATATATATACAGTGCGTCTCAACTAAAACTTGTCACCCCCCAAATTTCGGAACTCGTGGAAAAAATTGAAAATCGCTGAGACCCGTCGATTTTCATTTCAAGGGGGAACACTTTGCCCAAATACATCATCATTGTGTTGTCAACCCCCTCAGCCTTAGCACCCCCTACTTCAGAATTTCCAACGGGACTACTATACTTGTGATACATAATTTTGAAGGGAATTCAATACTAAATACATCGTTGTACTGAAATTGAGGATCGATCAAGTGTTGTTGAAGTTTTAATGAAAACTAAGTTTTATCAAGATATTTTTATTTTTCATCACCTAAAATGTTATCATCGTCAGAAAGGTTCAAAATATGAACCATTCAGTTCCATACAGAAGTATAAGCGATTTTCGAAATGTCTTCGCACATTGCTCAACATTTCTGGAGTCCCTGCACGAAACTCCACAATAATTCTCCTGCGTGGATCATCAAGAGAAGTTGGCTGTGTAATATAAACTTTGGATTTCAAATGACTCCATAAAAAGAAGTCTGATGGTGATAAATCAGGAGATCTATCCGGCCATTCTATTGGTCCTCGCCTTCCAATCCATCTCCCTGTGAAATTGTCATCAACAAATTTACGTAAAGGTGCAACAAAATGTGGAGGAGCTCCATCTTGTTGGAAGGTGAGCTGACCTTCAAGTAGCCTATCATCATCTTCAAGTAACTGAGTGATTCTGGGGTTCACAGTTGTATCAAGAAGTTCAAGATACGTTTGTCCGTTGAGGTTACCATCAATAAAATATGGACCTACAATATGGTCTCTCAGAATACCAGCCCAAACATTCAATTTCTGGGGAGTTTGTGGATGAGTTTCCCTGTACCAATGAGGATTTACGTCACTCCAGCATCTGCAGTTGTGCCTGTTCATATGTCCATTTCAATAAAAAGAAGATTCGTCAGAAAAGCACACATTGTAGAGGTAATTATTATCACCAATAAATAATTGACTCATGATTTCACAAAACTCTGTACGTCTGTCAGGATCATCTTCATTTGATTCTTGTACATTCTGCATTTTATAAGGATGGAATTTTGCTTCTTTTAGAATTTGATGTACGCTGCTTTTCGAAACTCTAGAAATAGTCTCAAGTTGTCTTAAAGATTGAATGTTGTCCATCACTGCATGTCCTACAACTGCAACAGCGAGACCCCTTTGTTTCTCATAGGCTGCTCTCGTTCAGGTTTTTTATTCAGCACTGATCCCGACTCCATGAACTTATTCATCAATTGAAGCACGTACTGATATGATGTGGTTTTTTCTGGATGAATTTCATTGAAAATTCGAGCCGTAGCTGTAGCACATCGTCCATTTTCGAAATACGCAGCTACAATGGATATTCTCTCTTGTATAGTATAAACCATTTTCGAAAGTTTTCAAATTGTTGAATGAAGTGACTCGAATACATCAATATACCAAGGCGTAAACAAAGATATGCGTGTACAAAAACACATGGCGACAATTTTTGTTTCATAAAAACGTCTGTCTCACCTTCTAAACTATTATTTCTGACAGCATATTATTTTTCAATATAGTGGCGTACCCACAGTGAACCTTCCTTACGATGATAACACTTTAGGTGATGAAAAATAAAAATATTTTGATAAAACTTAGTTTTCATTAAAACTTCAACAACACTTGATCGATCCTCAATTTCAGTACACCGATGTATTTGGGATTGAATTCCCTTCAAAATGATGTATCACAAGTATAGTAGTCCCATTGAAAATTCTGAAGTAAGGGGTGTCGGGGCTGAGGGGGTTGAAACACAATGATGATTTATTTGGTGAAAGTGTTCCCCCTTGAAATAAAAATTGACGGGTCTGAGCGATTTTCAATTTTTTTCACAAGTTCGGAGATCAGGGGAGTGACAAGTTTTAGCTGGGACACACGGTATAAGAACACTAACTGAACAGTTCACACAAGCAAAAAAAAATATTATTACAAAAAGAAATAATCTAATAAGTAACAACACTTTCTGATTGGGAATTTTTTTATTTAAAAATATGAACATTGAAGGATGATTTAATATGTCTATCCAGTATATTGTGAAGCTTACAACCAGTACAATAGAGGTTTCTTTGGTAAAGCGATGTGCGATGATAATCAGGTTGCGAGAGATTTATGTGACGGGTGTTATAACAGTGAGTGTTATCTATTGCAAACTTAAGTTTATTCTTGTAGAGTGCAAGCTTCCAGTATATATAAACTCCAAACTGTAAGTATATCAAGTATTGACGATAGATGGCATTCATATGAATGCTTTCAATAATTCGGATTACGTATTTTTTAAGAACAAAAATTCGATTCATACCGGCACTGTTTCCCCACTTCAAAATACCATACTTCATGTGTGAGTGAAAGTGTGCGAAGTACAGACCAAGCGAGACATTTTCACTGCAGTGGTTTTTTTTTAATGCTGTAGCAACTGCTTCTCAACTTATTGGATAATAGTTCTATATGATCTGCCCATTGCAGATGTTTGTCGAAAGTTACTCCTAGAAGTTTTACTTTATCACTACAAGTTATTTCTTTTTCTGTACTCTCGGATAGCACGGGTGGTTTTTGTAAAAAGACTGACTGTTTTGTCACGATTTAATAAGGGAAAGTTTTTTTCCGGCCACCGAATAATCTCATCATAAACCCTTTCAGTTTCAACCAGTACCATGTCTATGCTTTTCTCAAAAATCAATAAATTGGTGTCGCCTGCGTAACACACTATTTTCATATCTTGGGTTTTCTGATAGATCATTGGCAAAAATATTAAATAATAAGGGTCCTAATACAGAGCCTTGAGGTACACCTTGATTTATTGTACGGTGCCTACTCAGAACATCATTCAGTCCAACAACCTGACTTCTACTATTCAAAAATGATTCAAATAATTTCAGCGGTACCCCACTAACTCCATACAATTCAAACTTGTTACATAAGATACTATGATTTACTGGGTCAAAAGCTCTTGAAAAGTCGATTAAGAGACCAAGAGCATATTTTTCTTCATCAAGATTGTCTACAAGAAATTTTTGAAAATCACATGTGAGCAGATTCTGAGCCCAAATTTTCACAGAATCTATGCTGATTTCTGAATAACCGTTCTTGGCCCCAAAAAAATAATGGAAGTTGATTATTGATGTCCAATTCAATGAGTTCAGAGAAATGAACTAGAAAGGAAATAACGAATAAAAAAACCTTTTGAAGACAAACTTCTATTCAAGCCGTGTACTAAAACATATAAAATGAGTTCAAGTCATCGCTGACAATGATTTAATAATTTTTTGTTGAATCATTTGGTTTCAAAAAGCTAGTCGCGCGAAGTGTTCATGAAAGTAGGTACCAATTATTTTGATTGGGCAGTGATTGGTTGGTTAGTAAGAACTTATCAAAGTATTTAATTTTCACGAAGTATTCATAAAAGTAGGTACCAATTTATTTCATTGGACAATGATTGGTTGGTAAGTAACAACTTGTCGAAGTATTAATTTTATTACATTCCGCGCGTCAAGCTTTTTGAAACCAAATAATTAAATATACAATTATCAAATCATTGTCAGCGATGACTTAAACTTAATTTATACGTTATAGTATACGGTTGAAATGAAAGCTTGTCGTTAAAAAGTTTCATTTGAGTTATTTTATGTTTTGCTTTTCAGTTAGTTCGCCCCAATCTGTTCATTTCTAATAGAGCATCGTTATTACAAGGTCTCTTCCCTGTAAGTTTTGAGCTGAGAGAAATCATGATCTCCGAACCCAAAAACTCCCACACACCAATTTTGAATAGAATCTGACCAGAATCACAAAACTCATCCGCCATCCTGAAGTCGCCATCTTGAATATATTATTCATAATCTCCGATTCTGAAAACCCTCACACAATTTTGAATAAAATATGACCATAATCAGAAAACTCGTCCTCCATCTTGGGGCCGCCATCTTGAATTTATTAATTTTAACAAAAAATTCAAAATCTCCGACCGCGAAAACCGCCGCATACCAATTTTCAATTGAATCGGACCATAATCACAATTCTCGTCCTCCATATTGAGGCCGCCATTTTGTATTCATGAATTTTGACACCGAAAACCCCCACATACCAATTTTGAATCGAATCGGACCCTAATCACAAAACTCGTTCGCCATCTTGGAGCCGCCATGTTGAATTAATTAATTTTGACAAAAAAAAAATATCTCTGACCCCGAAAACCCACATCCTACAATCTCGTCCACCATCTTGGAGCCGCCATTTTGTTTTTTCTCTAACAATGCATAATGCATTGTCATCGGAGTTATGAACACCTGCTAAATTTTTAGTTAATCGGACAACTAGAAGTCAATCAAAGTTCACTTGCAAGATTTGACCTAACTAACGAACTAACAAGTGAAACTAAATGAAAGCTTGTAACGAGGTATACTTTTCTGTTTCAAACCTCTATACGCATGATGCCAAATGAAATAAAAATTGAGAATGGGCTAGCTTGACAGTCGACTGAGATATTTTTATTACTTCCAACAACCATAGAGGTACTGGAAACATATTCGAATAATCACCATTTCTGAATTTCAAGAGACATGGAAATTTTGAGATAAGTTGCACCGTTCACCCCCTTCCTCTGTTAATCGATCCATTTCGAACTTTCAGATTGGTAAACGCACTTCGTTTTCAACTGGGTTACCATATTCTTTTGATATTTCATCCATTGCTTACTGAAACCACAAATCAGCGAATGCGAAGGATATATAATGGATAATCCTGAAGGGTAACTTATGGACGTCTATGAAATATATTTTGGATATAAATAGAGTTCATTCAAAATATCCATGATGGGATACCAATCGGATGTTCATTATTATTGTTTGGGTACAACCAAATGAATTAAACTGCACAGCAAAATACATGTCATGGGGTTAAATGACCACTCGTTGATTTTTGTAGGGTTAGACACGGAACAATCGAAAAAAAAAATATTTGAATGAGATTACATACTTTTTATGAATAGCACCAGAAAAACGCAATAACTTCACAGTGAGATAATCGTATATCAACAAAAATATTCTATGGTGAGTAGGACATGGTTGAAAAGTCCAATCTGTCGCATATGATGTGTTTCATCTAGATATTACTGTTATCGCGAGAAGCACAATCTTCTTTAGAATAGAAATATACGATAAGAATTTGTCATTAGATTTGGGTATAATCCATTGTTCTGAAAATAATATGGTGCTCTGAAATTATCACCCATAAATTCGCTTTCTGGAAAAGTGGGTGAGTTTTTCTGGGAGATATTGGGATAGTACTGCCTAATTTGTTTATTTATAGCTTCGTTCAAAGGATTACTATCCAGATCCTAAACGATCTTGATTTTTTATCATGATTTTGTGGAATTTCAACTTATGGACACTTTGTAACGAATTTTTCGTTACTTCCTTATACATAACCAATTTCTAATAACTTTTCCGGTTATCTTTACGGTGGTGCGGGTCAGTAGTCACTGCTCAGGTCGTGAAGAATGCGCTCTTTATTATCGTCCCTTGAAAATGGTATCATGACAGTTGTATTCATGTCGTCAAGCAGTTGTTCTTTCCATAAGTGTTTTTAAATAGAAAAAAACAGAGAATGGTTTTTTGGAAAAAACAGGGAATTGGTGATTTGTTCGAACCGAAAGAATAATCGTCCTCTTTCTTTGATTGAACGTCGACAAAGGCAGGTGGGCTGAATGAATCGATTCTGGTACGTTACGATTTGTAAATTGAATAGCTATCACGGTTGAAATTGGTGGAATATAATCAATTTCCTTATTTTGCAATCAATGTTGTAGTATAACATATTTTTCTGCTTTTTATATGCTGGTAATATTCAAATTCTTGGATGTTTTGCATGGTAATTGAAGGTCAAGTATATATTCTATACTGTTAGATTTCCGTCACCTTTGGAATTATCAGTAAATTTACGATCAAATTATCTTCATATTATTTTATATCTCACATATCGTATATGATATTCCCTTTGGCTAATTCCCATCAAGGTTGATTTGTAGTTTGGATTGTGAAGGAAAAAAAACCAAAAAAATATATTTCGGCCATTTTGACAAATATTTTACGGCACATGTCTATGTGTCTGACGTTGTATCCGTTCAGACCATTGGGGACTAATTGTTTTTGGAAATCAGTTCTACGCTTCTTCCATCTTTAGGTACCAGATAATTGGTAATTTCGAGTGGACTAGCACTTACTTACATCACACTACCAGAGGATTATTCCAAGGATTCCGATTGCGAAGGGTGTGTTCGACTATTCTGGGACAATAGAAAAAACGAATTTAAACGGTTTTCTTCACATAAAAGATTCAATATAAAATTGAGAAGGTATCTTTTATTTAGAAACCTATCGAGGTGGGAGATTTTCGGAGTGTTTCTTTCTGTCACTAGGTACCGCCAGTTAAAGTTTATCTTTTCCGGCGTACCTATAGGTGTTACAAGATCGATGATGGTTTGTTTACGTTGTGTCTCACTTCAGCCAGAGTTCTTTGGACTTTTGGCTGGTTGACTACTCCGTACTGATGAGGGCCAAGAAGCCTGAAACCGGTATGCGGATTGTTAGGTGAACACGACTTAAATTAAACATAATCGAGCTTATCAGAAAGAAACATTTGCATTCAATGTCCATTGATATTTTATGGAAGTATGCATGGATTTTCAGGTGAATATCATTCAACGTTCTGCGTGGTATTTGCCAGGAAAGTAGTTGTTTTTCACCTGAGATCTACCTTTCTCTGGTTCAATTTTATATTGAATCTTTTATGTGAAGAAAACCGTTTAAATTCGATTTTTCTATTCATTCCACTTCACATGGCACTTATCTCTCACTATATGCTAGACGGGCTTGCCACTCCTACTGAGAAGGTATCTTTTATTTAGAAACCTATCGAGGTGGGAGATTTTCGAGTGTTTCTTTCTGTCACTAGGTACCGCCAGTTAAAGTTTATCTTTTCCGGCGTACCTATAGGTGTTACAAGATCGATGATGGTTTGTTTACGTTGTGTCTCACTTCAGCCAGAGTTCTTTGGACTTTTGGCTGGTTGACTACTCCGTACTGATGAGGGCCAAGAAGCCTGAAACCGGTATGCGGATTGTTAGGTGAACACGACTTAAATTAAACATAATCGAGCTTATCAGAAAGAAACATTTGCATTCAATGTCCATTGATATTTTATGGAAGTATGCATGGATTTTCAGGTGAATATCATTCAACGTTCTGCGTGGTATTTGCCAGGAAAGTAGTTGTTTTTCACCTGAGATCTACCTTTCTCTGGTTCAATTTTATATTGAATCTTTTATGTGAAGAAACCGTTTAAATTCGATTTTTCTATTCATTCCACTTCACATGGCACTTATCTCTCACTATATGCTAGACGGGCTTCCCAAATCCTACTGAGAAGGTATCTTTTATTTAGAAACCTATCGAGGTGGGAGATTTTCGAGTGTTTCTTTCTGTCACTAGGTACCGCCAGTTAAAGTTTATCTTTTCCGGCGTACCTATAGGTGTTACAAGATCGATGATGGTTTGTTTACGTTGTGTCTCACTTCAGCCAGAGTTCTTTGGACTTTTGGCTGGTTGACTACTCCGTACTGATGAGGGCCAAGAAGCCTGAAACCGGTATGCGGATTGTTAGGTGAACACGACTTAAATTAAACATAATCGAGCTTATCAGAAAGAAACATTTGCATTCAATGTCCATTGATATTTTATGGAAGTATGCATGGATTTTCAGGTGAATATCATTCAACGTTCTGCGTGGTATTTGCCAGGAAAGTAGTTGTTTTCACCTGAGATCTACCTTTCTCTGGTTCAATTTTATATTGAATCTTTTATGTGAAGAAAACCGTTTAAATTCGATTTTTCTATTCATTCCACTTCACATGGCACTTATCTCTCACTATATGCTAGACGGGCTTGCCACTCCTACTGAGAAGGTATCTTTTATTTAGAAACCTATCGAGGTGGGAGATTTTCGGAGTGTTTCTTTCTGTCACTAGGTACCGCCAGTTAAAGTTTATCTTTTCCGGCGTACCTATAGGTGTTACAAGATCGATGATGGTTTGTTTACGTTGTGTCTCACTTCAGCCAGAGTTCTTTGGACTTTTGGCTGGTTGACTACTCCGTACTGATGAGGGCCAAGAAGCCTGAAACCGGTATGCGGATTGTTAGGTGAACACGACTTAAATTAAACATAATCGAGCTTATCAGAAAGAAACATTTGCATTCAATGTCCATTGATATTTTATGGAAGTATGCATGGATTTTCAGGTGAATATCATTCAACGTTCTGCGTGGTATTTGCCAGGAAAGTAGTTTTTTCACCTGAGATCTACCTTTCTCTGGTTCAATTTTATATTGAATCTTTTATGTGAAGAAAACCGTTTAAATTCGATTTTTCTATTCATTCCACTTCACATGGCACTTATCTCTCACTATTCTGGGACAGTTCTGCAGTACCTTATAGGACAGCTCTCTGGTAAGCTATTTTTTATTTAATTACATAACTATACGTTTATGAGATCATTTTGGTTTTCTCTTGAGAAAGAATTGCTTCTGGAAAGGATTGTACCTCTGCTTAACTTGTCTCATAACACTCGATTTAATATATTCCCCAAGCATAAAATTTGATTCACCTTTAATAAGTTCCTTTTATCAATTTACTTCATTCAATTCACAGTGAGGGTTATTTGATTTTTGATCGTTGTAGAATCAATTCATTCCAGTAACTACCTCGTCACCAAGAGCAGGGAGATTCATTCAATTTTTTGAGAATTACCTGGCTTATCGATTCGAACAGGGAATTGCCGCCCTATTTCGAAATTATCTTTATCTAAGAGAGTTGTGCCCACTGAAAGACGTGTAGTCGCTCTCTTTTTATCTTAACTGAATAGTATATTTTTGCATTGGGGCCTGATTGATATTTTGTTTAATAACGCTATATTTTCCTTTGGTACTTGCTTTAACATTTGAGTATTTTGCTTTAAAATACTATATTTTTTCTCTGGCAACATTTGAGTATTCTGCTTCAAAATACTATATTCAATTTGTTGCTGGTAAAGTCTCAAGGAAATTTTTATATTTCCTTCTGAATACATCTACTCATTAAATTTTTTTGACCCTTCTGGTACATATAATCACCTTATCAAAGCTTACTTTGTTTCAAAATGTAACTGAATTTTAACATAACGTTTTGGGTGAGGTTTGTTTAGTTCTGTTTTGAATTTTTCTCATTGTTGATTTTTTTTAAATGATTAAAATTAACTTGGAAATTTAAAACCAGAATAGCATATTTTATTCTACTTGATTTTTTTCTTTCACTGTTATCTTCAAGTCTTATATATGGACTGAGGCATATTTTTGTTTGTTTGCTATCATCTTTTGACTCTAGATTACAATTTGAATCATAAAAACTTGAGGTTCAAGGGATATTCTTCGTTCTCCCCTTTTTGTACAAATTTTGATTCCTATCATCTTCTTCTCATGATATATACCACGGAGTGAAGCCACCCACTGAGACAGAAGGACTGGTACCCTACGAGGTCATACAGCACATCAAATTCAGCCTGGTCCGTGAAGAGCAAACCAATTCACGCTTACAAGGGGGTCTAAAAATCAATATATAACTACCCACGACCAGATTCGTCATCGTACCGCTGAGATCAGTTTCTTCGTCGTACCGCTGAGACCAGCTTCGTGTAAACCAGCCTTCTTCATCTCCCTCCATTGACGACCTCCGCAGGTATATACTGTATCACCAACATCTAGAGGAATCTTGACATTTGTAAATGATCAAATTTGATTAGAGTCAAAAAAATTTAATACTCATGTAATTTTTCAATTGTTTCATTGAATTTTTTATACTCTTCAAGTAATCTTGTTAGTTTTTTATAAATTCCACTCACTTGTTGAAGTTTTTTATAATAACCAGTCATTTTTCTGATTGTCTGGAATGAATTTAAGTTGATTTCTTGCATATTTATTTGCCTTCCCATACAAGCTGGGTGACATTTATCTGGTAAATTTTTGTTTATCTTTGGCTTTTGTCTTCAGTAAGCCTGGCGCCCACTTCCTGAACTAGTCAAGTTAATTGATGGGTAATTTTTTCAGTGGCCCAATTTGACAAACTAGGCCTAACCGTATCAACCTGAGCAGCCTATCGGCAAAGTGATTTCACCTTCTTAAATTTGAATCAGATATTTCAAATTTGGGGTTCAAAAATACGGGTGTTGCAACTTTCTGGAGATATTGGGATAGTACTGCCTAATTTGTTTATTTATAGCTTCCTTCATAGGATTACTATCCAGATACTAAACGATCTTGACGAAACCAAATCAAAAAGGAGGAGTTCTCTAGGCAACGCGTATATATTTTTGTTTTTCATGTATGATCACGCATAACTTTTTACTGAGACGTCCGATTCCGATAACTCTTGTTTCAGTGGATAGGGTGTACTTTGAAGTTGGTCCCATTTGAATTTTAAAAGATGAAATCTACCCCTAAGGGTAGATAAATGAAGGATATTGATAACTCACCCTCTGAATTCTGGTCCGTTAACCGATTCTATCAGGCATAACTCTGTACTGGGTTTTTCGATTTCTTTTTTATCAGATAGTGTATACCTCATAGTTGATCATATTTGGTATTCGAATGGAATTATCCACCCTTACGGGTAGAAAAATAGGGGATAATTGATTTTTCACTTGTGAACATTGGCACACATATGTAGTTGACAATGACAGATCGCTACTGTCATTATTTTTGTTCTCCTACATCCATCACAATCATTATATTCTATGAGAGGATGGAATGATATACAAAGTAATGGAATAAACTAACCAGAACAACAAAAATGATTTATATTACAACAAATAGTGAAAGTAGATAATTATATTATTTAACTGGTAATAGTTGAAGTATGGTGGGTAAGTAAGTATTTAGGAAGTGATCAAAAAACAAGTTGGTAGTAATTAGTAGATTTCAGCCACAAAAAATTTAAAAAATAAGAACTTTTTAACAAAAAATTAAACCGACGAAATACGTACCTAACTGAAACGTAAAAAATAAAATAACTAAACTCCTAAACTAATGTAAGTAACTAATTTCGAGTCGGCGCCAAATGAACAATCAACAAAGATCAATAAATTACTTCAAAAAAATTATCAGAATGTCACCGCGCAACTCGATGCCATCATTTTACGCCTTACCTAATTCATTTGCTTGTTTGTTTGGCGCCGACTCAAAATTAGTTACTTACATTAGTTTAGGAGCTTAGTGATTGAGACTAAGAAGGTTTATTTTATTTTTTTATTTTCAGTTACGTATTTCGTCGCTTTAATTTTCTGTTAAAAAGTTTTGTTCATCACGATTTTGTGGAATTTCAACTTATGGATGGAATTTGTTTGTAATTTTCTATCTTTGAATATTTTCGATTTATGGGATTATAAGATACTGTTTCATTGACACATTACATATTTTGGGTCAAACGATATTATTATCATGGCTAAAGGCAAGTTCGAAGGAACCTAGGAAATGGAACCTCTTGATAGGGTTGAAAATCAACTGGATATGTATACCATGATACGGAGGAATAGTGTGTCATACAAGACTTGATGCCATTCCATATCGCAGTAGGAAGAGCACACCTCAGAATGGTGAAGATTGGCTTCAAGGGGAAATAGTCTGAGAGCTGGCTACGTAAATTGAAAATAATGAGGTATAAAGTAAATGTCTACATAGAAATCTTCCGTACTAGCTGACAAGCGTGTAGCTCTGCAGAAGTCAGTTCCGGGGTGGAAAGCGGGGAAAGCCGATCAAATGCGTTGAGTTTCATACTCCCCGAGCTCACATAATTTCAAACAATTTATTAATTAGTTAGCTTAGTGGCTCACGTAGATGAGCGCTTGCTTTCAAACAACAAAGACCCAGGTTTGATGCCGAGCTGGGTCACACAATTCTTTTTTTTAATATTCTATTACACTCAAATCAACCACAAAATTCGAATTTGGATTGAATTTGAATTTGGTAAAAGCGTTAATTTCCAATCAAAATAGAATCTTTGAGTGCAGCTCTGAATTTTTTTATAGTTAGTGGTTTATACCTTTGGAAATTGCGAAAAATTATTTCCAGGAGTCTAGGTCGGGGATTGAACATTACCAGAAGTCGGTAAAGTTGTGTTGAACACTGGGCTACAGGGTGTTGGGAAAACCACACACCTGACTACCAATGTTGACGACTGGACTACGGGGTGTTGTGATTTAACCCACCACACCTGTAGTACCAGACGTTATTCGTTAGGTTGAAAAAACGGTATTAAGAGCAATCGCCTGTCTGAAGAAGGTCGATACTGAAACTAGGTCTGGAGCGGCTCAGATCTGATTTCATTTCTCTTAAATACCGGAACATGGGCTGTTTATTCAGGAAGTACTACCGTTCAGAAAGATTCGAAAGGTTATTCATAAAAGAAAATAAATAAAGGACTGCACTCATAAAATGTTAAAAATGTATATATATATTTAATAAAACTTCACACAATTCTCTCAAATCGTCTATGGACGAAGGATAGACAATAATATTCATACAATGCAAACTAATGTAGCGTATTGGCAGATAATTCTGCAATGGGCTTCTCAATAGAAATACTTTTACTAAAAGAAATCTTGCAATCAAGTGCTGCAAACGACTAACAATAATTCTCTTTTCGAAAACTTGGTGATCTTGAAAACTATGGACATACTTTATAGACACATACACATTTTAATGGGTTGGGTTTTGCCATAAACATAAATACAGAAAAACAAACATGAGACTCACCCTGTTTAACACTTATTCACTGGATGTAGTTTTAAAAGGGCAATTAGATTAGACTTTATTATTCGTTTTCTCCCGCGTCAATCGGTTATTCTAATTAATTCGTCCGGTATATTCGTATACAGTTAAGGTTTTTCTAAGTGATCGTGAACCATTGAAATTGCCGAAATCCCGTTATTATCTCTGTTTTGGAAGCTTTTACAATTTGTGGAACTATACGTTCACTCGTGTTTTATTGCCGAAATCCCGTTATTATCTCCGGTTTGGAAACTCTCATTATTATTGCACGATACTGTAATTAGACTGACTTTTTAACCTAACTTTTGCGAATGGCATATTCTCGTGTTCACTGTGGAATACCAAATCGAACTACCTATTGTTGACATGAACTCACGCTTTTATATGATCTTCAACCGGGAGCTTATTAGGCGGGGCTTAGTGTGTTTATGTGCCGTGACATCGTAAAACTGATAAGGGTCACCCGTTCTCGCTTAATTATGTTATAATTGGATAATATATTTACGGTAGCTGTCGCTCTATCGCGGAATTAATGACCCCATGTTTATCGAATTTGGACGGTTGTTTGAAATATGGATATGTTTTTTTTCGGTAGTAAATAAAACTGAGTTTCTTATCTCGCTGGGAATGTACCCAGTAGCAATCAATAATCGTTGTTTACGCTTCTAGTTGAATGATTTATGCGTCCGGTCTACAAGGGATATTTCTTGGTAATTATTTTTAAAAGCATTTTATTTGTCTCCCGATAACCACGTATGGTTTTACGAACGTATGATTATCAGCTGTTTCAGTCTAGCAGGTGGTCCCTATTGATCTTTACTGTTTATCAAGAATATTACGTTGTTTTGTATCGTAGAAAAATTTCTCTGTGTTTACGTGGCATAACATTTCGTCCCAACCCTTTACAAAAAAGATTTGACAAACTCAAATTTTTTTTTTTTTCAAAATAACATCACGTTCACCAACAATAAGCAAAATGTTTTAACTTGCTGAAGGGTAATCCTATTCTATCGGCAAATTTTATAAGTCTTACTGTGACAATTACAATAGACTACTATTTTACATCTTCTAGAGGATAATTATAGTCTATCCCACATTTATTAACCTCACTTCTCAGCTACTTAAGTCTAATTTTCTTAAAAATAACATGCAAATAATCATGCAAACACACAATAAAGTCTCTTTCTTCCATGGGGTAAGTTCCATACTGTAAGAGTATGTCCTCGCTTTCTTCAACGAGATGATTTTCTCACTTCTATTCCGGTGGGCATCAATTTAACTCTAGCCGTTGGATCCTCTGGGAATTTTTTCTGCTACGCCGCTGGTTGGCTAAGGGTACGTATCAGCGGTACGGGACTATTTGTTCCTTCTTTATCTTCTCTAACCATCTGGCTTTTGGGGATTTTAGGGCCTTCCATACAATTTTCGAGTCAGTGATCCGTGATATGTAGTCGGTATCGGGAGCTAGACAGATAACACAGCCTGTGTTTTCTGTTTCAGTGGCAAGTGCATTCGTTGGCGTAATGTTGTAAATGGTGTTCGGTTTCCGGTGGTCAAACGGTGGTAATTCATTCGTTTAAAAATCTTCGTTCCTGGGACGCCTATTTTGTGCGGTACCATTAACACAGGTGATTTGCTTGGTGAATGGTGTTTACTGAATTCTGTGCGGAGTGCTTGAACTCAAACCACACTGTGAATTCGCAATGCTCTATAATCTGCTGGTCTCATCATTTCGCTTCGCCATGCTGGATTGTCCACTGCTGTTTGTTCAGAGATATTTTCTTGGGTTTCAACAATAATAGTCCACGATATTCCTATCAAAACCTTCCATATATGCGCGGTTAGTAAATTTTATCAATATTTTTACTTAGGTACTGTACAATTGTAAACGTCGCGATGTTCTAGTGTGAGTATTCTACAAATCCGTAAACACATTTTCCGAAAATCGTGATTATATTATTTATCTGTATTATGTAACTCGGCGATTCGATATTCTATAACTGTTTCTATTTGCATTAATTTTCATAACATATCGCGTTTGTGGTTTTTATGCCTGTAATCCGTACAGTGTTTCATTTAGTTCTTTCGCCATTCTTTTTTTTCCAAAACTCTTTTATTTTCATCTATTTTTTTTTTGTTTGTTTCAGTTCAAAATAGCTTTGCTTGAATTTTCTGGGGAATTTACTGTCATTATTTTACATCAAAACCCTTGATAAAATTGTCCCTGTTCGCGTTTCACGTTGTCAGTTGATTCTCTTATATATTTTTTTCAGTTTGTTCCCGTACTATGATACAATTAATTTAATTCCGTTTTTCATTAAGGTATCGGTAGATTTCGTATTTTTATTCATTCCAATTTTTACAAGTCCATTATAACTATAAATATGCTTTGGCAAATTTACCTTCAGGGATTTTTTTTCAATTTTTCTGCGTCTTTTGCAGTCTGCTAAAACTATAAAATTACCATACTATATATAGGTTCCTACATTCTGGTGCATACTGAAAATTTTCTTGTTTACTGATATATAATTGATTGAACCAAATTTTTCATGGGTGTCTTTTGAACAGTGCCGCGTGTCATGGGTTGTGTAAGGGGGAATTTATTTTCAGAAATGTTTTCTTCATTTTCTTTGGACATTTCACTTGGCTGACATTTTCCTATATTTTCGGCATTAACTATTGGTAATTCATCTGGCATATTTTCTTGAGTTTGAACTAAAACTTGATCTAATTTTACCTCATTTTCTTGTGTCGCTTGTCTGCTGCTTGCATTCATATACTTGTTGAATCGATTAGCAAGTATTATTTGATTTCTTGTTTCTTCCACTGGTTGGAGTTCAAAATTAACGTGCGATGTCTTTTTTAAATTAGGTTTTCCTTCTTGTCTGGCTAAAGTTCTAATTCTTTCCACTTCGGGGTTCATTTCTTTCTTCACTTTCGTATCCATATCAAAATCTTCTCCTATGCTTCGTTTTCTCGGGGTTAAAAATCCATTTTCTGCAATACTTCGTAATTTCGTATCTTCGGAGTTCACTATACTTTTTGCTTGAACTTTACATACATTCAAAAATCTGGGCGGTAGGATTTTGTCCTTAGGCAAGAAATTTTCATCCTTGTGATTTACGACTGTAGAAAAAATCTTATCTTTGGCGACTGTTATTCCTAGGTGCTTGGCAGATTCCAACTTCCTGGTGGATAGAGCATCTCCCTTGGGTGATTCGTAACTATCTCTCAAACTATCTTCCAATGATTTACTATTTTCTACATTTATCACCTTCCTTCGATTCCTTGATGCATTAACCGTTGCAATTTCCGTTCTCCCTGAATATGTCTGGCTACTTCCTGGAATATTTTCACTTTCAAAAGCTTTCATACCAACTTTTTCCATTTTCTGACTATAATTTTCTTCATCCTCGCTGTAGTGCTGTATGGGCAATGTTCCGTTACATCTCTCCGTTCCTTCAGGTAGGAAATGCTCGTACCTATACGTAGGCATTTCCACTTGTCGACTGTCACTTGTGACTATCGGTCCTAATGTACAGAGTGCGTCGGTTTTTCCATTTTCCATAGGTGGCACTTTTCTAAATTCCTCTCTTCTCTCTTGTTGCTCGTTTAAACGCATGTTTCGCTTTTCTCTTGTTCCAGACGATTTTCCATATTCTTCAATTTCAACTATTTCTTTGCAGACTAGCGTCTCCTTTAAATCACCAGTCGCTGACATCTTTGAAACTGTTTTTTCTAAACCTGGTGTCACAATTAAATCACCGGTCCCTGATATCTCTATTTGATTCGAAGTTGTACGTCTCGTTTCCTGGCATGAAACTCTGTTAAGAATACTTCGCGGATTGATTTGGGCGGGCCCTCCCTTTTCAATTCTAGTTTTTCTACAGAATTCATCCAATCGTACATCATGATATTGACATCTCTTAATCGTTTTTCTACTTCTTCAAATCTCTTTTGCAACTTCCTCTGTTCCATTTTTGGCATATGTGTTGGATTTTCTTTTTCAACTCGATAATTTCCCCTGATAAATACATTTGTTTTTCTCTCCAATCAATTTGCACGTCATATTTTCGTAAAAAATTAATCCCAGTGTTATTTCAGTACTACGATGATCATTTTCAACTATTAAGAATTCATGTTCAATAACTTTTCCTTCCTTTACTTTGATTGGCAATATAACCGAGCCAATATACTGAGTGAAATTTCCTTGTCTTTTTCTGAGGTGATACGGCAAATCATAATTTAATTTCATACCTCTAACAATATTAATATGAGCCACTGATACTTGAGATCTCATATCTACGGATATATGTCTCAAAATTCCTGCTATTTCTAAATTAATAACATTTTTCTGTTCATCGTCGATTAGTATATTTTCCTCTTGCCTCGCACTATTTAAATAGTTTTTTCCCGCAGCTTTCATCTGAGGCTTGTTGAAAGCTGCCATTCCATTTAAATTCCTGTTATATTTTGCCTTTTTTCCATACTTTTCCCATTTTCTGTCATTTCCATAGCTATTTCCTGTTTGCTTTCTATAATTTATTCTCCTAAAATTTCCTCGTTCATTCCTGCTTCTATGAGATTGAAATCTATTTTCTTTCGAATTGTTAGAAAATTCTGTTCTATATTTATTCATTTTTCCATATTTTTTAAATCTTTTTTCCTTAGCGTAGTTGGAAAACCATTTTCCTGAATCATTTAATCTCTTATTTTGAAAACTATTTCTATTTGGACATCTATATGACATATGTCCTACTTCTTGACATGTGAGGCATACGCAATTTTTCATATAACAATCTCCTGCTGTGTGACCTTTTCTGTTACAATGTGTGCACAATATTATATTCGCATTGAAAGTTCTGAAATTTCTATTCGGTGTATTCGTAATTTGCTCAATTAATTCTTCTTTTTCTGCTAATTTGATGGCTTCTTCTAAACTGACAGGACTTTCAGATAAAACTTTTTTTCTAACAGGATCTAACAATCCAATGGCAAATTGAACCAAAATATCCTGCTCGTATTTTTGCTCTAATACATTGTCAATTCTATTATTTCCTGTGAGGTACCTTATATTCGCTGCACATATCTTTAATCTTATGAAAAAATTCCTAACCGATTCATTCTTTTCTTGATAACAATTCAAAAATTCTTTTTGTGCTTCTCCAGGTAATTTCAATTTGCTAAACTGCTTCAATAATTCCTTTTTGATTAATTGCCAGTTGTCGGTATTTTGTAATTCATCTTCTGCTTCAATAAATAATCTAGCTATTCCTTTCAATTTTAATCTAACTATAGAACTTATTTGACTGTCTGTCCATTTTGCTACAGCTGCCAAATTCTTTTAAATGATAGTAATTTGATCCCATTATATATCTTTAATCCTTTTCGAATACTTCCTGAGTTTTTGATCGGTATAAACGCTATATCTATTTATTTTCCCAATATCGTGTTTGCAAAATAACAACGATATTATACTAACTATTTTCACAATCTTTCTACTCATTTACTTCTGTTCAAATTAGTCTTTTTTGACTGACTGACACTTATTTGTAAAAATAAAAATAAAATATTTATTAAAAAAAAATTCAACTTCAATTTTTGTTTGACACTTTTTCTTTCTGTGGAAAATATCATATATGCGTTAATGTACTTTCTTAATTATTACTCGCACACCTGACATCAATGTTGAACACTGGGCTACAGGGTGTTGGGAAAACCACACACCTGACTACCAATGTTGACGACTGGACTACGGGGTGTTGTGGATTTAACCCACCACACCTGTAGTACCAGACGTTATTCGTTAGGTTGAAAACGGTATTAAGAGCAATCGCCTGTCTGAAGAAGGTCGATACTGAAACTAGGTCTGGAGCGGCTCAGATCTGATTTCATTTCTCTTAAATACCGGAACATGGGCTGTTTATTCAGGAAGTACTACCGTTCAGAAAGATTCGAAGGTTATTCATAAGAGAAAATAAATAGAGGACTGCACTCATAAAATGTTAGAGATGTATATATATATTTAATAAAACTTCACACAATTCTCTCAAATCGTCTATGGACGAAGGATAGACAATAATATTCATACAATGCAAACTAATGTAGCGTATTGGCAGATAATTCTGCAATGGGCTTCTCAATAGAAATACTTTTACTAAAAGAAATCTTGCAATCAAGTGCTGCAAACGACTAACAATAATTCTCTTTTCGAAAACTTGGTGATCTTGAAAACTATGGACATACTTTATAGACACATACACATTTTAATGGGTTGGGTTTTGCCATAAACATAAATACAGAAAACAAACATGAGACTCACCCTGTTTAACACTTATTCACTGGATGTAGTTTTAAAAGGGCAATTAGATTAGACTTTATTATTCGTTTTCTCCCGCGTCAATCGGTTATTCTAATTAATTCGTCCGGTATATTCGTATACAGTTAAGGTTTTTCTAAGTGATCGTGAACCATTGAAATTGCCGAAATCCGTTATTATCTCTGTTTTGGAAGCTTTTACAATTTGTGGAAACTATACTGTTCACTCGTGTTTTTACTAGGAGCTGCAATACTTGATTTGAATCGGCTGAGTTTCTATGTTTGCTGAAGTTAACTACACCGGTTTGGAAACTCTCATTATTATTGCACGATACTGTAATTAGACTGACTTTTTAACCTAACTTTTGCGAATGGCATATTCTCGTGTTCACTGTGGAATACCAAATCGAACTACCTATTGTTGACATGAACTCACGCTTTTATATGATCTTCAACCGGGAGCTTATTAGGCGGGGCTTAGTGTGTTTATGTGCCGTGACATCGTAAAACTGATAAGGGTCACCGTTCTCGCTTAATTATGTTATAATTGGATAATATATTTACGGTAGCTGTCGCTCTATCGCGGAATTAATGACCCCATGTTTATCGAATTTGGACGGTTGTTTGAAATATGGATATGTTTTTTTTTCGGTAGTAAATAAACTGAGTTTCTTATCTCGCTGGGAATGTACCCAGTAGCAATCAATAATCGTTGTTTACGCTTCTAGTTGAATGATTTATGCGTCCGGTCTACAAGGGATATTTCTTGGTAATTATTTTTAAAAGCATTTTATTTGTCTCCCGATAACCACGTATGGTTTTACGAACGTATGATTATCAGCTGTTTCAGTCTAGCAGGTGGTCCCTATTGATCTTTACTGTTTATCAAGAATATTACGTTGTTTTGTATCGTAGAAAAATTTCTCTGTGTTTACGTGGCATAACATTTCGTCCCAACCCTTTACAAAAAAGATTTGACAAACTCAAATTTTTTTTTTTCAAAATAACATCACGTTCACCAACAATAAGCAAAATGTTTTAACTTGCTGAAGGGTAATCCTATTCTATCGGCAAATTTTATAAGTCTTACTGTGACAATTACAATAGACTACTATTTTACATCTTCTAGAGGATAATTATAGTCTATCCCCACATTTATTAACCTCACTTCTCAGCTACTTAAGTCTAATTTTCTTAAAAATAACATGCAAATAATCATGCAAACACACAATAAAGTCTCTTTCTTCCATGGGGTAAGTTCCATACTGTAAGAGTATGTCCTCGCTTTCTTCAACGAGATGATTTTCTCACTTCTATTCCGGTGGGCATCAATTTAACTCTATCCGTTGGATCCTCTGGGAATTTTTTCTGCTACGCCGCTGGTTGGCTAAGGGTACGTATCAGCGGTACGGGACTATTTGTTCCTTCTTTATCTTCTCTAACCATCTGGCTTTTGGGGATTTTAGGGCCTTCCATACAATTTTCGAGTCAGTGATCCGTGATATGTAGTCGGTATCGGGAGCTAGACAGATAACACAGCCTGTGTTTTCTGTTTCAGTGGCAAGTGCATTCGTTGGCGTAATGTTGTAAATGGTGTTCGGTTTCCGGTGGTCAAACGGTGGTAATTCATTCGTTTAAAAATCTTCGTTCCTGGGACGCCTATTTTGTGCGGTACCATTAACACAGGTGATTTGCTTGGTGAATGGTGTTTACTGAATTCTGTGCGGAGTGCTTGAACTCAAACCACACTGTGAATTGGTAATTATTTTTAAAAGCATTTTATTTGTCTCCCGATAACCACGTATGGTTTTACGAACGTATGATTATCAGCTGTTTCAGTCTAGCAGGTGGTCCCTATTGATCTTTACTGTTTATCAAGAATATTACGTTGTTTTGTATCGTAGAAAAATTTCTCTGTGTTTACGTGGCATAACAGTTGTAAGAAAATTGTTCAAATTTTAATGACATTGTGCGGTTCTGGCGATTCTGTTTTCACATTATTTTTGGCTCAAAAAAGCTGTGCATAATTTGCCAGAAGGCAAACTGATGCCGAAGAATATGAAAAATGATAATATCGCTAGAAATTGGTAAATCAATAAATGGAAACGAGTTAACAAAATATTCTGATTAGTGTATGTATTGATACTTTCCCGTTATTCATACTTATCCTCCGTTTTGTCTACTCGTAATTGACTAATAATAAATTGAAAACGTTTTGCCTTCTGGCAAATTATGTACAGCTTTTTTAAGCCATTAATTATGTAAAAACTACAACTTTACCGACTTCTGGCAACGTTCAATTCCCAACCCGACTTTACGCAATTTCTACAGTTGAAAACTATAACTATACAAAATTTCAGAGCTCCACTCAAATATTTAATTTTAAGAATTAACGTGTTTGAGCAAATTCCAATTCAATTCAAATTCAAAATATTTTTATTATCTATTCAATACGTACGGCGGGGTCAAGTGGAAGACAGTGTAACAGGGGGCACAGTATAACTTCAAGATTAGCTCTGTCCTTTTCTAATTTATCTTTGGTGGTTTACGTGTTTTGTCAATCTCATGCACCGCCATCTTAAACAGCTGTCATCGGACGTCAAATTGCTAGGTGAACGGAAGAATGGTCGAATTTATGTTTTTTGTGAAAAATTTGGAAGTTTTGTACTTATTGGAAAACTATTAATTTCTGGGGTTAATATGTGTTACCTTAAATCTTCAATTGGTTGGTGTTTGAAAAGTCAACAAAGTTTATTACAATTTATAACCTGTAAAATTTTAACGATTTTTTTTAAACAGTTGGGTGTGGGGTACAGTGTAACATGTTATAGTGTGCCCCTTTGATATATTTTTTCTACATAAAAAGTGGTTCAGAATCGAAAAAGGAAGACGGAAATCGGTCTACGCGATGCTGATGATATGAAAGAAGCAATTGAGCTGGTTGAAAAGGGAGTAACTTTGAGAAAAGCAGTCGAGAGAAAGAATGTGAATTACGATACTTTCCTCTTTTCCGTGGGTCAATGCTGATGATATGAAAGAAGCAATTGAGCTGATTGAAAAGGGAGTAACTTTGAGAAAAGCAGTCGAGAGAAAGAATGTGGGTCAGGAACTTACAAGTCCACCTTGAAGACGTTTACAGAAACGTAATCATTTTTCATTTCCAAAATATATTGATTTCTCCCGTCTGACTCTATAGGTTTTTTTTGGGACAATTTTCGATCATTTCGCTCAAACATTGAGGACCAAATAACCATGTACTCCTGTCAGATAAATCGAGAGGTTTCATCCTTTCCGTCGTGTCATGCACGACATTTTATTTTGATGGAACTTTCTTCCACTGTGTCACAGTATATAGCTAAAGAAACAGTAAGCTCACTTGGCGTCGGCACTTTGATCTTTATGTTCCCGTTTGTACACTGCGCAACTCTGATTTTTATCCCTCGCGCATTCCGCGTGTTACTGTGTTACTAATACTGACATTTTTCGTATACTTCGAAGAGCGATAATCGCGTACAGTCTTTTGCGCATCCTGAATTCTTTCCCTGGAGTGAATGTTACCTTGGAATATGCATTTGGGCCAAGTGAGCTAACTGCTTCTTTAGCTATAAACTGTGACTGTGTCTTGTTCGGCAGTTCATGTATCTCGGCCAGTCGTTGAGCTACAAAAACTTTGAACCTATTAGCTTCAACAGTTTCGAATCTGTCCAATTTATAACCTGTGGAATTTCGACCATTAGAGTAGAGCTGACTGAGTGCCCGAGTCGTGCTCACATTAAGTATGCTTGCAGTTCCAACCTTGGGATGGAAACAGGCTTCAGAGGTGAGAATTCGATAAGAAAAAATGGATACAGAGTATTAGGCAGTGATTTGGAGATACTATAAGATTCGATGACAATACATTGATATTCTATGCTCATTCGCAAGTCTGAGAAAGAATGAGAAATATGTGAATATTAATCATTTATAATCTTATTGGGTATCGTATGGAGAGAGTGGGTTCAGGATTCAATGGTCTATATCAGAAATTCCGCATCTAATTTTATGAGAATCTTTTAAGATTTCACGTGGCTCCAGATAACTGAGATTCCACAAGTTATAATGAGGAAGCTCGACACAGAGTCCATCAGGCAGTGTTAGTTTCAGGAGGCTATGATGTTCAATAAGGTATTTCCATTTCAATTACAATGATATTCTATACTCATGCACAAGCTTGAGAACCCATGAGAAATGTGTGGAAATTCAAAAGTATAATCTTATCGGTTTCAGTATTTCATGGATTGGATCAGGAACTCCTTATCGAATTTACTGCGACTCCTATAAGCTTCATATGACTCAGAATCACTGAAAATTCACAACTGTCGATGAAAAAACGAGGGTACTTTATGACGTTGATACTTTCAATGAAAAGATGACTGAAACCCATTTCACTTGAGAAATTGCAATATCAAATAATGGTTCGAAAGTTATTTCAACATTTTGTTGGAACAGTAAGTACTCTGTTCACAAAATCATAGCATAGCATTGGATGGTATTGTCAAATATTCTTATACTCAAAGTTCCCGCCATATGCCCGAGAGATGGCTTGGGCCAATCCCCAAGCAAAGATAATCGGTGCGATTGATAGAAATAAGGAAATGCATAAGCCAATCCTTACAAGTAAAAGCATTTGCTCATTAGCAAAAGGCATAAGGAAAAGCAAATCCATATTTTCGTATTACTAGCCAAATGTTTTTACTTATAAGCAATTGCGTATGTTTTCGTCTGTCTCATATCAATGAAAATAGAAATATTCAATGGTATTCATGAAGAAGGCAGTACTTTAAGGAGTAATTTATGAGACGAATGTAGCGTTTTTAGGAGACGATATTTCTACCTCATTCTGCCACTATTCGTATACATGTGAGCATATATAGTTCTTGTGAAGTCGTTATAACTAGTCCAGTTCCCAAGAAGGAAGGGACGATAATGAACTGATGTTCATTGCTAATTTTGTAAAGGACCACCCGATCATACTGAATAAAAGCCAAATACCGTTAGTGGAAACCAGAAAGGAAGAATATCTCAAACAAATGAAGGTTGACATACAAAATAAATATGGCACTATGATGGACAGTAAAAACATATTGAAGAAATTGAATAATTTAAAAACTGATATCAAAAAGAAAACAGACCGGAAAGCAACAGGCAACAAAAAAATCAAATTGAGTGCGGCCGAGTCCGTAATATATAATATAATGCAGGGTGGCAGCGATGAAAATCCTGTTTTCTCCAAAGTTCCTGGAAATGTTGAAGTGGGTGTGAGTAAGGATGTGCCAGAAAATATAGAACACCCACGCATAGAAATTCCTCCTGTTCTGGTTCCCCCGAAGAAAAAAAATGGATTTGCATGAAACAAAAAATTTATCTAATTCGGAATTGCAGAGACTTGTTCTCCTGGAACAACTACAAGTTATTCAAATGAAGAAAAAAATACTACCGAAAAAGAAAATGAAGGAAGAAAAAACATCTGATGGTAGTGGAATACAGCGAATAGGTGACCGTGACTATTTTGCCCTTTGAATGATTATTGAGAATTTGTTGTTTCTTTGAATTCAAATAAATATTATTTCAGTTGTGTAACTTAGTCAATAGAAATATTAAACTAAATCAAATCCAATATACCTGTTGACGGTGACAGAGGAAAAGAAAAATATCCATAATTTTACTTCACTTCTCTAATTGAAAATAATGACATAAGCAAGTAAAAGTGTATAGTTTCAGAAACGATTTATATAAGGGGTTTTGAATGATGTATCACACTGGAGTGTTGGTTGAGCTTAGGGTGCTAATCAATAACAAATTCATTTCGCTTTATCCCAGATTATGAATGATTTCAGCCAATTGCTGCTGTTTTTGTTGGCCTGCAATTCTCATGGCATTATTGGAAACTTCATTGTGAACATTAAAAATATTTTCTTCGCTTTCATCGGGGTGGTCCTCTTCGCCAAATATCAATTCATCCTTCAAATATTTTGCAATATTGTGTGAAATGACACAAGCCACTATAAGTGTCGGAACAAAGTCGAGAGGCACTCTTACAGTACCTTGTTATATCGGAAAACGCTGCTTCAATTGTCCAAAACATCTTTCTATTATAACTCTTTCCCGCTTCAGCAAATCATTGGAGACTCTTTCTTGTGGTGTGACTGGGTTATAATAAGGTGTCATAAGACATTTCTCAATGCCATATCCCTGATCGGCTATCAGAACAACATGATTGAAACTTCGAAGCGTTCGACATATACTGCTACGTTTCCAAATTCTACTATCATGTACTGATCCTGGCCATTCCGCACTCACGCTGGTGAACAACTCATCTGCATTACATGTCGCTTGAATGTTGGGAAATTATTTACGACATATGTATTCATCACCATGTTGATGTGCACGTTGTTTTTTTATTCTTATGTGTGTACAATCTAGAGCTCCAATATCAGTGGGAAATTTATATTTTTGTATCCATAAGTGTTTCGCAGTATTTATTGCAACAATACTTGAGGAAAATTTGACCCAGACATCAGCTTTTTCCACAATTTTGGAGCCGACATATCTAACAGCATTCGATTCTGTTGCTTGGCAGACACCTATATCTTCAGCTACCCCAATTTGAAATCCTGAAATATAAGTATAGAGCGTAAATGTCTGGAATGGTGAGTGCATGAATTGAAAAACAAACATGTCGAGATTTGGCTTACACATACTTTAATTTCGATTGGTTCATAATTATTCCTCAAAATGATATGAATCTAATGAAATTACCTGGATTTGCCATGTAACTCAGAAATATTTTCATTTTTGTATGGGCATTCAACGCTCCTCCACGTGTTTCTTCCATTTCTCCTAAAAAATACTCGGAAAGCCATTCAACATTCTCTGGAGTAAATCTGAATATTCTCACGAAGTGTTCTTGAGGATCTGATCGTCTTTCTTTGTAAATTTATTGTTTTATTGGAACTACAAACATACTTCCCCCATAAGTAAGTTTTCAGAAGTAACTGAAAAGCTTGGCTTATATTTCCGTAAGGATTTGCTTCTGCTGACACGTAAAAGGTAATTTTCATTTATGAGGCTATGAGCAAAATCTTATACTCCTCGATCATTAGCAAATCCTTTAACTTGTAAATATTTCTAATTTTTATTAATACAGAAATAAGGATTTGCTTACGAATTCATAAGTAAAAGCAAATACTTATTTTTAGTAATCTCACTGATTGTCCCCTATATAGGTGTAGATTATTGACAATCTTTGTTGTGGTTATGCTGTCAGAAGTAAAATTATTTGTTTTGCTTATTTTTGGTGCCAATCATGGCGGAACTGTGATACTGATTAGAAACTCAGCACTCACTGATTTGTCCTTTATCCAAGTTGACAAGGTCTGTTCGAAGACAAAACATTTGAGTTTTCTGTATATCACTGCAAAAAACTTAACTTATATATTTTATGTGTTTACCGTTCTGCGTCTGCTGATGTGAATATTTTTTTCAATAATCTCAACTCTCTGTTATCTGAATTATCTGTTAACTCATCTTTAATACTGACTGGCGATTTCAACATAAATTTCAACAATGATGAATCAACAGATACTGACTCACCTAAGAACTTACTTTTAACCTTTGACTTGAGTATGCACGTTGACTTAGATACCCGTCTTTCTCAATTCTCCAATACTTGTATTAATTATGTCTGTAGCAATTATGATGTGCAGAACGTATCATGTTCAGTGATATACTGTCAGGATTATCTGATCATGAGGCAGTAATCTTTTCTGTGCTCCTTGACTCTTTGAATACAAAACGGAAATGTAAACGTGGTAGACTCTACAGTAGAGCAAATTATAACAGGTTTTATCACAACTGCCTTAAGTTTGAGTGGGAGGGCGTTTTGTTGCAAAATGACCCTTTTCTCACTTCTCACACTGCGCTACTGAATATATTCGACGAATCATTTCCCATACAGAAAATTCAAATAAAAAAAACCTTGGGTTACAGTAGGATTGAAAATTTCTTCAAATAACTTACGTTCATTACATACCATACGAAAGTTCACCGATATTCAAAGCTTCCATGTCTACTTAATCAACTACCGCAGAATATATAGATCTACCATCAAGGAAGCAAAGGAAATCCACTATTCAAAAAAAAATTATAAATCAAGCAATAAAATGAAAGAAACTTGGTCTATCATTACTGATCTCACGGGAAAACCAAGAAGAAAAATGTTGTGACAACTCTCAATCCTGATGAAATCAATGACTATTACTGCTCTATTGCACAAAAACTGAGTGAGAAAATAACTACCCCATACGATCCCATGATGAATCTAGAATGTATCAATATTGACGAGAGCCTAATTTTATATGATACAAACATCGACGCGTTAGTCAAAATTTTGAGGTTTATTACAAACAAAAACGCAATTGATTATGATGGAATCTCGATTAAAATCATCCAAAATCTTCCTCTCAATGCTCTCAATATACTTGTATCTATAATCAAAAACTCATTTCATGAAGGACTTTTTCCTGACTTCCTGAAAACTTCAGTTGTCATCCCACTATACAAAGGAGGAGACTCAGATGATCCTTCGAATCTTCGCCCGATCGCCCTCATACCAACTTTGGCCAAACTCATTGAAAAACTGGTAAAAATACGTTTAACCGCTTTCCTAAAACGCCACCTTATTTGGTATCAGTTTGGTTTTCAAAATAATAAAAACACGCATGATGCTATTTTTTAATTTCTATATGACACTTACTCAAAGCTGAATGCCGGTAATGTAGCTGCTGCAGTCTTTTGCGATCTGTCAAAGGCGTTCGACTGTATCGACCATAAAATCTCATTGAGAAAACTCCACCAGTATGGTTGCAGAGGAACCACGTATAAATGGTTTGAATCATACCTATTAGGTAGGAACCAAATGGTGCGAATAGCAGAACTCTCTGAAAGACAGGCAATTGAGTCCGGAGTGCCTCGAGGATCAGTTCTTGGTCCCATTCTGTTCTTGTTGTACATAAACGACCTGACCAACTTGAACGTATCTGGGAAATTTACCCCATTTGCGGATGACACCACGATATCATGGAACAGCAAGAATTCTAACACCTTACCTGGGGTTTATTTATTGATTAGTTTTAATTATTCTTTTTCTGAAAATTTAATGTATTTATTATTATTTATTGCTAGTATAACAATATTTATATCTGATATGAAAAAAAAATAAGGAATGGTGTGATGCAAATTTGTTATCCTTCAATACAACAAAAACAAACATCATTCCATTCAGATGCTCTCTTGACGACCTTACATTTAGTAATAACATTTTGATCGAGAACAAGCCTCTAACTAAATTCCTAGGTATCCATATTGATAATGAGCTCAAATTCGACGGACATATGAAGCATCTCAAAAACAAGATTTCTGCTGGACGCTATGCACTGAGAGTAACTTCGTCAAATTTGGGATCTAAAATCACCAAAACTGTATATTGCGCCCTAATAGAGTCCCATTCACGCTATGGGATACCTTTTAGGGGAGTTAGCAACTCAACGGCACTTCAATCAGTCTTGGTACAGCAGAAACGTGCTTTAAGGTACATGCGTAAACTAAAACCCCGTGATTCTTACAGAGACATATTTATTGAAGAAAAAATACTATCAGTATTTGCGTTATTCATTCTAGAATCAGTTTGTCTCATATACAAGAATGTGTCTATGTTCGAGGCTTCAGGCAGTCATTACAACACCCGTTCTCACATGTTGAAATTGCCAATTCCCTCAACAAACATGATCAGAGATTCGATTTACTACAACGAGGTTAAGATGTATAATCACCTCCCCTCAGACATAAGGGAGGCGAATACGAATATGAACATTATAAACTTTAGAAAAATCATTAAAAAGGTTCTGGCAGATAGACCCTATAATAACTTGCAGGAGTTTTACAATGATGCATTTGATTTGATTTGACAGGGTGAATTTTTGAATCCATGTAAGTTTTTAAGTTGACGTCACTAAGTTGTAGATGTAATTGTGTGTATATGTATTCTTGAATCCATGTAAGTTTTTAAGTTGACGTCACTAAGTTGTAGATGTAATTGTGTGCATATATATATATATATATATATATATATATATATATGTGATTTGTGTGTATACATGTAAGTGTTCATATGTATATATATATGCCTATAAATGTATGTATGTATATATGTGGGAATGTGTGTTCGTATATATATATTTTTAACAAAACAGACTACTTCAACTGCGATCTATGACCTTAAACGGTATAGTTCCTGATACTATATGTTCAACTCTTATTTTAGATATTTTTTATGATTTTTTATATATCTTGTAATCTTCAGTCATACTGCTACATTCAAGCTTTGTCCACAAGACTTACTCTTAAGACAATAAAGTATATTTATTATTATTAATATTATTATTAATATGTGTGAACACTTCCTCAAAATGTGAGTATAGTACACTATTTCAAGCTCTATTAACTCGCATTCACGGGCTTTTTCTGGCCTAATTCCGGCGTTGAATCGTAATAAATAGGATTGATGACTAAATAATGACTTAATGACCACAATACTACATAAAAACAAATCTAACCCTACTTTTTTTGTTAGGGGGGGGGGAGGGTCATTTTATGTATGCAAAATCTGTCCTAGCTGTTTTGCAGTGGATACATGAAAATTGCCAAATACCTTCCTCTATAATAGACTGACATAGACTGTATTAATTACTCAAATAATAAATGATTGTTGATTGAGTATAGAAAAATATATAAACTGATATTGTTGGTTTCAAAACAATAGTTTTATGAATTAGTTGGTATTTGAAATGCACATGAATACCTACTGGAATACATCAAGGTCAGAAAATTCAAAAGTTCTTGCTCGGTATAATGATGGTTGATTCCATATATATACATTTTGATGAAAGCCTAATATTAGGCACATTTCTTGCAGCAGAGGGTGGTGAAGTAGCTTTTATCCATGAAAAGTGGCTAAGCCCCCCGGAAAAAAAAAAGTTTGGTACACCTTTTGAACAACAAGACCATTTTTTTAAAACACTAAAAAAGGCGAATGCCCTGCTGCCAATTCGAAGATAGATAGGTAGTGTAGGTAGGACTTTTTTTGAAAAAGATGAGACTGATTTATTTGTGTGAAGAATAATGTTTTCATAACATACTTCAGTTTCCTATTCTATCTATTCACTAGATAAAACTGATATTATTTTGTTCTTGTAGAGGGTTTTCCCACTTGGAGGTGTTACCCCCTCTGTATTCTTGTAAATCTCAACATATAATGATAAGTATTCTAAAGTTAGTAATATAAGAATATAGCTCAAGAGCACCCACAATTATTCAACATTTGAGTAATTACATTGAAAAATATTTAATAATTTTCAGTCCATGTTCAAAGTAAAGCGAGTTCTTTAGTTTTTCTAAACTGTAATTTCATTTCATATATGTATTATATCATAACTGGTACCAATGGTTTCGAAAATCCCTGTATTTTATCAAAAGAGAGAAAAATTAGCTCTGCAATTGAAAAATTCAGGAAAAAATATTCAAAAAGAGTTTTTGAATGACAAAAATATGATGAGAATCATGAGAGTAAAGGGGGTGACACCTTCGAGTGGTACATGGTGTACAACCTGAATCATTTTGAGTATTTATTTATTAAATTTTCTCTTTTCAAATGATCCATTATGTGAAATGAATCAATATCTGTTTTTCTTTAGACGACTTTACTGAAACTTCAAAAAAAAATTGAGCTAGCTGAAAACTTTTCGGATGTCCAAAGTGAAAATGAGGAATTGCCTTCTAGAAGGCCAATAAAAAATGGCTCAGCTCACTGAAACATCAAGTGATGAAGATGACGGTTATCGTGAGTAAGTATATCTATTAAAAATGATAGGTACCAAGTTTTATGTTTTATGTGAAACTATTATTATGCTCACTAGTTACTCATTTCTGTTCTTGCCTTACCTCAACCTCTTCAATTGTTGCAGATGCTATACTCCACAAATGCCCCTCAACATCAATCCAAGAAATTGAAGATAAAATCAAAAAAATTCTCTTATTGACAGATACCTACTGTATGTTCATTCTTTATATAATTGTCTATTCTATTCAAACCTTACAAATACATTTAGTTTATGTGAAAATATTCGAAGTTGTACCTCTTTATTTTCATACATATCAAATAGCTAAGTTTTGGTGACAATAAAAAAATTTCATTCATAAATGAGGTATGGTATTGAAGAAGTAAAGTTTTTTTCAGCACATTTTTGTTTCACTTTTCCATATCCTCAAATAAGTAGTCTAATATAATTGATTGATTGTTTGTTTGGCGCCGACTTGAAATTAGTTACTTACATTAGTTTAGGAGCTCCGACTAAAAGGTTTATTAAATTTTTTGCTTTTAAGTTTTTTTATCGACGGTTTAATTTTTTATTAAAAAGTTTTTTTTTTATTTTTTTTTGTGGCTAAAATCTACTAATCACTACCTACTTAATTTGGATTACTTTTGAAATACTCACTCACCTTACTTTAACTATCAACTGTTCATTCGATGTGTCATGCCGAAAAAAACCTATCTTAGTTAAAAAATGTAACAATGCCTGGATTTCAAATGACATTATCAAAGAGGGCAAATATTCAAGAGATTTGTTCCAACTATGTACAACCTTCCAGTTAGTTGATCCACAATGCAATGGAAATGTATAAAAATAGGTTGAAGGAGCACAAGTCAGCGATTAGAAAAACAAACTACTTTTCGAAAAAAAAAAAATGCTCAGAATAAAACCAAAGAGACATGCAAAATAATTAATTCTTAACTGGGGAAACAAAATTCATCAGATACTAGATAATCTCTTTGAAGCATAATTCGAAAATTGTTGATGATGTATAGGAGGTAGCAGAAGTATTTGCTGACTATTTTGCTAAGGCTACGCAATTAAGTCTAAATAGTCACTTTGGGCAAAATCTATCATTACCCTGTACTATTAGTAAAAATTTTATAATCAGTCATACTTTCCCAAATTAACCTATAACCAAACTAGAAATATATAATATAATATAAAAATTAAAAATAAAAAATCAAGTGGTATAGACGAACTATCTACAATCATCATCAAATATGTAATTGACCTCATAATTGATCCTCTTACTTATATAATGAATCAGTCCTACATGCAAGGATATTTTTCCATCGAATTCAAAAAGGCTTTAGTGATACCTCTCTATAAAAAAGGTGATAAAAATGAGACTGATAATTATAGACAAATTTCGCTGATTAGTTCCTTGTCCAAGCTATTTGAGAAAGTAGTAGCTAACAGGATAGTTGATTATTTGGAAGCAAACAAACTCTTATGTTATAATCAACATGGATTCAGAAAAAGCCATTCTATCGAAACAGCAACTTACCATTTTCTCAATTTCATTTATGCAGAAATTGACGCTAATAACTTTGTTATCAGTCTGTTTTTCGATCTATCGAAGGCTTTTGACACGGTATCTTCGGATTTCGTAACCCATAAGACAGATGCACTTGGTTTTCCAGAAACTATTTCAACTTGGTTGAAATCATATATGGAAAACCGTTGTGTGACTGTCAAATATAATACTGTAACGTTGAGTGAACAAAATGTTGAAATGGGTGTACCACAAGGTTTGGTTTTGGGTCCATTATTATTTGTGCTATCTGTTAATGACTTACCCGAACACATAAAAGACTACCACTTAACTATGTTTGCTGATGACACTACGATCACAGTTACAAGTTCTAATATCGACAATTTACTTGTTAAGGTTACCAAAATCATTGATACTTTTGCATCTTGGTATGACCGAAACAGACTCATTCTGAATCCTAAGGAGTCAGTATCTATGAAATTTTTTAATAGGAAAGATAATATACCGAAAGAAATCGTCTTCAGTGAGGAAATATTTATGTCACAAGAAGTAAAGTACTTGGGAACTCTATTGGACGAACGTCTGAATTTTCATCAGCACATCAATAGTGTTTGCAATAAATTCAATTCAGCATTCTTTGCAATCAAACGAATGAAATCCTGTGTGACAAAAAAAAGTTTATTAAGTATTTTTATTTGCCATGGCATTTTCACATATATCACTCAACATAATGGCATGGGGGCGCGATACACACTTAAATAGAGTTTTGGTGGGCCAAAAGCGTATTTTGAGACTCATCTTCGACATGGACTATCGAGATAGTTGCAAACCGATTTTTATGGGAGAAAAACTGTTTACTGATCCATGTATTTATTGATTGACAAGTGCTACTATACTTTGCAAGAGTATCTGAATGATACTTTTTATTTATTTATTCAATTTTATGTACTTCTTTTATACTTCTGTATGTAAAGCTGTGATTTTTTTTGTAATGTTTTTTTATGTTGTTTTATATATTTGTATACCTTTTATCTGACCTACCATATGTACCCTGATGTACCAAAGTGGTTATTATTATTATACCATAAGTAGTTGGTACCAGCAACTTCATCCGCGTTGAATTATGTATTTTTTGTGACGACTATTACAAATTCACTCACCCCTTTAGGGACGGAATATCTAAAAATACTGAAACACACATTTTTTTATTTGTAACAAAGACCTCGAATACCAATTATTATGACCCTAACTTAAAAACTAACGGAACCTCCATACAAACTCTTCCCCCTCCTTTCACCCCCTTAGGGGTTGCATTTATAAAAACACTGAAACATGTATTCCTTTATCTCTTACAAATACCTCAAATACCAATTTTTATGACCCCAACTTGAAAACTCCTGGAACCCCCATATGAACGTCCACTCCCCCATTCAACCCTTTCAGGGGTTGAATTTCTAAAAACACTGGAAATACATATTTTCTCTATTCGTAACAAAGACAATTTTTATGACCCAGCTTGAAAACTTACGGAATTCCCATATGAACTTTCAATCCTAATTTATCCCCCATTCACCCCTCAGGGGGTTGAATTGTCATAAACACCGGAACATGTATTTTTTAATGTTCAACAAAGAACCCCAAATACTAATTTCTATGATCTCAACTTCAAAACTAACTATACAGACTTTCATCCTCCAATTTACCTATTTAGGGTTGAATTATCAAAAACCCTGGAACACATTCATCTTCGTCGGTGAAAGAGAGCCCGAATACGAATTTTCATGACTCTAATTTCAAAACCAACTGTACTTTCACTTTCACTCCACTTCTCACCCACCTTTTCACTCCTTTAGGGATGGAATATAAAAAAAAGATGTCAAAATGTTTGCTCTTAGATCCAGCGGTTTGGTCTGGGCGTTGAACATATATCAATCAGTGAGTTAGTCAGTCAGGACATGTAATCATTACCCAAAACAGGAGGTAGCTGTTGTGAACCGTTGAGGAGATTCCTCGACTGTCTTCCATCTCCATCATCAGATTAACTCCAGGCCTCCATTATGTTTTAGGGTCATTAGAAGTACATATATGCGCCAAGATTAAACAGAATCGGTTCACAGGTGTGAAAATCAATAAATCATCCCCTTTTCTACCCTTAGGGGTGTAATTTATTTTTAATTCAATTGGACCAATTTTGAAGCATACCCTATACAATAAAAAATAATCAGTGGATGAACCAACAATCATCCCCCATTTTCCTACCCTTAAAAGTGGATTTTTTTTCAAATACAAATGGGACCAACTCATAGGTTTAACCTATACATTGGAAATAAAATCATAAAAATCGGAGTACTCTGTGAAAAGTTATGCGTGGTCATACATAAAAAAAGTAAGCGTCGACTTGAGAACTTCCTTTTTTTTTCGTCGGTTAAAAAGTACCATTTACGACACCATTTCTGTTTGATTGTTCTATATAAAAGCAATCCGAAGTTAGCAGAGAGGTGAATTCTCTACATCCGCACTGTACTCGCCACTGGCCTGTGACATCCTTCATTAAAGTAACAACATCAAATCCATCGAAAGATATGAGAACTAACTTAGTAACTCACCTCAAAACTCCTTCGCCATTATCAAACTTGCTATTGTGTTCTTTGTAGTGGAAATTTGCCTGTCTAACGGCAATTAGAGCGTGTTTTCCTTGGGGGACGTTCCTTTCTCGAACTCTGTAGTGACAGCTCACATTCCTTGGATAGATCCCTGGATAATTGGGGGACTGGATGCGACAAAGTCTCTTCGAGCAACCTTCTAATAAGCGGTCGCAGTAAGAACCGCTGCTTAGTTTGCCTCTGGAGAAGATATGTCAGATTAAGCCAATCAACTAGGCTGAGGAGGTGCGGTAATATCAAAACGTCTTAGTTATCAAAACTAATTAGAGTTTGCATTAGTTCGGATACGTTTCTCTGTTTATGAGGGATGTGACATTTGAGGAAGTAGGATATTAACTTCCCTAGTGTGATAAGTTGATGTGTATGTCTAAACGGAAGCAAGTTGACGCGATCTATCTTCAGAAGAATAGAGATGGCACATTCCAAAATTTGATAGGATGTGTGAAATATATTTGGCCCATGGGGAGATAATATTTTCATTCCTGAGGCAATTTATCTCCTGATCGATCTGATTCAATAGGGCATACCACGAATAGTTTTAGAGTGATTCGATTGCAACTTTTCGAATATATTTCCTGTTAACAATATGTAGAGTTCACGAATACTGGTCGATATTATACAGGGTGTGCAAGGAGTGCATCAAATTCATGAGATGTTTAAATGAAAAACAATTTTTTTTCGTATATGTTATCTTTCTTTTAGCGATTTTTTTATGAAATTTTAATTTTTCCAAAAGGTTGTGCATATTTCGGATAATATCACTGAGAATCTGTACATTACAAATCACCAAACAGTTTTAAAAAATGGTTATTGTATTCAACATGTGCGTTTTTTTACTTTATGATGAAATTAATCTGATGGAATAACTTTGTACCATTTGATGCTAAATCATTCCAATGATAGAGATACACGGCCTAGTAGAAACCTCAAATTGTAGGAAATTTTGCTAAACATATGAAAATTATGAAATATACTCAGAAACTATTAATTTTCTATATACCGCGTGACAACATATTCTTTATACAAGCCATGGTATCTAGAGTTCCGAGTGTATAAGATTCAAACTTGGCAGGAATGTTGGATTCAACAATTGGAATAATTTCCAATATTGCAAACTTCCTCATCACTGTTTATTTTATGTTTATTGAATTCTAGACACGATTCTGAGTTCAACCACATAGTTTTGAGACGGAAAATTGATACCGGGTTAATCACTTTAAATTACCCACCCCTTATCATCGTTATTATCGTCTAAAGGAAGAGAAGTTTAATGTGAAAGTTCTGTGGTTATGACTGAATTTTGAAAAAATGCTATCACAAAAACAGTAGTGTGCAAATTTCGGGAAATAACAAAAACTTCTTGAATTTGATAATTGGATAAAAATCATTTGAGATTATTTGATGACATTTCTTCAATGGAATAATCAAAATGGTTCACAGTGAGGAACAAAAATTCAAATATTTATACAAAAATAGATAAAGATTTATTTGGGAAATTAAAATAACATGATAGCTCATAAAAGATGTTCAATGTGTCCACCATTATTGTCAATGCGCCTGTTTCCTGAGGATAGTGTGGCAAATTTGTCACGAGAGGCAGCACTTGTGGTAGGGACAAACATCAAACCTTCTCCATTTAAGATAGTGTTATTTAATAATGCTTATACTCCCTGAAAATAGTTGTTTGACTTTTCCTACGTGTTTTTCTCCTGCTCAACAAGAATCCGAAAGAAAAACGGTCTCATAACGTTTCCGAGATATATTGATTTTCTCCTTCGAAAACGGTGCCTAAAAATGATCACTTCATTTTTAGGCACCGTTTTCGCGCACAAATATCACACCAAATTACTCATTTCCGGTACAACTTTGCTCAAAATATAGCCGGTATTATCGAAAAAATACTCCCTTCTTTATCAGTTACAAATAACCTAACTTTTCACCTTTGACAAATGGAATTTAGTAAATGTAAAAAGTAACGTTAGGTTTAAGTGTTGAAGGACTAATTTTTCGATAAAACCGGCTACATTTTGGGCAAAGTTGAACCGAAAATGAGTGATTTGGTGTTTGTAGTTTGAGCTGGTAAAAAAAAGGAGGCATTGTAAGTGATTTTTGTGCGCGAAAGCGGTGCCTGAATTTGACCTCTTGAAGAAGGAGACTAAATGGTAAACCTAATAACTGAAAGTCTTAATTTACATAGGGAGTTACAAATATTATAAAAAATAATCAAATAGATGAAAAATGAATGGCTAATTAATTTAGAGTGAAGAAACATTGATTACAAAAACATATAACCTCTCTATCGGTTACTGAATCATATTCTCTGATATTAATTTAAAATTTATAATTATTTCAAACCTCTGATATCAGAGTTCAAAAATACCGCTGCATAATAACTAAACATTGCGTACTGAAATTTTAAGATATCGACAAGCAAGCCACCGTTTTTGATGTTGCTACACTAATATCCTTCACGTTTGTTTGAAGGTTGTAGACGATGTGGTAACTTGATTACTATCGTTTTGGACGTCCATCGTCTTGATATATTTGAAAGGTTTTCACGACGTTTCGAATGCTTGTATCTGCAATCGTCTTCAGGTAAATACTCCTGAAGACGATTGCAGATTTGACTCCTGGAACGTCGTCTTCTGTCAAAAGCATTTTTTTTATGTTTATTTTTACATGTAATTTGATCTGAGTGTCTGTTCCTACCGGACTACTAGCGCTGCTAGTGGATAATTTTTCGTACTTGAGGAAAAAGGCTCCTTGATACCGTCTTTTATATTTATAAGTGCATTGGAAATTGCTTCATCATTGACATTCATATTCTCTATTTCAAGTCGCATCGTGTCTCTAATGAGATTAATATTATTAATATTAACAATGTCTCTTGGAAATCCCCAGAAGAATGAATCCATAGGGGTCAAGTCCGGACTGTTAGGCCATTTGATATTTCTATCATTTCCTATACATATTAAGAATACATTATTCGAATGTCATTGAACTATGCGGGGTTCCCCCATCTTGCATCCAATTCATACTAGCAAGCTCGGCTTCCGAAAAATTCTGTAAAGAATATTTTCTACTTCTGTGATGAGTATTTCTTGATAGGTTACTCTTATTAATATATAATCATAAAATATAGAGCCAATTTTATTTCCGAAAATTTCGCACCAAACGCCAACAGTTTTTCTTACTGTCTTCTTCCTTTGATTCACCATTATTTTTATGTTGTCCTTTTTTTTCCACGACTCTCGATTGTTTCTATTGAAAACTCCGTCCGCAGAAAAGGATGACTCATCAGTCCGTAATATTTTAGTTAAATAATCGGGATGTTCATTCAAATTGTGAACCATCTGTTGGCAAAATTCTAGCCTCTTCCTCTCATGAGTCTCTGTCAAAACTTGTACGGGTAAAATTTCATATGGTTTGTAGTTGTTTTTTCCGTTGGATTTTGAAAAATATTTTATTCAATAGGCCTTCTCATTTAGATGATTTTTTAAGGCGCATGCGCTCGTTTTGAGACCCAAAGTCTGATTGGCTATTGGGAAAGTGAATAGCCATTGGTTGGTTTTGAAATAACAATATGAGATTGGCTTAGTTCAAAATTAGCGGTATTTTCACATTATGTCAACAGTCAACTTCATGACAAATGCACCTGCATACATTGGCGTTCGTAACTTTCTTTGTAGGTTAAGTACTTATTACCTATTTTATACCGCCAAAAACCTTTCATTCGTAGATAAAATAATGTTCACGAATATTTTCTAATGGTGAGTTTTCTTCTCCATGTAAATATTTTATTTCCTTCAAAGAAAAATCGCCGTCAATGCCGTTGGGTCTGACAGGTAAACAAAGTTAGTCATTCGTCATCTAAATGAAAAAGCCTATTGATCAGCTTACCTTCAAAGTGAAGCAGTATACCTAGCTGTTCTTCTTTATTTTCTTGAACTACCCGCTTTTTTCGACTGAAATTGAAGGTATGATTCACCTTTTGGTAAATATTTTCGAATGTATTTTCTGACGGTGTTGAACGATTTGGATACAGCACCCTATATGCACTTTTTGCTGCATGTTTATTTTGGTTGTATTGTATATAACAAGTATATATTTGAACTTTCTCTTCGTCAATGTCAATAAACAAACATGATATAGTTGTCATTTTCATAGCTTACTTTAAACATGTCAACTTTCATGGGATAGGTATTTACAGAAACAACTAGTCCAACTAAGTTAGTCGACGTTTAACACGTTCAGCGCCAGTGTATCTTTTTCGATACACTTAGTTGAAACATTGTGTATCTAAAAAGGTACACCGACTGAATTTCGGTTTCGCCGATGTGTATCGTTAACACACACTTTATGTACATTTTATCTAGGGAATTATAAGCTCTGGCCTCCTAGAATAACCTCTCTTGGATGAAGGTTTTGTGTAACATTTTCAGTTGTAATACCACGAGAAAGTGAGAATAAAGTGAAAATAATTCGACAGATTTTCGAAAACTTGTTGCCAGGCAATAGACACGTGAACCCAACGGGCTCGAGTGGCTATTGCCAAATTGAAACAAGTTTGAGAATGAAATCCGGAGAATTATTTTCTACTTCATCGAACTCTCGTGTGGTATTCTATAGATTATTTTTTGATGTTACGATCATAAATTAATTTTCTCGCACAATGATACAAGGTACTAAAGCGGTTTTGATTAATTTCTCACTTTTCATGCGAATTGATGACAGACGTCAAATTGAAAATATACGTTGTCAGACAATGAAAACAAAATACCTCAAATTATTCCCGCGGCAATTTTCTAGGTAGATTATTCCCAAAGAGAGTAAACGTTATCTGAATAGGAGGTACTAATAAGCTCTAGCTAATTAGAGTATTGTAGCATCAACCCGTCATAGTGACGTACATGGACATGAGTACAGGTGGCCCACGTAACGTACAGAGTGGTTCAATATACATTCAAGAGCCTGTAACTCTCAGATACCAGAGTGCGGAGTGCGCTAGACCGCCACTCTCCAGAGAGAATGGTGGCCATGACATATCCATATACGACACTATGACTCACGAATGATCTTTCATCTCTTTCTATTAGTGTCACCATTGTCTTATGGGGAATAGACTCTCCTACTCAGATAACGTTTACTCTCTTATTCCCACTATAATAATGTTTCGATTGGCCAAAACGTACATAAATGATTCGAATTGAAAGTTTCCATTGGTTTCTAGAAATGTCAAAAAATAATCATATAAACTACCTGAAAGCTTAGATTGAGGCAACACCTAATCATTATATAAAAATATATTCAGAAGAAACAAGTACTAGCAAATGAAACATAGTTGATAAATTATCGTAACTAGTGGGTAGCATTAAAACATTTGTGACAAATAAAAATACCGCAAACGGAACATTTGGTTAAAACCTTCGAAGCTTTCACTAAACTTCACCGCCGACGTCCTTTCCTTCTCTTCTATATTTCTTATAGCATTCTGCACACCATCCACGCACTTTCTTTCCTTCCTTTCAATTTTTTATCAAGTAATGTTTCGATTCTGGAGGTCCATTTCGTCTTTTTGATGGTGCAGCTAGAAGCTTGGTCTTCAGCACGATTTCTTTCAAGCATTGCAGTGATTACTTCCTCCCTAAACTCCGTGATGGTCATCTTATTTTTCGTTATGTATTCATTAAGGAATGTGCATAAATGTAGATGAGAAACGTGTATCTTTTGATAAACACCTGGCCTAGGGAAATGAAACACTACCTAAAACTTTTCGCCAGGCCAGTGTATAAAAAGATACACATGGAAAAAATGCACAACAAGTGAAAATAAGATCTGAAAATAATTGTTTTACTTTAAAAATAACTCAAACACTTGAAATTACAGAAAAAATACGAAAATTCCCCTCAGGGCTTGGCGCTGAACGTGTTAATAACTGAAAAACGGTATAAGATAGGGTATATTTTTGAAATCAGGAAAAGAGATCATTTCAAAAATTCAATAATTTATGTTATCCCCTGAAATCTGCAAGCTACTGTATTTTTGATAGTATTTTATCAAAATTCAGTCATAACCACAAAACTTTTACATTTACATTTTTTTCTCTAGGCAATAGTAACGATGATAAGGGGTGGGTAATTTATAGTGAATAACCCGGTACATTTGTTTTTTCAATCTAGAGTGCGTTGGACCCACTTCAACCAATCTGATGGACAAGCATTTTCAGTTACCAATTCAATTCATGTATAAAAAATCGCATATGCCATAGTGCAATTGTCAGTTTGACAGCGGCAAAAGTTAGCTGCAACTTTTACAGCGACAAATGCACTAGTGGTTTTTTCACTTATTCATTTGTTTATCAACTATCGCGGTGTTGGTTGCCAAAATAAATAAAGTTTGCATTGATATTTTCCTAAATTTCTCATTCATTAAATTGTCCTGCCGAATTACACTCGATGTTTGTATTGATATCGGGTAAATCTGTATTGTTCAAATTCTAAACTGTTTCCTTTAGCAATTTGACTCGAAAAACTGTCTACCTTAAAACGGTCCACCTTTGGTATCGCGTTTTTAATAGTTGACAGTTTTTCTCCTCTAATTGCTAGGCAACAGTTTCTCATTAAACAACCCAAATTTACCAGATAAAATACAAACCTCTCGTGCAATTATAAGTGAAAATATTATATGACAGTGTTTTCCACCTAGTTGAGTACCTAAGGTGATTCCGCCGACTTCCTGACATTTTCTGGCTCTATCGATTGTGTTTCGCATCACATTTCCCAACATTGCGGGATTTATGGTAGTAAACACGTCACGAATGCGATTCTGTAAAATTTCAAGTGTTTTAGACGGTGTATAAAACACTCGTTCTTTCATATAACCACACATAAAAAAGTCTAAAACACTGAGATCGGGTAATCAGGCAGGCAATCACTCGCCGATTGAACCGGTTCATTAAATAGTTCATGACTTGGATGGAATTATGGGGGGAAGAGCCCCATCTTGTTGAAAATCACTTCAGAAATAGCAAGTGGTAAGTCAATAAGTCCGCAATATCATTTTGAAGGAATTCTATATTCCTTACCCTTGTCAACTGTCCTTGAAATACAAGTGGTTCAATTATTTTACTTCCGATTACGACAGCCCCTACGTTAACTCCGAATCTCTCCTGAAAATTACTTCCCTTCATTAGAGTCTGATCCTATTGCACCCAATAAAAATATTTCATTGTTTGTGGATCTTGACTTGGAAAACAATATCGGAGAAACAAAGTCGGGATTAGCAGTATTGTTCTGAAGTAACCAATCACAATAAACTTATCTTCGATTCCCATCATTTTCATACAAATGCTGGTGTACTTGATTCTTCAACGACATGTAAAGTAGAACCAGAAATCTAAGAAGGTCGTAAATCAATATTAGCCGACGACCCTCATTATTACCTATTGTTCGAAATATAGATAAGCAATAAAAGTGTGTGTCTCTTAAAAGATTCCCAGGTCCGGATTAAAATATCTCATGAAATATTTTGGCATTTTAATAATAGTGGGCTCTCCATTATTTTTGGCTTTTGTTGACAGTTTTGTATTTAAACTTATTTGATAATATAATATAATGGGCTATTAACGAGATTATAGCGATAATGGTCTATTTACGGTTACAAATTAAATTAGCTACCAGATTTTGAAAACAAGACTGTTTTGTGAACTGACCGCTTTCTAATTTCAGAAATGAAAGGGAGAAGTTGCACAACATTTAGTCATTACCTACCTAATATTCCGTTGTGTCAGTTGTGTCTATTTTAAAGTGTCTATTCGATTTTTGTGTCGTGAAAAATATGGCGTCCATGGACTCATCCTGAAGCTAGTACTTCAACTGGTGGTCGTACTACCACAAGTCGACAAATGTTACACCCTCATGAGAAACAAATTATATTAAATGTTTATACTTCCCTTCTGGAACGTGGAATGTCCAAGGATCAAGCTGTGCAAGAAAGTGCTTCTTTAACAAAAACACGGTATTCCACAGTATTCAAAATAGTAAGTTACCCTATTTTAAAAAGAAAGAAACGAAAAGACTCTGGCGGTTCAAGGAAACTAGATGGCTGTGATGTAGATTTGATTCGAAGAACAATATATGCCTTGTATAAAGAGCAAATTGTGCCTACATTAGATATTTCAATGCAAAGGCTTGAAAAGAATGAAACTGGTATCCAGTGTTGCAAAGAGACTTTAAGGAAGTCTCTTTTACAAAACGGATTTAAATTTAAAAAACTCACTAGTAGTAGAAAAATCATAATGGAATCTGTGCGCCTCAAGAAATGGAGATTTGAATATTTATTGGCAATAAACGGATTTAGAGAATATGGTAGAACAGTAGTGTATTTGGATGAAATTTGGTTCGATACACTCGATATTCCAAACAAAAGTTAGGTAGACTCATCTGACTTGTGCCAAACTAATGCGCCGTCTAATAAAGGGAAACGCATTACGATAATTCACTCAGGAACCGGAATCGGCAAATAATAATAAGGACTCTTTAGTCGATTATCATGATGATACTACAGCCCAATTATTTGAAGACTGGTTCCAAAATAAACTCAAACCAAATATTCCACCCAACAGTATTATCGTCATGGATAATGCTAGCTACCACAGTCGAAGGCTAGATAAAGCATAAGATGTATAAAAACCCTGGTGCTTGCACTTATACCTGTAGTAGTTTGGGATCGACTTGGCGACACTTGGCCTACTTGATAATAGAGATCACTAGCGTGTCAGATGGCGCCAATTCCGATTCAGTCTCAATTCAGTAACAGGGTATATTCATTTCCTCAGATTTCTTATTGAGGTGAACTGTGCGCGGGTTCTTATTCTAGCTTTGCTATTGGTTCAAAAGAGACATCTGTCAAACTTCACCAATAGCAAAGCTAGAATTCGAAGACCCCGAACATTGTACAAAGAAAGCACTGTCGTGTTGTTTTTCGTATTTTGTACAATTTAAATTTGAGGTTAACTTCATTCTGACAGACGGAGAATTGGAAATGAAATGGTCATTAAATTGCAGAAAATAAAAAATTCAATGCATACAATATAATGAACTATGGAAATATCATTATTCGTCAAGATTTGTACTTGCTTTTGGTATTGAATACAGGCGAAAATCCAGGCTTTAGTCCACACAAAATACAAATGTGGCCCATTCTACAAAAAATATCCTTACACACTACACTACCTCAAAATAAACAATTCCTCGCGCACTAATGAACTGATTAACGAGTGATTGTTTGAAGAATAAACTCAGGAATAAGCTTAACAAGATTTCATATCAAAGAGATGGAAAACGCATAGATACCGACAAAACGCTGGAAATAATTTCATATAAGATGCTGCAGATGTCAGAAATTAGGTTCTGATATTAAGCGAGAATATAGACAAACATTTTTGGACGGCGCCATCTACCACAGAGAGAGAAGCTCTGTTGAAGTAACAGGTGGTGTCCCCTAAAAAATCTAAACAATATCGAATCAGTTCATTCACCAGGGTTTTTAGACATCTTAATAAAGCACCATGTTCAAATGACACCAAAGCCACTATACAAGAATATATGTTGAATAATGATATCGCACATGTACTTCAAAAGTGACACAAGTCAAAAATCCAAGATTTTGAGTTAATATAATGAGAATGTCGTATGAACACTCTTTCACCCATGCCTCAATAGTGCATTAAATTACCTTCGATATATACCCGCCAGATGGCGGTTGTGTTACTATCGACGTTTCAAATGCAATCAGTTCATGATAGTTTAATACCGTTATAACTCTAGTTGTGTCTGAGGTGCCACTGGGACTACTAGTCAACCATCCGCTCTGAATAGTATTATTTACTTTTTACTGATTGAGTGTGACGGAATGTAACAAACATCCCTTTGGGACATACTGTGAATATCTCTGTAGATAACTATGGCTTATTTTTTTTCAGTTTTTTCAAGATGCAGTCATCTAGCCGTGCAAGTAAAATATTGGAAATGGCAAAATTGATGAAAGAGGACAATATAAATGAATCGAAATATGTTACAAATAAAAACCTGACCGAAGATGCGAAGCCTGAAATACAAGTTATTTCTGGTACTGATCCTGAAATAAGCAAAATTTTAAACACAGCAGCTTCCAATCCGGAGCATTCTAACGTAATGCGTAAATTGCATACCAAAGATTACTGTATATCTCCCACACACAGCAATGAAAGTGACATTGATGACTCTGATAAAGATCCCGATTCCCAGGATTGTTCTTCGAATAGTTCCGATAGTTCCTCGGACAGCTCCGATAGTTCCTCGGACAGTTCCAGTTCTGGTTCAGATGAGGAGTCTGACCATATGATAGTGCAAAGTATAGGAGTGAGGGACAAGACTCAGGTTCAGGCAACGATGGAAGGAGAAGAAAGTACAAAAGATAACAACAATATTATAGCCGAATGTAACCAAGATAAAGAAAACGAGCAAAATAGTCAGAATATAGGCGAAAATGAAGGAAGTATACAAAACGCACGTGGTATTCAGGTTGCACTGGAAAACCAAGAACTTCCTAAAAAACGAAAAAAAAGACAAAATAATCCAGGATGTTGGGTTACTGAAAAGGCTGAACTGTTGAGAAATTCAGGAAAAACATACAAATCTACATCCAAATCTAAGAAGCAAATTCCTGAGAGGAAATTACGTCCACCCTGTGGCGAAAGGTGTAGATTGGGGTGCAGTAAAAAAATTGATGCGACAAGCAGAAAGGACATTTTTGATAGTTACTGGGCCCTTGGCGATTTGCAGAGGCAGCGAGGATTTATTATTTCACATTCTCAACAAATTAAACCAAAATACAGATACTCAAGTACTCAGGAATTTAGAAAACTGAACTCAGCATTTTATTTACATGTAAAGGGGACTCGTCTTCGAGTATGTAAAACATTCTTCAAGGCAACTCTTGATATTAACGACAGGCCCATCCGAACAGCTTTATCGAAGAATACTGATAATGGATTTCTTGAACCTGATGGGAGAGGGAAACATGGCCATCAACCGACAGTTGATCCTGAGATTGAAGAGAGCATCAAAACATTCATAAATTCAATTCCCAGGATTGAGTCACACTACTTGAGGGCCCAAACTACTAGGGAGTTCATCGAGAGCAGTAAATGCTTAGCTGATCTTTATCGCGATTACGAGGAAGAACGTGAAAAGGCTAACAAATGTCGCCTCTGTGTCCATGTTCAATCGCATCTTCAGAAACTAATTTAATATTTTCTTCTTTGTCCCAAAGAAGGATCAATGCGACCTCTGTGAGACCTTCAAAAATTCAGATGAAGAGAAAAAGATACTTTTGCGTCCAACCTATGATCAGCATCAGAGAGAGAAAGAAATGGCCCGTATTGAAAAGAAAAATGACCTACAGGCAGTGATGCCAGTCCCCAAAGGTCATGCATCTTCTCTCTATTACAAAAGCAAACTGAACTGCATCAATCTCACAATATGTGATTCAGATCTGGAAAACGTGGATTGTTATTTTTGGGACGAAACGCAAGCAAAACGTGGTTCAATTGAAATAGGAAGCTGTGTACTGCAGTACTTGAACTCGTTGCAAAAGATAGAAAATATCACAAACATTGACGTCATTATTCATTCTGATAATTGTTGTGGTCAACAGAAGAACGAGTATATATTATCAGCTTACGCATATGCCGTGAACAAACTATCCAAAATTACTAGCATAACTCATAAATTTCTGATCTGTGGTCACACACAAAATGAGGGAGACAATGTGCATGGTGTCATTGAAAAGCAGGTCAAGAGGCATCTGAAATCCTCCCCTATATATATACCACAACAATACTCAACACTGATCAGAGCATCAAAGAAAAATGGGCCACCCTACATAGTTCATGAGTTATCATACGAAGACTTTTTTCACCTGAAAACACGTCAAGAAGATTGGGGCAACAATTTCACTGTTGACACTGACAACAATCAAGTAAGATGGCACGATATCAAAGTACTCAGAGTTGATAAAGGTCATTCTCATTCCTTTTTTTACAAAGTTTCGTTTGAAGATGAAGTCTACAAACACGTAAATGTCCGGAACGTTCGAAAACGATCTGCTGCAAAATTCTATCTAATCTAAAACTAGTTCATGCTTATTCCCAACGAATCCCTTTATCGGAAAAAAAGAAAACAGATTGAAAAGACCTTATTGCTCGTTCAATAATTCCCAAAATGTATTTTTATTCTTTCTACAGAAGTGTTCTTGAACTACATTGAGTTATCGCTTTGAAGTTTTGTAATAAAACTGAGTTTGAATTTTGATGTAGTTTTATTTTTTGTTATTTTATACTAGAAATATAGAACTCTAGAATAAGTTTGACGTGATGAAATCAATCACCTATAACGTCGCCCATTCAAACATTTCATCCAATGTTATATGAAAAATGTCACAACTCAAAATAATTCCTCCAATCAGTCAGTACTATAGCATAAAAATCGTCACAACTCAAAAAACGGTTGAACCGGAGTTGATAATAGAAAAAATTATTGATCAACACCGAAGAGAACTTTTTATAATTTAAAGTTACCGTCAATACTCTAATATCTGTAAAATTATTATTAGTTAGAGTCATATCAGTTTTCTGCGATTTCTGAAAAATGAACTTTTTCGAGTTTTGTCATTTTTGAAGTACATGTGCGATATGTTCTATGAGGAGAAGAACACAAAAAATAGTTACTAGAAGTTTTACATAGTTATTCGATAAAAAAGAAATATTTTTGTCATTCATTGGCTGAAAGCTTGGGACATACGGTGCTCAGACTTCCTTCTTATCACTGTATGTTCAACCCAATTGAACATAAATGGCATAATATATAATAATATAATATAATATATTTTATTCCATTGAGACCATATTACATGGTCTTGGACGTGTCAAAAATATAAATATAAAAATAAGCTTAAGTCAGTAGTTCGAAGAAATAATACTTCTTCAACCTTAAGTTCAACTGTGGTAGGTAGCTTTTCTTCGAACAGAAACTGCAAACATTCCTGATAGCAGCTGGGCCAAGTGTGTTTTCCATATTTAAAGGTTGGAAAAGTCATATATGGATATAGAAAAAATTCCCAAAGAAAAGTTTATTGGTTGACTACAGTGAAACTGATCTCCGTGAGTAATTTTGTTTATAAATACCTTTTATCGAGAAACTGAACTTTTTATAAAGTATAAAGTTTGACATTTTACAATAATTAGGTATATCATATATTATTATATAATATAATATAATTATATATATAATTATATATATATATATATATAATCATATATTATATATAAATAAACAATTCTCAATTATATTCGAGCGACTTTTCTTAATAATTTAATATAATATCATTATAGCTACCTATAAAACAAAATTTTATGGCTAGGGCAGGTACAACTCTGCATAGAATCCACCGCCTGCTGATAACTCAAGTGGTTGGTGGTTTACGACCTTCTTAGATTTCTGGTTCTACCATACCTATGTTTTTTTTAAATCATTCTTGCTGAATCATGACTAATTTGTAACTCATGGCTAATTTCCCTAGTAGAAGCGGTAGGATTCACTTCTATAAAAGCTAAAACATCGACTTTCTTCACCTCATCAATGATAAAAGTGTCGTGGTTGGCAGTTTTTTTACTGAGTTGTCTTTCCACAACGAGAAAATATTGAAAACTTCGATAATGTCTGTTAGGATATCTTTCAGCATACAAAGTTGCGGCATTTCTCGAATTCTTCTTGCATTCGCCATGAATTATTAGCATGTCCACTTTTTCATGTTTTGTATACGTGTTTGTTGAAAAACTCAATGACTTAAAACACTAATTTCTTACTTGTCAAAGTTATTTTTGTTTCCATTGCACACTTTTGATTTTAATTTTTTTTACCAAACAATGAGAATTCTGTGATGAGAATGGGAATACATCTGAATAAATGAGTCAGCTCTTTTCGTTTTCAAAACTAAGTAGACCTACTTGGAGATGTTTGCGGAATCAAAAAATTTATTCAGAGCGTTTCATCAAGAATTTCGAAGTTTGATTCAGGTTCGAGTAGAGGTGTCTTCGGAATGTTTGATTTATTTAAAAATTAATTTATTCGCAAAATTATTATACCTTTTTTTTTATCATAAAATTGAAGTTGTGAATTTGGTTTCGTTCAATTTTGTATCCACAGCATAATTGATATACCCCAATATTCTCATAATTTTTGGACAAATAATAAGTGTATTGTGATTGTTATTCATGCGATTTTCGATTCAAAACCATCGATGGATCCGTAGTTAAAATACGAATCTAGGAAATGTGTAAAAAATATGTTATTTGAAAAAAAAAAACTTTTTTCACAATTAGTTGTTTTGGAAATTTCGAACCGACATAGGTACTCAACTAGGCAGAAAACTGTCATATAATATTTTTTACTCATCATTCATGTCCATCAGATTGGTTGAAGTGGGTGGAAGCAAAAATAAAAATGCTATTGAAAAATAAAATGTATCAATTTTTGTCACAAAACAATGTGATCGTAGTCAGAATCGTCCATCTTAGAATCCAAAAAAGTAAAAATATAGGGTGTTCTATTTGAAATTCTCAACCGGAAGTGACGAGAAAGTATAAAATATTAAAAAAAAAATCCAATTCTCGAATCCAACACCCCTGCCAAGTTTGAATCTCATACCCGCGGAATAGGTAAATGAATTTGTACTCTCGAAAAAAAAAATGCTGATAGCTGTATCCGTTGATGATCTTATCTTACAACTGATGACAAACTTTGGATGACAGAAATGAAAGAATGATATCAAGATACGATTTGAAATGAAGGATTTGAGATCTATTCACTATTGTCTTGGTATTGAATTTCATCAAGGCGAAAAGAAAGAAATAATCAGCATGTCACAAAGTATGTACATACATAGGTTTATTGAAAATTTCGGAATGATTGATTTGAAAATTTCCGTAACGCCAATTGATGTCAGCTTGAAATTGGAAAAATCTGAGAATGGCACGCGAGAAGATGCATTTCTTCATCAAAATCTGATTGGATCACTCATGTACTTGGCACTGTGTACTCGGCCTGATATTGCATACGCTGTTAGTTTCCTCAGCCAGTTCAAAAATAATCATGGAAAGGAACATTGGATTGCTGCTGAAAGAGTGTTGATATATCTGAAAGGTACGATAAATTATGGCTTAGACTTTCGAAAAAATGATGAATACATATTTGGATTTGTTGACACTGATTGGGAATTGAAGAACTGTTGCCCAGTGAACTATGGAAGCAGAATATATGGCTTTAACAGAAGCAACAAAAGAGGCCAAATATTTCACACAATTATTAAATGAAATTGGAATTCGGGAAGTGAGCAATATTCCAATTTATGATTACGAAAAAAATAAACAATGAACTCCTAATTTGTTGAGAAATGTTACCATTATGAGTTTTATTTCTCTTCTTCCCTGGATGTGTATTGCCATTTAGAAACTTTGATGTTCGTTTCCTCAATGAATCGATTGTTTCGAATACAGTTTCATCATATTCAACTACTTCATAACACTTTATATCAGTGAGACATTGGAAAGTGAAAAGATTCCAAGAGCTAATTTAAATTGTCATATATTTAAAAAGGCGTCATTTACAACGTACATTGCACAATTAGTTTCTGCTCTTCTAGAAATATCATTCGAAACCATCATGATTTCATTTCGATAACCATTTCCAAAGCATCTTATGTTATAACGAGTAAGAGAGACCGTTCTGGTGGCGAGTATTTCAAATAGACTCTTACGCCCATTCAATGTCATTCTCCAAACCTAATAATGGAAATTGTACCAAAAAATGTCTCTATATAAAGTTCCTGCAGGGTTTTCAGATAACGTAGAATCCTTTGATTAATATTTTTATCATCTGAAACAATATATCAACGCGTTTCCAAGGAGTTTTTTATATTATGCATATCCCAGATCTATGGGGAAAATGAATTGATCGTTTCAACTGACCAGCATCCTTTTAAAAATATTAGAAATAATAAAAAAATATTTTTAAGTTATGAATTGATAACATTTGAGGTTTAAAAAATACTGGGTTAGTTGATTATTTCATTCATTTTTGTAACACTAGATTTCAGCAATATCTAGTAAATCTAGACTGTAATTCTTTGGACGAACGGAATTATGAATAGAAGCAAGATAAATTTCAAAGTAAGAAATGAAATGTTTGATGTTATTCTATGAAAATGTTGGACTCGACTCAATGAAGTCAACTTTAATGTAAAATACGCTTCTAACGCTACTTCAAAAGTTTAATGTAATTACTGTGTACTCATAATGATTGAAAACTGATTTCATTACCTGTAAGATCTCTGGGTGGCGTTTCCGTAGCGGATTTGTGCATCGCTCACTTTCAAGAATTTGTAGGAGAGTTTGAACTGGAAATCACTGCCAGAATTTTGCTGAAATAAAAGTAAACGTTATAGACATGAGTTCAGTGATCTGTGTTTAGAGCTCACTATTAGGGTCCAACCATTTTCATAAAAATAAATGGATTCATTCATCGCAAACGATTTTATTTTATCGCTACCAAAGTGTGGAAAAACTTTAATGTGCTCATTTGCAAGCGGGGAAATTCCACTAGATTCCAAAAAGAGGCGGCAGATCACATTATGATAATTTCATAACATATCCGAAGGAGTGAATTTTGCATGCACTGAGTTATCAGTTACCGAATCAGAAACGAAGCACAAATGATGTTCGGAAGGTCCTCCGAGAAGTAATGGCTTTTTCCTTCAATATCCATTGCATACATCAGTGTGACAAACTTCGTCAATAGTAAATAGACCAAGATAATTTACCTTCAGATTAAAATTTTGAGATAAGTTCCGGAATTTTTTATGTAAGTTACTTTGAAGTATCTGAAAGCGATTAGCGAAAGTCACTTTTTCCAACCTTATGAAAGAACAAAAAAGGCTGAAATCTAGAAAAAATTATCTTAGATAAAAGCTTTTCCATCAAAATGATGTATTAACTTTTTTTGCTATTATCAAAATTAACAGAGTTAGGGCGGTCAGAAGCTAAAGGATGATAATTTTGCCACGGTTTTCAATTTGGCAACACCCCGTGGAACTCTTTAACATCGTATAACATTATCGAAGGAAATAATAATCGCCCAATAGGAGATTAGTAATCTGATGAAGTGTGGCATATGATATCTGGTATATTGAATGGGAATTCTGTAGGTACTCGTTTTTTTTGGCGGGTAGAATGCGTTTATCTTAAAATCGTTGGTAGGGACGGCTGTAGGATATAATTTAAGAATTTTAAGGAAAAAATAATTATATTTTCCAAACAGGTCCTCTGTGAATGGACTGAAGCATGTTTATATAAGCCTCTTTTCAATTTCACAAGATTATACGTTATATAGGTATCTCAATTTCAAGTCACTGTCGGGGTAATTTCTTTAAATCCTAATATTTACTGAACATTTATAACGCGAAAGCCATTGTAGGGCCGACAAAGAGGGTACAGTTTTTTTTAAATTCAAATATTCACTGAAAATTCATAAGGCGATGGCACGCATAGTGAATGGGTATAAAATAATCTTATATATTCAGAATTTCTAGCGGCTCAAACAATTGATTTGTCGATAGCAAGAGTTTGCACTACATTTGTTAACAATAAATATCATTTTAAGAATTTTCATATACATATAAGAAAGTAAGATTCATTCTTTAATGAATCAATCTTCTGAAATGTAAATATGTGATAATTATTAAGGTAATTACATGAGAAAACAATAGAAACTATATGAAAGTGCAGTCGTATCCAAAATCCGTAGATCCTCAGATCCTTTTTTGTTTGTGCTAAAAAAAGTGATTGACTCTCTACGAAAGTATATAGATTATCATAAATACAATTCGATTTTTTTTCAGAATGTAATACCTACGATTCAATAAAAAAAAAAAAAATTTTTTTAAAAATACCTTTAATTTTTAAAACTCCAAATTTAATGAAACATTAAAAAAAATCGAAGTCAATTTCCATCTCATCATATGAACTAGTATTACTAACTGCTAGCGTTTCTTCTTGTTCTTTATCTTCAACGTCATCGTCATCGAGAACAAAGCGTGTTTTTGGAGTATTATCGCAGCTTTGACCATGGCAACTTTTACAAAATTGATAACATTTTAAGCCACGTTTTTTACAACTACATCTGTAAAGGATATAATAAAATATGTATATATTTTTATTAGCATAGAAATCTAAAATGATAAAATTTTATTAAAATTATTCCTTATTCCTTTTGCCAAGTCTTTCGAACTGGTGTTTTTAGCAGCCAGCCTTGCTGTATCAACCATGTTAGCTCCATTTCCATCATATTCTCCGCTTTCAGTACCATTTTCTTCTTCATCTTCTTCATTTTCGTCATAATCATAATATTTTCTTCTTCTCCTTCATATATTTCTTCTTCTTTATCTTCACTTCCATCTCCTTCTAGAACGAAGAGTGTTTTTGAAGCATTAATGCAGCTTTGACCCTGATAACTTTCACAATATTGATTGCATTTCAAACCACTTCTTTGCCACTATATCTCGCTGTCGCAAAATTAGCTTCACAGCTACAAAAAACCTGTAGGAAATACAATAGAAGATTAATATTTTATTTTCATGTGTATAATAAATTAGGGTAATTAAATCTTATGAACATATTCACTTACTGTGTTTATCAATTATTTCCGTGCAGGCTCAGTTGTTGACATTATTGGTATCATCATGAACAGAGTTTTTCTCCAACCCCATTAGTCTGGATTTGAATTGTGGCTTAACCTGTCGGTAGTGATGGAGTCAAGACGATTTCTTTCTTCTAAGCGGCAGCAGATGATGTGAATATATTGTACCTAAGTCACCAATTGTTAATTTTTCCTGATTGTTTTGGTAAGAATGAAATATCATCTTCTCTGCTACGGCGTACAATTAATTATTCGAACGAATTGGCTTATAAAAAACTGAAATTAATGTTTGCAAATCAGTCATTTGTTTTCACTGGAGATATCATACTCTTTTCCAATTTATTTAAATTGCGCTTGTGATTTCGCAGTTAGCGAAAACATGCGCAAATAGCAAGAACGCTTCGGAATTTCTATCATGTTGTGTGGAATATCATTGAATTGCAAATAAAAAACAATTTATAGATTTATTGAGTAATTACCTACATAAACACGCTATTAATACAAATATAGCGCCTGTCGACGCAAATTTTTTTATTGTAAAAACTGCAATAGATTTTAAGAGTAGTAGAAGTGATTATCCTAATTTATTATACAAATGAAAATATAATATTGATCTTATATTGTATTTCTTACAGGTTTTTTGGAACCATAAAGCAAAATGTACGCCAGCGAGATGTAGTTGCAAAAAAGTAGTTTAGAATGCAATCAATATTATAAAAGTTATCAGGGCTGAATGCTTTAAAAACAGCCTTCATTCTTGAGGAAAATGAAAGTAAAGATAAAGAAGAAGAAGGATATGAAGAAGAATGCAGAACTGATGATGATGACGAAAATGAAGGAGATGAAGGAGAAAATGGTACTGAAAGCGGAGAATATGATGAATATGGAGCTAACATGATTGATAAAGAAAGGCTGGCTGCTAAAACACCAATTCAAAAGACTTGACAAAGGAAGTAATGACTTATTCTCAGAAATTTTATCATTTTAGATTATTGTGCTAATGAAGATATATCAATCTTTTATTAATTCCTTTAGAGATTTTTTGCGGTTGTTAAGCTAATTATGCGACACCGAGATGTAGTTGCAAACAAACGTGGCTCAAAATGTTATCAATTTTGTTGAACTTGTCATTGTCAAATCTCCGACGAAACTTCAAAAACACTCTTTGTTCTTGAGGACGAGGACGATGACGATGAAGATAAAGAAGAAGACACACTAGTTCATATGATGAGGTGGACATTGACTTCCACAAATATTAAAATGTTTGATGAAATTTGCAGTTTTGAAAATTGAAGGTATTTTTTCTGAAATATGGAATTAATATTTTATTAATAAATCGCAAGTACTACAAAAAACGTTTTTGAAAAATTAGTTAGAATTTCATTTTTCAATAAATCGCATGTACTACAATTAACGTTTTTAAAAATAAGTTAGAATTTTATTTGGGAAAATCTATATACTTTTGTAGAGAGTCGAGCAGTTTGTTGTAGCATAAACAAAAAAGGATCTGAGGATCTACGGTTTTTTTAGACATATTTGAATATGTCTCTGCTTATGACTGCACTTTCACATTGTTTTTATTGTTTTCTCATGTAATTACTCTAATTATAATTACATATTAATATCTCAGAAGATTGTCTCATTTATATATGAAAATTTACAAAATTAGATTTATTGCTAAAAAATGTAGTGCAAACTCTTGTTATTAACAATTCAACTGTTTGAGACGCTAGAAATTCTGAGTATATAAGATTGTTTTATACCCATTCAATAAGCGTGCTTTCATCCCCTTATAAGTTTTCAGTGAATATTTGAATTAAAAAAAAACTTTTTCCTTTTCTGACGGCCCGATAATGATTTTCGGGAGTGGGGAACTAAAGTCGATATGTATAAGATTGTTTTTAACCCATTCACTATGCGTGCCATCGCCTTATAAGTTTTCAGTTGATATTGGAATTGAAAAAACTACCCTGAAATTGAGGTACCCATATAACTTATAATCTTATAAAAGTGAGAAAAGGCTTGTATAAACATTCTACGGTCCACTCAGAGTATGAGTTTGGGAAATTTAATTATTTTTTCCTTGAAATTCTTGAATTATGTCTTACAGCCGTCCCTACCAACGATTTTAAGATAAACACATTCCACCCACCGAAAATGCGAGTACAGAATTCCCACTTGATATTCCAGATATCATATGCCACAGGATCAGATTACTATTTTCCTATTGCGCGATCACTTGTTTCCTCCGTTAATGATAATACCTTCTCAGTTTGAGAATAAGACGTTGAAGAGGTCCGCGCGGTGTTGCCAAATTGAATTTTGATAAAAGCAAAAAAAAGTCATGAACCATTTTGATTTTATACTCTTTTTATCAATAATGTTTTTTTCTAGATATTTTTGCGTAATATTAAAAAAACACTTAATCTCTTCTCGGGGATTGAAACAAAAATTAATTCCATTAATCATTTCTTGGTAATAAAAAATTCCGGACCTAATCTCAAAAAAAAATTACGGTAATTTTTTTTTGGTCTAAAATTATAATAAAAAGCAAAAATCCTATGGCGCGACCAGTGATAGAGGCAGGTTTCACAATTTATTCATTGCTTACGTAAATCATCAATCATATGTGGCATATAATAATAATAATAATAATAATAAATAATAATAATAAATAGTTTATTGAATACATATTTTTTTTTACATATGGCTTACATTCAATAAACCGCAAACTCACCAGGGCATCAAGCCTGTGCGTGAGACATAACGCTCTATTTATTTTCCATATAATATGAGATTTTGTTTATGTTTATTTATTAAATATAATTATAATTATATGAGACCTTCCGGTCTAATATTAACAAAATCCCTAAATATATATATATATATATATATATATATATATATATATATATATATATATATATATACAAATATGAAGATGGAACATATAGATGAATTGTATGTATGAAATTCATCGTCAGAATAAATATAAATAAAAGGTAGAAATTAAGTATAAAAATAAAATGTATAGGTGAGTTGTGTGAAGATAAAGAGTGTAGATGAAATTTATAGATGAAATATATATGCAAAAAGTGTATAGATAAAAAATATGAATAAAATATGTAGATAAGATGTATGAATGAAAGTTGATTAAAATGTACATTTAAAACTAGGTTAAAACTAGGATAAAACTAGGATAAATTTTAAAAATGATTTAGAAAATGATTTTTGAAGCTGCATATCTATCATTTTGATGAGTTCATGTCTTGGATAGTTTGAGATGAATCCATTGAGTTTTTTCTTGAATTGCTGGATATTTTGAATTTTTGTTAGGTTTTCTGGTAGAATTTGATACATTCTAGGTGCTAGATAGGCAAAACTGCGTTGGCCAACGGTTTCTGCTGAGAATGGAGTCTTGTACGTGGTATTATATCTCCTCATATTATGGTTATGGGTGATGTATCGAAGTTCCGTTTTGTTTTTGAATTGGTGAACCACGATGGAGCGGTAAAACAATTGTTTTATGTCAAAAACCTGGGCTTCATTGTAAACCTCATCAGATGGGAATGTATGAGGCCTCATCAGAATTATTTTGAGGATTTTTTTTTGAATATTGTTTATTTTTTTTAGGTGTGAATTCATCGCTCCGCCCCACCCTAAGATACCATAGTTCAATCGAGAATCTACCAGTGCATGATATACTGTCAGAAGTTTGAATTTATACATCAAACATCTAAGATTTCTGGTGATAGTTTCTATATGTTTATCCCATCTCAGATGTTTATCTATGATTATGCCCAAATATTTAATGTTATCCGTTCTTTGGATTTCATAGCGGTTATCAATTTTCAGTATATCATAGTCTGGCAAGTTTCTATTAATGCATGTTGTTAAGGTTTCCCCTTATTCCTGCCCATCTTTTGTTAAAAACTATTATTTTTATTTTTTTTATTCTTTATATATAAGTATTTTCATATGGTCAAGAATTCCCCTTAATTTTAAATCATTCTTGGCCCATCTTCTATTAAAACTATTATTAATTCAGTTTTCTTTCGACTCCGCTTTGAAACACTCCGCTTTCAAGATATACGTCTCGCCAGTTTAGTTAAAAACGGAAAACATTTTGGTTCTTCAAGTTTCCGTCTCACCGCTATAGTGTTGAAAGGAAGACATTGTCACGTGTGTGATAACCCACTTTTCGTAGTTTAAACACAAGATTCCTGAAGGAAGGAGGAAGATCCATCCATCTAGGCACCAGAGGTAGGTGGAAGTTCTTTCTCGATTTTAAATCGTTCAATAATCCATTTGAACCAGCAGATTTCATATTTTTCATATTTTTCATTTTTACCGCCACATTTTTGGTCCTTCTGAGCCAAGAATCCCCTGGATTATTGGTTTTTTCATTTATTCATTTAAATACGAAGAATTGCTTCGACCATTTTTTCAAAATATAAATTCAAGGTCACCGGTATTCAGCTGGTGAAACAATTGTAGGTAGGAATTTGTATCCTTTTTTTTTGCGATAAAAAGTTGCCAGGTCCGTTCTTGGGTACAGTGGTTTTTGTGTATTTATTTCAATTTATCAGTTATTTGATTAGCTTCACAAAATGGCTGATAAGATCAAAAAATTGAAAGCTCTTCGAAATACTGAAATAAAGAGAATGTCAGAACTGAAAGAGGTAGCTGAAATAGCCGTTATAAATAGTAAAGCTCATTCTGAGTTTCGGCAACGATTCAAAGTTTTAAAGGAAATTGAATCGAATTTCAATGATCATCAGTCTAACATTATCAGTAACTTAAGTTCGTTGAAAGATCTAACCACAGATATGTTGGATACTGAAGAATCTGTCCGCACCGCATTTGATAAGGATTTATTTTCAGTTCAAGCAATTCATGCTGATTTATTTGAAGAGGTTCCACAAACTCAGGTTGGACAAATTATTGCTCCCTCCGCACCCAGAGTAAAACTTCCTGAAATGAAGTTGCCAACTTTCAATGGGGACATAAAGGCGTTCACTCCATTAATTGATCTTTATAACGTTCTTGTGCACAATAATGTGTCTCTTTCTAGCATTGAAAAGTTTGCCCACTTGCATTCTGTATTGGAGGGCCGCCAAAAACGTTGATTTCGTGCACACCGCTTATTTCAAGCAATTATTTAGTAGCTTATAATGCAATCACAAAAAGATATTCAAACCCGCGTCTTTTAGCAAATGCTCACTGGAGCGAAATTGAGTGTAGTCCGCGCATGTCAATTGAAAACCCGCCTTTGCTTAGGAAAATTATTGATACATTTTCGGAAAACGTTGCCGCTCTCCGCAATTTATCCTATCCTGTAGATCAATGGGATTTCATCCTTTGTCATATGCTTTTGAAAAGACTCGACTCCACTACGGTGGCCCGCTATGAATTAGAACTCAGTTCAAAATCGATTACCAATCCTAATTTCACTGACATGATAGATTATTTAACAAATCAGTGTAATGCGTTCGAATCACTTTCATTGAATTCTATCCGTATGAAACCCAAAACTCATAATACTTGTAATATATCTAACATGAACCGCACGAATCCTAATCTTTCTAGTTTTCGAAATACCACTTTGTTTGCCGCAAATCCGCAGGCATATACGAGTAAAGGCTATGTCCACTCTGTAAATCTGAACATGCTTTATATAAATGTCCTTCATTCCTGGGAAAATCTCCTAGAGAAAGATATAATATTGTTAAACAAAACCATTGGTGCACAAATTGCTTAAGTCATACTCATTCCAAGTCAAAATGTTCTTCATCTCGTACTTGCAATTATTGCCAATCTACTTATCACCACTCAACTTTACATTTTGACAGACCGCAAAATATTTCAGCTTCATCATCAAATTCTAATAATGATGGTTCTTCCGATTCAGTCCTTCGAATTGAAGAAACTCCGCAAACTTATATTCCTGAAACCGGCCCTGCAGCACTTAGTGCGAATCTTTCACAGCAACACAATGTCTTATTGGCTACCGTTAAATTGAGAATTTTAGATTGTCGTGGTAATTTCCAGGTGGTAAGAGCATTAGTGGATAGTGGATCGCAAGCAAATTTTATTTCCAAACGATTCCTGCATCGTTTAGGTTTGAAACCGTTCAAATCAGCTGTTGCTGTACAAGGGCTCGGAAATATGACCGCTCAGGCATCGCTTGGCAAGGTTAGCTGTACTGTTCAGCCGACCGGAGCGACGCATCCGATTTTAACTTTTGAAGCAATAATTCTTGATCACATTTGTTCAGATATGCCTACTTTTAAGTTTGATACATTTACTTGGAGTCACATAAAAACATTACTTTGGCTGACCCACAGTTCTCGAAACCCGCACCGATTGATCTACTTTTAGGCGCTGAAATATTTCAGAAAATTCTTTTGGACGGCCGTAGTGTTGGTAATGAAAATTTACCCAGTGCGTTTAATACCACTTTTGGTTGGATTTTATTTGGAAAAGTTGCAGCTACACATCAAAAGTAATCAATTCATTTTGAACATTGTAGAAATATCTCAACTAGAGAATACGCTGAAGCGATTTTGGGAAATCGAAGAGATACCTTGTGAAGAAACGATTTCTGTCGAGGATAAAAATGTGAACAATTATTTTGGACACTACAACTCGCACGGAGACCGGACGATACATGGTGTCCCTCCCATTCAAAGAATCCGCAGTCGTGAATTTTGAGAATTCTAGAGATATAGCTCTTCGACGTTTTACAGCCTCGAAAGGAGATTGGCCCGCAATCGAAATTTATATAATGAATATTCCAAAATTTTAAGGAATACATAGAGTGCAATTACATGGAAACGATTCCGGAATCGATTTATCTAAAGTTCCTTCTTATTATATACCACATACTTGTGTTTTCAAACCAGACAGTACCACAACAAAAATTCGAATAGTTTTCGATGCAAGCGCAAAATGTTCTAATAATATTTCACTGAATGACGTGTTGATGACAGGACCTAAATTACAAAAGGATATTTTGGCAATACTTTTGAATTTTCGACTACATCTCATTGCATTTACCGCAGATATTAGCCGTATGTATCTTCAAATTTTGCTCCGAACCGCTGATAGAGATTTTCAAAGAATTTTTTGGAGATTTTCTCCAAATGAACCGCTGCTTGAATATCGTTTACGTACGGTGTCTTTTGGGGTAGCCAGTAGTCCTTGGCTTTCCCTCCGCACGTTGGCAAAATTGGCTGACGATGAAAAAACAAACTATCCACTAGCGTCGCAACTTTTGCTGTCCCATAATATTTATGTAGATGACGTCATTGGTGGATGTGATTCTTTGGACGAATCACTTGCAGTACAAAGTCAATTGATTTCATTATGTAAAAGTGGTGGTTTTCATCTCAAGAAGTGGTCGAGTAATAATGTTGAGTTTTTAGAAAATTTACCTAAAGATTATTTGTATGATCAATCATATTCGATGGATAAAGAAAATGAGTCAACCATTAAAGTCTTGGGGTTAAAATGGACTCCTTCTTCAGATGTTTTCTTTTTTTCTGTTAATTTATTAGAGGAACCGCTTACCAAACGTAATATATTATCCGAACTTAGTCGAATATTCGACCCTCTTGGGTTTCTATCACCAATCACATTGTTTGCAAAACTGATAATGAAAGAATTATGGTTACAGGGTGTTGGTTGGGATGAGCTCCCTCCCAACCAAATTATAAAAAAATGGACATTATATAAAAGTCAACTACCAGAAATATCGAAGATTGGAATTCCCCGTCTCATTCCATTCCAAGATTTCACCCGTTGTGAATTACATGCCTTTTGTGATGGCTCACAGAACGCATATGCGTCTTGTCTGTACGTCAGAGTAATAAAAATAACCGCATTTTGTATCTCTTTTGAGTGCAAAATCTAAAGTTACTCCTACCAAATTATTATCTATTCCTAGGATAGAGTTATCTGCTGCCCTTTTGTTGTCAAGGTTAGTCTCTTACGTTTTGGAGATTTATTCCGAAAGAGTCAGATTCGATCAAATATATACTTGGACGGATTCGTCAATTGTTTTACATTGGGTAAAGTCAGATCCAAACAAGTTCAAAACTTTTATTGCTAATCGTATATCTATGATACAAAATAAAGTTTCTCCTGAGTGGTGGCGTCATGTATCTTCCAAAGATAATTCCGCTGATTGTTCTTCCCAGGACCTCCTTCCCGGAGCATTAGTTAATCATCCGCTATGGTGGGAGGCCCATTTTGGTTACAGAAACCCGAAACCGATTGGCCCATCCAAAAATTCAAATTAGAATCTCACAGCTTCGATTGTCAAGAGCGCAGAACGGTGCTTGTAGCATTCACTGATGTAGATTCATTGCAGAATATTCTACAAAATTTTTCTTCTCTAGAGAAAATCCAGAGAATCATAGCATACATCAGAAGATTTTATTTTAATTTGAGACATCCGCTGAATAAACTAATTGGTTCTTGTTTCAGTGATACTGAGTTACACGAGGCTTTACTTGTTCTTGTTAAATTCACTCAGTATTCTGTATTCGAAGATGAAATTTCTAGATTAAAAAATAATAAACCGCTTCCTAAGTATTTGAGAAAACTCAGTATTTTTATAGACCACAAAGGTTTATTGCGAGTGGGTGGAAGGTTACACAACTCGCTTTTAGAATATGATAAAAAACACCCTCTTCTTCTACCACGTTCGAATAGACTCACTGATTTAATAATAGAATATACTCATAAACTTCACCTGCATCCCGGACTGCAGACGTTGCATTTTCTTTTATTACAAAATTTTTGGATATTATCCCGCGTCGCACCATCCGAAAAGTGTTGGACAAATGCTTCCGATGTTGGCGCCTCAATCCGCGAAGCCTACAACCCTATGGGCAATCTCCCCGCAAACCGAGTTTCACAGGTAAAAGCTTTTCAGTAGTTGCTGTTGATTTTCGTGGCCCATTTTTCATTACGTTGGGCAAAATCGCGGGGCAAAGACGGTTAAATCTTATGTCTGCGTTTTTATTTGTTTTGCAACTAAAGCCATACATTTGGAACTTATTTCAGACATGACAACCGAGGCATTTCTGGCTGGCTTACGCAGGTTCATGGCAAGGCGAGGCCGCTGCTCATACATTTTTAGTGATTGTGGTAAAAATTTTGTTGGTGCAAATAAATATATTAATGAAATTATGAAAAATGCCGCAGATAATGAAAAGTTAGTTTGGTCATTTCACCCCGACAGGCAGCCATTTTTCCGGCTTAGTTGAAGCGAGGTGTTAAATCATTCAAAACACACTTTGCTAGAGTTATCGGTTCGCAAATTCTCACGTACGAAGAATTGTATACAGTTATAACTCAAATTGAGGCTATATTGAATTCTAGACCGCTTTGCCCGCTGAGTTCTGATCCAAGTGATTTGTCGGTTCTGACTCCGGGGCATTTTTTAACGTTAGAACCTTTAACTTGTCTTCCAGATCCTGATTTCAGTCATCTAAAACTGAACTCTTTGGGACGATGGGAGTTATTACAAAGGATGAAATCCTGTTTCTGGTCCAGGTGGCATTTAGAATATTTAACTAATTTGCAGCAGAAACACAAATGGAATGATCCTGATCATCCCTTGAAAGTTGACGATCTCGTCATTATAAAGCAAGATAATTTATCGCCTTTACAGTGGCGTATGGCCAGAGTTGTGGAACTTCACCCTGGATTAGACAAAGTAGCTCGCGTTGCTACAGTGAAAACCAGTAGTGGTACCTATAAGAGACCAATTAATAAATTGTGTCTCCTTCCACAGAATTAGTTTTGTTGAAAGCCTTCAACAAAACGTGGGGAGAATGTTAAGGTTTCCCCTTATTCCTGACCCATCTTTTGTTAAAAACTATTATTTTTATTTTTTTTATTCTTTATATATAAGTATTTTCATATGGTCGAAGCAATTCCCCTTAATTTTCAAATATATATATCATTTCGCGTTCATGAAAGCATACTTCCACTTTACGCATGCGCGCGAAGAAAATCAAGCAAGAATTCAGTTTTCTTTCGACTCCGCTTTGAAACACTCCGCTTTCAAGATATACGTCTCGCCAGTTTAGTTAAAAACGGAAAACATTTTGGTTCTTCAAGTTTCCGTCTCACCGCTATAGTGTTAAAAGGAAGACATTGTCACGTGTGTGATAACCCACTTTTCGTAGTTTAAACACAAGATTCCTGAAGGAAGGAGGAAGATCCATCCATCTAGGCACCAGAGGTAGGTGGAAGTTCTTTCTCGATTTTAAATCGTTCAATAATCCATTTGAACCAGCAAATTTCATATTTTTCATATTTTTCATTTTTACCGCCACATTTTTGGTCCCTTGAATATTATTCATAAATCTGTTGAAAACATAATTTAATGAATAATATTCAAGGGACCAAAAATGTGGCGGTAAAAATGAATAAATGAAAAAACCAATAATCCAGGGGATCCGGCTCGAAGGACCAAAAATGTGGCGGTAAAAATGAAAAATATGAAAAAACCAATAATCCAGGGGACCAAAAATGTGGCGGTAAAAATGAAAAATATGAAAAATAGGAAATTTGCTGGTTCAAATGGATTATTGAACGATTTAAAATCGAGAAAGAACTTCCACCTACCTCTGGTGCCTAGATGGATGGATCTTCCTCCTTCCTTCAGGAATCTTGTGTTTAAACTACGAAAAGTGGGTTATCACACACGTGACAATGTGAATGTAATATATTCAGTTTTATCGAAATTTATAGTCAATAAATTGTTATCCATCCAATTTTTGACTGTTTTCAGAACATTTTCTGCCAATTATTTGAGTTCTTTCCAATTACTAGCTTGCTATAAAATTGCTGTATCGTCAGCGAAACTAATTATCTGCCCACAACTATCTACTTTGAGTAGATTGTTCATGTAAATGGTGAATAACATGGGTCCCAGTATGGTTCCTTGTGGGACTCCGAACTTAACTTGGGATACACTACTCACACAATTTTTTATTTTTACATATTGGTGTCTATTAGATATGTAGCTTTTCATCAGATTCAGCACATTTCCCCTGATACCAATGCCTTCTAAAGCTTCTAGTAACTGTGGGTGGCTCACAGTATCGAAAGCTTTTGCTAAATCTAAAAACACGCACATAGTTGGCTTACTTTCATCTAGAGCTCCATATATTTCAGAAAGAAGGAACGAAATCGCATCCTCGGTGGATTTGTTCCGTTGAAATCCGAACTGCCTACTTGAAATAATTTTTTTATCAATCAGATATTTATCTAGTCCAACTTTAATGCTTTTTTCGAAGATCTTTGTTATATTTGAAATAAGCGATACGGGCCATTTACCATTTTAGTTCTATCTCCACATTTGAACAAAGGTTTTATGATTGCTTCTTTAAGAGCTGTGGGCCATTCTCCCGTTGAGATACTCTGATTGATGAGGTGAGCTAGCGGTTCAGATATATAATAAGCAATATCTTTCAAGGTTTCTGCTCTCAACTCATCCACATATCATGTGACAAATTTTCCATATTGGAATTCGTGAACTGAATGATGCCCCTTGGCTGAGATACAGGACGTTCAAAATTAGTCAGGATTTAGGAAATGTGAATTGGATAAAGAGTCTATTATTTGCGATTCTCGATAATATACTCCATAATAACGTATTTGCCTTTTATTTTTATTAGAAAATGTCAGATGTTCAGTTCAAGAGAATGCTTCAATTTTGCGCGATTGTTATCTGTGAAGTAGGATTTTTTTTGCCTCCTTGAAACTACACTTGGTTGGAATATGGATGAGTTAACTAGTTCTGTATGAACTCTCTGCCATGAATTAACTCGCTGATATTGCGAATATTTTTAAAATCAGTCACAAATACTTGCAGTAAATTTTTTTACTCATTATGAATTTTGCAGTCAATACTTTCTAAAAGTAAGTTTCCCTGAGGTATCCTGTCAAGCTCTCGTCCCCAGGTACCCTGATTTGTATGCATCCTTCAGAGTAGGAATTTTTAAGAAGCATTTAGAAGGGACTGAGGATCCTTCAGTGTGGCCAGGAGATGCATGCGATGAGCATTTTTTATACCGAAGAACAAGCAACAGGACGAACTTGTGAATAAAAACAATAGTGTTGAAAGTAAAAATTCCTTTAGAGATATCCTTAGGAATGACACGATCAACTTGTTCCACATAAATGTGCAAGGTATAGCTGTTGAGCAGAGCGTCGAGCAGAACTTTGCTGAGCAAACAACTTGTACCAATGAATGTAATTTAATGTGAAATCCAAACGTATTTGTTGGTTAAAATATAAAATAAGGAATGAACAGTTGAAAATGTTTGACAAGACTGTGACATATATCCATGAAAACGGTATGACTCGCATTTATCTTGAACTCATTTCAACACTTCCCCTCGAGGCAATTCCAGTTTCTTGAATGAAAAACAGGACCCAGTCCGAGCATCTCCACACAAGCTTCATGTTTTGCTTTCGGTAAACCCTATGTGAAAATATCGGCTATCATGTTTCTCGTTGACACATGTTTCACTGTGAATTCTTCGTTTCTAATCGAATCTCTGATGAAATGATATCTCAGATCGATGTGTTTACTTCTAGCATGAAATGTTGAATTTTCTGCTAGTTGCGCTGAAATTATCATTGAAAATTATTATGTCTATCAACTCTTCAAGTTCCAAATTATCCATGAAATTTCGGAGATATATCGCTTCTTTTGCAGCCTCAGTCATCCCCATATACTCTGCTTCGGTGGAGGAGAGGGCGACTGTACGTTGCTCTTTCGAATCCCATGAAATTGGACTTCTGGATAAAATAAAAGTATATCCTGAATAGGATCTTCTGTCATCGAGACAAGATCCCCAATCAGCATCCACAAAACCTGTCAAAACTTCTTGATCTGGTGAATAAACAAGTCCCAAATCAATGGTTCCTTTCAGGTATCGTAGAACATGTTTACCTACAGTCCAATGTAGCTTATCGTAGCAATTGTTCTACTGCCCAAGATAACTAACTGCAAAGCTAATATTCGGTCTCGTTGTAGTGCTCAGGTACGTCAAAGCACCAATTAATTCACGATACGGTATTTTTCGCACATCTTCGTTTGGGGCTCCTTCAGACTTTTTCAATTTCACATTGGGGTCCAATGGAGTTGACACCGGATTCGAATCTGTCATCCCAAAATGGTTCAGTAATTCTTTGATGTATCCTCTTTGATGCGTTGCTAGTTCACTTTCTTTCTTCGAAAAACTCTATTCCAACGCAATGTCCGACTTTTCCCAAGTCCTTCATATCAAAATGATTCGATGGTTTCTGATATATCGTATCCGCCGTACTTGGATTTTTCGAAACTACCGGATGTCGTCAACATAAATCACAATCATTCCCAAGTCTTCCTCTTGATTTATGCGATAGACGCATGGATCGGAATTTGATGGCTTGGCTCCGAATGATATTAAAACGTTATTCAGTTTGTCATACCAACTTTTTCCGGCTTGACGAAGACCGTATTGTGATTTTTTCAATAAAAAAACTTGGTTTCCTAGATGAAGTTGATCCAACATATCAGCCGCTCTCGTGATAACATTGGAGTTCGAACTTTCCGCACTGATGATCGTTTCCAGAATGTCTTTCAACAATTTCGGAGGTTCCATGAATATTTCTTCCTCGATTTCGCCATTTAGGTACGCACAAGTTACATCAAACTGCCGAAGTGACATTTTGAATTTGGTTGCCAGTGCCGTAACGAGCCGAATCGAACTTAGTTTAGCAACTGGAGCGGAAGTTTGATTGAAATGTATACCTGGTTCTTGACTAAAACCTTGGGCTACAATTCGTGCTTTCCTTTTATCGAGTGTTCCATCAGCTCTGTACTTATTTCGTAAAACCATACGACTTCCAATTATATGTCGGTCTTTTGGACGTTCCTTGAGTTCCCAGGTATCATTTTTTATGATGGACTTAATTTCTTCCACCATAGCATGGTACCTCTCAATGTTATCAGGTCCAGACATTGGAATTTCTGAAATAAGTGCAATGTTTCCTTCTTCATGTTGAGTTTCCATCGCTCTATAAATCTTCCGAGGTCTTCCCCTAGAGCCCGATCTTTCATTTCTCGGTCAGCCAGGTCCTCTCCTGAGTAGAGTGTGTTGTTTATGGTATATTTGGGGTTCTTCATCTTCTTGAACATTATCCTCAGGTTTTTTCTCTTGAACATTATCCTCACGTTCTGGTTCACTAGTTTGATTCATGTCAGGTCCAGGCATGATATTTCTAACTTCAATGTCAATAGTTCGAGGTGGATTATTTACCTCATTCTCAATCGTAACAAAATCTTGATATCCATCAAGACTTGATTGATTTTTCTCAATAAATTCCACATCTCTTGTTATGTGGATTTTCCGTTCTTCTTTCAGCCAAATTCGATATCCTTTTGATTGTTCGGAATAACCCAAAAAAATGCCTTCTTTGCATCTAGAGTCGAATTTTTCTCTACCTGGATCCTTGTTGAGACAGAAAACTCCGCAGCCGAATTCTCTAAAATGGGATACATCTGGTTTCTTTCGATTCCAAACCTCATACGGAGTTTTTCCGTCCAAACTCCTGGTAAGACAACGATTTCTGATGTAATTCGCCGTGTTGACGGCTTCGGCCCAAAATGAAGATGGTAAACCAGACTGCAAGAGTAGACATCTTGCTGTATCTAGGAGTGTACGGTTTCTTGTTTCTGCAATGCCGTTTGGTTCTGGGTTATACGGACAAGTTAGACGTCTTGTAATACCTCGACTACTCAGCAAATCTTCGAAATTTTTACATGTATATTCTGTCCCGTTATCAGATTGTATGCATTTGATTTTCTTTCCTTTCTGGTTTTCAACCAAGGTGGTAAAATTCTTAGTGATGTCGAGTATTTCCGTTTTCGATCTAACAAACCCCACTTCACACCATCGGGAATGATCATCAATAAACTCGATGGAATATTTCGCCTTTCCAATAAAATCTATCCTCATTGGTCCACACACAGCAGTATGTATCAGTTCTAGTAAGCTACTTTTTCTGAGAGACTTTTTCGGAAACGGGATTTTTGACATTTTTTCGTGATGGCATACGTCGCATTTAGAGTTTTCATGACATTTTTCCAATTTCATTCCGCCAATGATTTCTTTTCGTTCAGCTTTGAGGAGATCTTCAATATTCAGATGTCCCAGCCGACGATGCCACAATTCAAGATTTCCTTCATTTCTTTGTGAAAAGAAAGCTGATTCCTAGAAACTACGCACATAGTACAATCCTTCGATACGATCTGCAATCAATTTAATATCACCGTCGGTCCCTATCAATAGAGCAAGGTCCTTCTTGAATACGACTTCAAACCCATTTTCGGCTATCTTCCCAACAGACATCAGGTTGGTACGCAAGTCTGGAACATACATAGTGTTGCTTAGGGTTATGTCTTTCGATTCTCCATTAACATCGGTCATGAATGATACGGTACCTTTGGCTACTATTTTAGATGATTGGTTGTTCGCGAGTTTCAATGATTCGTTATTTATGTGAACCATTTCGGTGAAACTGTCAGTTTCTTTACACAAATGTGACGTTGCACCATTGTCTAAGCACCATTCCGTTTCAATATCGCTAATTCGACTATCTTCGGTGGCACATAGACACACATTTTCGGCACATTTTGCTAAGGGTTCATCGATTTTGTGATTATATTTAGATTCTGATGCTTTATGTCCAACTTTCCTGCATTTGTGACAACGAAATTTAAGTTCTTTGTTCTTCTTATTGGCTTCCGAATGGGAATACCTTCCAAAGACTTCAGGCTTTTTGTTGTACCACCGGCTTTGAAAATGCTTTTCATTTGCGAACATTGCATTCTGCATTGAATTCCTAGCTTCATTTTTTCGTGCATCGTTTTCTTCAATTCAATTCAATTCAATTCAATTTTCACACGTAGCAGATCTGGAACTGGTAATTCATCTCTGGACTCGATTGCACATCTGAAGTTTTCAAAACTGGAGGGCAAACTGTACAACAACATAATGGACAGTAAGTCTGGATTGATTTCGACTTCCATTTCGTTCAATTTGTCAACTGCGTCAAAAAAAATAATTCAAATGATCACGAACATCGTCACCATCATTTATTCGCTGCAACGTGAGCTGTTTCAATAGTGTCGCCTTTCGAGCTGGTCCTTTCGACTGGTAAATATTTTCAAACTTCAGCCAAACTTAACGAGAAGTTGGGCATTCTTTGATTTGTTTCAATTTTGATGGACTGATCGACAGAAATGGTTTCGATAATTCACCATTTACGTATACCCATGCATCATTCTTGATCAGTAAGGCCTCCATTTGCATTTTCTAGGTATCATAATTATCTTTGCTCAGGGTTTCAATTCTGGATATATTCGCCGAATTCATATTCACAGAATCCTTATATTTTACACTATGAGAGTCTTTCAATACGTTTTTACTGAACAGGAACACTCCTTGGCTAACTTCAGTTGGTACACGAATTCTAGGCTTTCAGATTCCAGATCCTGGGCCCATAACCTGTTGAGCAGAGCGTCGGGCAGAACTTTGTTGAGCAAACAACTTGTACCAATGAATGTAATTTAATGTGGATTCCAAACGTATTTATTAGTTAAAATATGAAATAAGAAATTAACAGTTGAAAATGTTTGACAAGACTGTGACATATCAAAACATATCCATGAAAACGGTATGACTCGCATTTATCTTGAATTCATTTCAACAATAGCAAGTAAGACAGACAAAATTAACTTATTTCTTTCTGAGTTCAAGATCAATATTCTTTCTATTTCCGAATCTAATTTAGATTTAATCAATATTAATAACCTCACTTGCAACTTCCTTTTGTTGGAAGCTCCGCGATAGAGGTGGTGTATGTATTTTTGTGGAAGATTGTATCAGTTTCGAAGAAATTGAAGTTTCAAATTTCTGTGAAGAAATACATTCTGAATTTTGTGCAATTGAAATTCCAAAACTGAAGGCAATCTTTATCGTTACTTACAGGTCTTTAGTGTTCGTAGTTTAAAAGGAGGCATTTTGAGTGATTTTTACGCGAGAAAAGTGTGCTTGAAAATTACGTTCTAGAAGAAAGAAGGTGCTTAACTCCGAAACGGTATGAGACTGCCACGAATTTGTGTTCAGGAGGCAAAAACACGTGAGAGAAGTCTTCAGCTATTTTCAGGGAGTGGACTCACTAAACATTTACCTTCTGAAGACTGAGAGCACTCACTATTGAAATTCAACTGTATTTAACGACAGCAACTGCACTAGTGGTTTCTATGTTTTTTTGAACAAATTTTCTTCTAAGTTTTCCCAACCCCTAAACGAAATCTGAATTCGCGCCTGATTACAAAACTCGAGAACCGGGAAACAATATTGGAAAGATCTAATTTTTCTACACATTTTTTTAAAATGTCACGATTTTTTTCCTCAATTTATATGTAATTATTTCGATAGACAAATATCGAATATTTTCGATATGGAATTCTAATTGGAAATACCATCTTACTCTTAGAATTTCACGGAGGCTATTTTTCGTGTTCTCGAGTTCTGTAACATCAAGTGAAAGCAACTATTTTCTTATTTTCCATATGTTCAAACTATCCATATTGATTGAAAAATGTTTTGCATGCAATATTCGTGGAATTCCATTTTTCCCCACATTAATAAACGGTTGACTTTTCCCTTGTTCTTATATGCAATTAATAGGGTTAAGAATAGGATGTGTTCAACATTGGAAAAAACAATTTTTCCCACATTTTGGTGAAACGTTACCGTGAAAGTTTATTTCAATATAGAGTTATATCTAATTATTTCTTTTTAAAAAACTATTTGTTTTTCTGTACTTTCACACATACTTTCCGACAAAAAAAAACACGATTTTACGGTAACCCTTCGAGAATGCTATTTCATCAAAAGTATGGGAGGAAAATGTTCAATAGAATAATTCCAATGCTATACTTTCCTATACTTTCAGTTCTCTATTTAAATAGAGTGTCTTCTATTTTCCCTTGATAATCGATATTACTTTATATGGATATTCGGACAGGACTAAAATTACTGTTATTGTACAACAAAAAATTAATGTTTTCCCAAATGTGTCTGCTTTATTCACTACACAAAAAAGACATTAGGATTATTGATGCATGAAAGACTCAATTTTCTTGCTACTTCCATTAATATATAATTCATAATCGATAATGCGACTTGAAAAAAATTACACCGATCGTTAACTCGTGTTGTGGAACTCACTTGGAATGTTTGAAGTAAATTGCTGATGTGATGTGCAATAAAGACGAGAAAATATTTTTTTCCATTTTGACTTGTATATTGTGAAACTATTTCAGTGCTGATCAAATCGGTATATGAATAGAAAATCTGGAGACTGAACTATTAAGTGTCTATTTATTTACACTTCAAAACTGCAATACAATGGACTGCCTAAGTCGTGACGTCAAACACGATGGGCGGAGTTTGTTGAATGCCCATAAGAAATTTTTATTTTCTAGTTTATTCATGATTGTGTTATAAATAAGGGTGGATATATTAATATTTTGTCATAGTGAGGCCAAATTAATGATTTCCCATCATATTCTATAGAGAGGTAAGGGATATACATATTTATGGTTCATTTAGGGTAGTTGAAGTTATGTCATTGTTTTGTTCTGATTAAAAAATAACTAAATTCAAGACAAAGCTACTTTTACTGGTTTTCTGTTTTGTTTTGGCATTCCAATCATCTGCAACGGATATGTTGTAATGTCCAAACAGAGCCAGTGTGGCAATGTAATGACATTTCATCCCCCTGGGGCAAGAACAAGTGGCAGAGCTAATGTCAGCTGATTTACTCAGTAAGATCTACAATATAAATATGTTCATTATATGTTTTATCTTTCATCTTCTGATAATCATCAAATGAGCATAAAATTGCAATGTTTTGCAAAGGTTGGATTCAAATACATTTTCTCCTTTTTTAATTATTTTATTGTCATTTTCCAGGAACTTGTTAATGCCAGAAAGCTTCAAAACGTGTTTTAAAGACATTCTGAGCAAGAATTCTGAAAATAGAACAACATTTTTAAGCAAAACATACCAAATAATAATGAATCAAAACAATGACAAAACCTCAACTCTTTTAAATAAACCATAAATTTATTATAATCCTTACCTCTCTACAAAATATGATGGGAATTCAGTAGACGCACCCTTATTGATAACACAATCACGAATGAACTGAGAAAGAGAAATTCCCCATGGGCATTCAACATGCATTTGAATTTTCGATGGAAATGTTCGTGAATACCTCTTTTTTGTGACGTTAGACTTTGGATGTCCATAATGCTCTCTCACAATTAATACATCAATCACAATTCACTGTTGTGATAGCGCGCACATTACTGATCAACTTAACCTTGAATACTGTACTGTACTTTCATTAAATTCGGAACAACAACTAATTTCGTGGGTGATGCGGCATGCTTTTATAAAAGACATTGGCCCTAGAAAATTCTCAACGGTAGGTTGTCGGCCTCTCTCAAGAATGCTGGATTCTTGCTTCGCAAATTTCTTGGAATTTTGTTTCAGAAGACTAGTGCCAGACAACATGAAGTGGCGTAGTGTATTAGTTTTCGTAACACTCCCTCTAATTTTGTTCGTTCCGATCGAAAGCCATCATCAGACAATGATATGGCTTCAGTCACTCCAGATGAACAGCTTTCGTCTTAGATCTGGGGCTGCACTGGATTCTGTAAACCATATCGTTGATTCTCTTCTTTACCGGTCCTTCCAAAGACAGGGTTGTTTGGGAGATACACTTGTTTCAATATGTGGATTATTTTTTTCGATTAATTTTTATACAATCAGAAGGTTCAATTTAGTTAAGTTACGTTATAGTATAGTATAGTATAATTTCGATAATACCTGATTATACATAGAGTAGCTCCACCAATCGAAAATCTTACAATAATTTCATTTCCGTAGTAACCATATTGACATCAATATACAACAATACACAAACTAACAGGACCGTCAAATTTTAACATTTATCTATAATTGTTCAAAAAGGAGTCGATTCGGAAATTTATCATTGAATGCAATAGACGAAAGTATATAAAATACTGAGCCTCATAATACAGTGGAAACAAAAAAGTACGTATGGAAACAATTTCGTATGTTTTGTAGTGAAAGAAACTATGTACTAAATGAATCGATTTTCACTGAAATGATAGCATCCATTTTGAAAGATTGGGCTTTTAATATGCGAAAAGGTAATGCAGAAAATTATAAAGGAAATGTGGTTAAAACGATGTGGAACGTAACGGCAAAACAAATACAAGAAAAATATACAGTGCTTCTCAAAAGTCCTCTCCCCCCCTCTTATTTTTGGAATGATTATACATAAACGAGTGAAATTTGGAAACTGAATATTAAAGGTTGTGAACTTCCCTACTAGTGATGATAGATGACGAAATTGTCAAAGATGACGTCACAAGGCCATTGTGACCAATAATTTTAAATGGAACTCTACGGCAAGCGACACCTCTTTTAAAAGGTATCAAAAAAACCTGTTCAATGATACTAATTTTGTTTGTGTTTATGGCAGTTTCGGCAACTCGCTTTTAAAAAACGCAAAGCTGTGATAAATCAAATCAATTATCACTAAAATTCCAAATTCAAGCCTCTGGATAGCTGTCAAATAAGCTGACGTTTTTGTTAGTTTCCCTATTCGACGTTTCTGTAATTGTCCAAGTTTTTGTACATTTATTAATTTGTGTATTGTTGATCGAACGTTTAACTGTTTCAGCAGCTTTTGGCACTTCTAATATTTTTGTACATTTTAATAATTTGTTAAACTGTTGTGAGCCGAACGTTTAAGTGCTTCAAGAAGCGAAATGGTACGTGCTTTGGGTGTTAAAGTAGCAGCGATCCTAATTCTTGGTGAAACTGGACAAAATATTCATGCAGCAGATCGCATTTTTATTGAGAGGTTTCCCGATCGCCCCGTTTCGAGAACTTATATAAGGGAGCTTTTTCTTAAGTTTGAAACAACGGGTAGTATTAATGATGCGGAACGATCTGGCAGACCACAAATTTCTGATGAGAAAAAATTGATATACTGGCAGAAGTAATAGTTAATCCTACTTCTTCCACAACTCACGTTGCATCTACCTGTGAAATCAGTCGAAGTACAGTGTTGAAAAAAAAAATTCATCCATACAAATTAAAAATGGTTCATCAATTCTCAGACGACGACCCAGACCGAAGACTAGAATTTTCTGAAAATATGGAAACTAAAATTAACCAACAGCCAGACTGTGTCAAAACAATTTGTTTTAGTGACGAAAGTACTTTCTCTGAATGGAAATGTAAATACACAGAATGTGAGGTATTGGAGTGACGCAAATCCTCACCTGTTCCGTGAAACACATACCCAATTTCCCCAGAAGGTGAATGTTTGGGCAGGTATCCTGGGAAACCACATCGTTGGGCCTCTTTTTTCAAATACTAATTCAACTGGTGAGGTTAATCTGGAGCTGTTGCAAAACGCAATAGAACCGTTAATCCTTGAAATTTTGGAAGAAAATCCAGATGAATTCGGCAATTTGGAAATAACATTCCAACAGGATGGTGCTCCCCAACACTATGACGGTGCAGTGAAACGGTATTTGGATGAGGAGTATCGTGGTAGATGGATGGGACGACGAGGTTCAACGGAATGGCCAGATCGATCACCGGACCTCACACTTTTGGAACTTTTTTTGTGGGGGTACCTTAAATCGAAGGTTAACGCCACTGAACCTGACAATATTGACATTTTAAAACAACGTATTGTTGCAGAATGTGAGGCTGTTTCCGCAGACACATTTGCAAAAGTACAAGAAGAGTTTAAAAATAGGATATTTCACTGTCAAGAAGTAAATGGAGTTCACTTCGAGCAATTTCTTTGAGAAGATACTGATTCTCAAATCTGTTATTAATATCATACTGAATGGAATTTAAATTTTAATGTTTACTAATGAGTCACTAACACTGCCATAAACACGAACAAAATTAGTATCATTGAATAGGTGTTTTCGATACCTTTTGAAAGAGGTTCCACTTGCCGTAGGGTTCCATTTACAATTATTGGTCACAATGGCCTTGTGACGTCATCTTTGACGATTTCGTCATCTATCATGACTAGTAGGGAAGTTTACAACCTTTAATATTCAGTTTCCAAATTTCACTTGTTTATGTATAATCGTTCCAAAAATAAGAGGGGGAAGGGGACTTTTGAGAAGCACTGTATGGAGGAGTTTATTAGAGTAATTGATCCATTCTCTAGTCCCATATTTTTAGCCGCACGAAACGCAATAAATTCAGAAAGAAGGGAATTTCAAATGTTACCCACCAAGAGAAAGGTTAGTGCATCAGCATTTAAAGATACCGAGTACATAGCAATGATAGAATCGTGGGATGAAAATACACCGGAAGGATTACAAATAAGAAATTTCCTAATTGCTTCTGTAGAACTTGCGTGGAGAGGAAATGAAGGAGCGTCATGCTTGACTCATTATTTTCAAAAGGAAACTGAAAATGATGATACTCCAACTGGTAGAATACAATATAATCCCATTTTTACCAAAACCACACAGGGAGGAGCAAAACCGTGTGCTAATAATAAATGGCTTGTACCCAACCATAATGAAGTGAGTCGTTGTCCAGTGAAACTTCTAGATAAACTATTGATAAAAAAACAGATAGGTTATTTCTGACAGTGAATCCTAACTAGAGAAAACTAAAAAGCCTTGGCTGGTACAAAAATATGCCAATTGGACTGCATGAAATTAGTAAATGGACCAAAAAGTCTGCAGAATTGGCAAATTCAAATATGACAAACAAAACATTTTCTAATCATTCTCACCGAGCCACTGCTGTTCCACAATTGGCAGAAGCAGATGTATCGGAACAAGAACTTATTACAATAACAGGACATGGTAATAGCAATTCTATCAAAATTAGTTAGATGAACAACATCACCAAATCATAATAAAAAAGATGAGATCCAATTTCAAAAACGCTACAGGTTCAAGTAATAACACCTTCGGTATTTCCAGCACTTCAATGAGCAGTAGCCACGTTTTCAGCGCAGAAAATAACTCAGTTAAAAAAAACGTAGTATATATAATAATTGTCATTTTCATTGTACCAATCTGTATTTAAATCAATAAATTGTTTATATTTACCTGATTTACTCAAAAAATAATGGTTTCAAATACAATACGTACTTCAAAATAAATGAGGTTATACATCTCAAACTTCCTGCATAATTACAAATCGTGTGGGTTTGACAGAATAATCCTCCCGCTTTGCGGTCGGATTATTTGAACTGTCAAACTGACACTCTTTATAATTATGCAATAAGTTATCGATGTATAACCTGATTATTTTGAAGAACTTATAGTATTACTACTGATTATACACCCAAACCTGATCACCTTCTTTGAATCCTCCTGAATTAGTTTTCAAATCATGATGTCACTTGCATTTCGGTTGCTTGGTTCACTGCAGACATAATGCAAGCTTGGTTGAATCATGGACAGCTGCTTTGTATGCCATCGGTAATAGTGGAAGGTGTCTCTCCCAGATCCTTCGAAGTTTTTACCTTAGAAAAATGTTCTTCCATATTTCGATTGAATCTCACAACCATGCCATTCAACTGGGGGATGGGGCGCAATAGTTCTAGTCTTGCTGATCAACTCACCAAACTTCCGAATGACTTTGTCTCAAAATTTCTCCTTTGGAAAAAATGTAATTCCATCGGTGCACCAAATCTTGAGAACATGTTGTCCACCAATGACCTTGCGATTGTGGATGCCTCTTGGTCCGAATGGCATAGGTTTCTATCCATTTCCTGAATTAGTCCATGGTAAGAAGGATGGATTTGTTGCCATCATCCGTCACAGAATATGGTCAAGCTTAATCAGTGGCAATCCGTTCTAATGGAGCACCTACGCCTGGATGTTACGAAAATCGCAATTTCTTGATTTTTGGATACCCAGGTAACATTAAAAAATCTCCAGGCATTCATAATATTCATCTAGGCAAATACACAATTTCCACGCATATTTTACATGGTGCCCAAGACACGAACTAATGTGTTTTTATTTATTTTTCAGGAGAGATTCTAAATCCACGTGGTTGAATATCTTCAAATATCAAACAAATTTAATGTTTAGGATCAACCAATTCAAATATATTCATTTCAGCATGTGCTCGTCCCATATTTCGTTGAAATTCCGGTGGTTATTACCGGATAACCAATCCTTGATTTCTTCTCTTGTAGGACAGATTATCCAGTGCATAAATTATGCAAACCTTCAATTTATATTCGGGTACCTTTTGATGAGTTTCTAGTTGCGAAAAACGAATATAAAAATGGAAAATTTTGGAAGACAAGCAGTCAGTGACTGCGAGTGAAGAGTGATTAAGTGAGTTGTTAGTGTGATTTTCGTCGAGCATTGATAGAGATGACTTCAGAAAATCGCGTGAGAACATAGGTACGTGGACTCCACTGCGCATGTATACATATTTTTGTTTTCGAACAGTCGAAGGACCTGGGTAGTCCAGTGTATTATTTTTTATATATAAGTACTGTATTTTCGATATACAGTGCTCGTCAAAATTATGGAACAAATTCGAAATTTCGCAAGCCATGTACTTCTGAGAAAAATCCTGAAATAGGTCGATTTTTATTTTGAAATGTCGATTTTTTTATGTATATTCTAAAGAGGTTATGTCACTGGTTTTGACATGGTGACGTAATCGGTAATTTTTTTAAATTGGAATAGATGTCTTGTGATACCTCATCTGGAAGGCCTTCCAATACTGCATTCAATGATAATAATTAATTAGATATTTTTTTACAGGGTGAACAAAAATTAATATTTCATTTCAATAAGAGAATAACTTTATATCCAACAAAATAGGACAGTTGAATAAGATGTTCGAAATGCCATCCACCAGTCTCTTGACAATAAGCAAATCTACGGACACATTCCTCTTGCACATTGCGAATAACTTCCGGAGTAATTCTGTTAATTTCGATCCTAATCCGTTTTTTCAACTCTTGTAGATTTTGCGGCCTATCTACATAGACCTTCGATTTCAAATAACCCCACAAGAAAAATCCAGGCGCGTAAGATCTGGAGATCTTGGGGGCTCTATCGGTCCGCGTCTACCAATCCACCTCCTAGGAAAACAGTTATTCAAAAACTCGCGAACATCACGTGCATAGTGCGGGGGTGCACCATTTCGTTGCAACCAAATACTTTCATTTGGTGAGTTAGGATTGTTGGCGAAAAATATATTTTTATTATTATAACATTATGATTATGAAATTCTTGTATTGTCATCGGTCCTTGATATGTGGGAAAATTTCAGATTATTCGGAAGATTGTAAGTGGGTGAATATTTACTTCCAAGATTTTATTACATTGTGAGTTATTTAGTTACAAGTAAAGATAATAAAAGCGTGTTAAAAAGTGCAAAATTTTACTTTTTTGAGCCAATGCTCTGATCCCTTAGACTGCCCTGGCAGACTAGTGAGTCAGTGCTCTACTACACCAATGGATCTTTTCCAAATATTAATAGTAAGCTATTTCCTAGTCTAAAATGGAAACAAAAGACAATCACAAATTAATGCCATAATAGGCAAGTTAGTGTCAAATAAATGTCAGTTGAAATATCAACAAATATTCTTCACAAATTCTAAGTGAAGAGGTCCTAAAAGTGAACTATGACTACTTTAAGTAAAACCCAACGCATAGAAATTTTAATTTTTATTGGATGCGGAGATAGAACCAGAACTCAGCAAGAGGTATGCGACTTGTTCAATGCGAAGTATCCAAATAGACCTATCAGTCGTTCAACAGTCAGTAAGATTGAGAAAAAATTTAGAGAAACTGGTCATGTCAAACATATTCCGAATGATGGACGTCCTAAAATAGAAGAAAACGTGAAACTTGATGTTCTATTGGGTGTAGAGAATAATACTCACAATACTTCACGACAAATTGCAGCAGACCTTGACATATCCCAAAGTACAGCTACATCAACAACTCAATGATGATGATCCCGATCGCCGTGTGGAGTTCTGTGAAATAATGCAGGATTTGTGTAACCGCAATCCACGTTTCATAAAACAAATTCTGATTTCCGATGAGGCTACGTTTTGCCTAAATAAATTATTTGAGTTCAGGTTATAAGGGTATTCGAATATAACAGAAAATTAAAAATTCATTTTCAAGTTATGCAGTCTTCCATAGCCGATAAAAACGAAATGTGAACCGAATCAAGTATCAAGTATCAAAATTATTTATTCAATAATAAAACAGAAAGCAGGACAAAAAATGTTACTTTCAAATTCTGCAAAACTTAACTAAAACAAGCTTTTAGAAAAGGTATCAATAATTCGAGGAAAGCTGAACTAATACATTAGGCATAGGTATTGTACTAAATCAATAGTAGGCTGTGATTTAGTACACCACAAATCGCTCACATTATCATAATTTCAGGAGTTATAACTGTAGAATGGAATGAGCTATTGACTTCGGATTTTCGCTATACAAATTCACTAGTGTTCTACTTTGTATCGGCAGTGTTGCCAGATTTTAAATATGGCTATAATCTAAATAAAAATTATAATAAAATACTTTGTTTCCAAAATTAAAGTTGTTGTAACTTCGTTGTTAACCAATATTTTATTATGAAAAATTGATGGTTTCCATTTATAACGACTACAAATCCAGTGGTGTAGTTAAATTTGAAAACCAAAATTGCCTAATAAATTTTTGCCGTTTTTGATAAAGAAAAAAAACCATAGAGTGCCCTGGAAATGGAACTAAAGTTATGAAAATTTGTGTCATGATACAGTTTTTGAGGCTTAAAAATTTTTGAGATTGACTGAAAAATGCGTATTCTACAGGGAAGGTTCCATTTTAAATGGGTCACACTGTATATGATTACATGTCCTGACTAACTGATGGACTGGTATACGATCGATGCCTAGATCATTCCGGTGGGCCTTAGAACTAAAATGTTGACAGCATATTTTTTGATATTCCATCCCTAAAGGGTTGAAATGGGGATTGAATTGGGATTGGAAGTTTGTATATAAAATCCATTAGTTTTCAAGTTTGGATCATAAAACTTGATATTTGATGTTTTTGTTGCAAACATTAGAAATATGTATTTCAGTGCTATTAGAAATTCAATTCCTAAACAGGTGAAATGAAGGGTGAAAGTTTGTATGGGGGTTCCGTTAGTTTTCAAGTTAGGGTCATAAAAATTGGTATTAGAGCTCTCTGTGAGGGATGAAGAAATAATGTTTTTCATAAATGTGTTACAAATGAAGAAATACGTGTTTTAGTGTTTTTAGAAATTCCGTGAGTGAATTTGTAACAGTCGTCACAAAAAATACAAAGTTCAACGTGGACGAAGTCGCTGGTACCAGCTAGTTATAGTATATAAAAGTTGATAGTTGGTGTAAGGTGGGTAGGTGAGTATTTGGGAAGTAATCTGAAATGAGTCACAAAAAATTGAGAAATAAAAACTTTTTAGCAAAACATGTACTTGAGTCTGTGCCAAACGAACAATCAACGAAGATCATTGAATTACGACTTTGAAATCGCTCGGCAATTTTGAGCTGCCATCATTTTACGCTTTACGTAATTGATTTGCTTGTTTACTTACATTAGTTTAGGATCTTAGTTATTAACACTAAAAAGATTCATTTTATTTTTTCTCAGTTTTTTTTTTTGTCGGTTAATTTTTTTTCGAATAGTGTTGAATTCGGTTCTAGGTATTATTGACCCTGGATCAAATACAAATTCGGCATTTGGAACTTGAAGTTCATTGCCAAGACGACTGTACAACTCTCATTCAACTTCAATAAAGGAGCTAGTAGCCATACGCTAAGAGCGATTTCGCGAATTCAGAAAATTACAATAGGGGGAAAACGGGACAGAGACGATCAAAGATTTCATTATCTGGAAAAACGAAATAGTTTTAGACCGATTCCAAGAGAACAGGAAACAGTAAAGTAAAATTTAGCGGAATTTTGTATTTTTCTTTTTCTGACTCGTAGACGGATATAAAGTTTAATTTAGGAGTTTCTATTTTTTTTAGAAATCTCAGATCCTTTGTGAAGCATGATGAGTCTCCGGGGGGAAGGAGATAAGGGATCCCGCTTCCCGGTTATAGTATTTTCTGGCGATTCAGTAGTTTGTTAGGCTGACTCCGACAAGAGTCTCGCCGGTACCGTTTTCCAGAACAAGACAGGATAATTATCGTGAAAAGACTTGTTGATTAGTACTGTTTCATTCTTGGTGAAATAGGGTCCTCTGAACGAGAAAACCCATAATGATCTGGGTGGTGTCTTATAAACAGTCCTGCACTTGTCAGTAATGTAAGATTTTCAGTAGTGTAAGATTTTTAGTTATCAGGATGGTTTTCTCAAACGATTATCTCGGTAGCGTGGTATAGAGAAACATATTCGAGGGTGTAATAATGGATAATAATGCCATGTCGGGGCCTAAGTCAGTCAAATTGAGGGTGCTGTATGCTCTTATAATATCGGTAACATTAATGTCTCGCGGCGGAGATCCGTGTAACTTTTATAAGTATTTACTTCTCTCGCTCGATGAGGTTTGTGCTTGTGATTGCGCTCGTACAAGTTCTCAACTTTTGAATTTTGTGGATCTTCATTAATATTTTGAAAAATCCTCATATTTTTTCGGAACATGGACCTTGTTTTGGGACTTTTACTAGGTCCGCACTCTTGACATCGTCTGCACCAGCTTTCTACGTCGTCTCGACATTGAACCCTGATCTTGTCCAAGGTCTTATTGACTCCCAGATGTTCTCCTGATTTTCTTTCATGAGTTTTCTTCAAGACTTCACATATTCTCTTCCTGGACCAAACCAATTATAAAATTGACGACGTTCCATCAGCTGACTCTCATACCCGTTTCAGTAGTCCATTGCCTACAAGCAGATATCACAATACACAGTACCTCAACACATGTGCACCAACATAAATTAGCCGCATACAGTATGATACATAGAATAATCAATATTCCTCTTTCAGAAGAAAATTTTCCTGAAGCATTAAATGCAGTTGAACAAATTGCAATCAACAACGCTCATAGTTTGAACCTGATAGACAATATCCTTTCAAAGAAACTATATAAAAAAGCTTCACGAGAAGTGTTTCCCACTCAAAATAAAAAACATAATTTCAAAGTTATTATATATTTTCCCAATATTAGGAAAAAATACTTCTTTTTTCTTCAAAAATAGTGTCAATGTCGCATACAGAACAGATTATAATTCAGATACCCATATTTATTGAGAACAATAAAGATAAACCTCCGAAAAATCTGGAGTATATAAATAAACTTGTGGATCTTGTACAAGTTTTCACATAGGTCAAACAGACAGAACATTCTAATATCGATCATCAGAACCTTAGAATTGTTTCGTCAAAGGTAAAACAAATTAAACTTTTCTACTCGTCTTTTGACTAAAAAAAATGTTATGCTAACGATTGCGACATATTACATAGAAAATGGTTGTAAACTCAACCTCCTAGAAAATTTGTAAATCAATAAATGCAAAGTCACAATATTTGCTCAATGACCAGGTTTCACAAATTATTTCATGCTACTGTGATACCTGCCTTGACACCTTAGTTATACGAAATTATTTTAAGCGAAGTAGTATGGGAATATTTGAAACTATATTGATACGTTATATTGTGATCTGTCTCCAGAATCCTAAACCAGAAAAGTCTGTTATTTAGATGGTATTGGTAAACACATTCGATTAAAACGATACATGATATCACAGAGCTAGGGTCACTGAGGTCAAGCAGACCGTTGTAAATGAATGATATGGATTATTTAAAATACCAGTAACAAAAGCAGCTTTGATATTTTCAAGCGAAGTAAACAATCTAGAAATGAAAATTAAACAGTATGACGAAATAAGAATAATAAATGAATTCGATAACGGAGAGTCGAACAGATATTCGCCGATTGATTGATTGATGAGGAACAGTACTGCTTTCGGTATGAATCCGATATCTTCAAGTATAAAAGCAAACTTTTATCATTAAATTAACAGAAGCCAATCAGATCATTCCAACCATTACGAGATCACAGAATATTCACTGAAACGAAGTTCAGAAATAGAAGGCAATTAGATCAATCATTCAATAGTGAAAGTCAGTGTTAATAGAGTAAGCTTCATATTATTTTATAACAAAGTTAGTTCTTCAGAATAACCCGAGTTTCAGAAAGTTTGCGTAATTGATATCGAATGCGAGTTCCAACGGAAAGACTTGAATGGACATACATGAAGAAGGGCGACTTGGATGGAACATATCGGGATAAAACAATGTAGCTCAAAGTTGAACAAAGTGACTAAACGTTCAATTGTGCAAGATATACTTGGAGGCAGACAGACACTAATATGCATACTGAGTAAGCGTATTGTTGTGATTATATATATAGCAATTGGCATAGTTCACTGAAGAATTATATCTTTATTCATTACTACAGAGAATGTCAGATGTGATGTAACGTTAATATGGATCCCTACTGGCAAGTCAGATGTCCCATTGATTTATTTATTGAATCAAATTATAAGTTTGAAAATCAATACATTTTCCTAGTAAAAGGATCATCAAAGTATCACAAATCGAAAACCTACCAATCAATAAACATACAACTGTAGAAATTAGTTTAGCTTCTCCCAATTAATTTTCAAGTTGCATTTTCTAAGGAAAACTCAACACCTACTCGCGGTATAGTTTTGACCAAGAGTGAACACAACACTGACGTGTTGAAACAGTCTTCTCTTCCGGACTACTTTATGCAACAACTGTCCCAACTCTGAGGGTACTAGAAAGATGGTTAAGAGGAAGTTCCTGGATCACAAATTATTTCACTGTGTGTAGCGTATAGAGCGAGTTCAAAATAATGTAATATCATCCCAGTCCCATTACTTTTCCATCCCTTGAATTAGGGTAAAGTTATTGGGGTAACTAGGAGGTTTCAAATCGATTCATGTTATTGATTGTATAAAGAACATGCCAAAATATAGTTACTCATCAAAACATTCCCAGTAATTTCCAATTCGAAAGCCAACAAATTTGATTAATGAAGATGAAAAAAGCGTTTCTGTTCTTATACCTGTGACTGGAAGTCAAAAACCAATTTAGAAAAATAATGTTATTGAACTGTATTCTGAAATGGCCTTCCAGACTATGTAAATTCAAACACATGTACATTTTATGAAAACTGTAACTATCATATGAGGTAAAATTAACATGTACCGATTTTTGAACTTGAAACTTCGAAGCTTTTGAAAAATTATTATCAGGCATTGGCACACCCATTACTTCCATATGCTATTATGACATGGGGTTGCACTACAAAAGCATACCTTGTCGTACAAGTAGTTAATTCGAGCATATTGTAGAGTTTGTCATGGACATAGTCTTCCGTACAATCAACACGATCAACTTATGAAAACTTGAAGAAACAGCAACAGGTATTTCTTATATTCAGCTAGGTATGATTGTAGAGAAAAATTCTTTAATTGAAACTTGTGGGGCCCAAAATGTGCTATCGACATATGTTCGCACACTTCGATTATAACAACGAGAGCCAAATCACGAAATAATTCATTATTCCACATTCCACAGAATTAATTTTGTCGACTATAACAAATATGTTCAATATACTTGGTAGTAACGTGGCTGCAGGACTAAAAATTCAGAATCGATACGGAAATGACGCCAAATCAATGATTCACATATCATATAGATAATTTTTTTCAATATATCTTCACATGTTCTCTCCTCATCATACTATCATACCTGAAAAAATGTAATTATACAGTGCGCGTCAACATTATGGAACAAATTCGATATTTCGCAAGCCATGTACTTTTGACAAAAGTCCTGAAATAGGTCGATTTTTATTTTAAAATGCCGATTTTTTTATGTATATTCTAAAGAGGTTATGTCACTGGTTTTGACATGGTGACGTAATCGGTAATTTTTTTGAATTGGAATAGATGTCTTGTGATACCTCATCTAAAAGGCCTCTCAATACTGCATTCAATGATAATAATTAATTAGATATTTTTTTACAGGGTGAACAAAAATTAATATTTTATTTCAATAAGAGAATAACTTTATATTCAACAAAATAGAACAGTTAAATGAGATGTTCGTAATGCCATCCACCAGTCTCTTGACAATAAGCAAATCTACGGACACATTCCTCTTGCACATTGCGAATAACTTCCGGAGTAATTCTGTTAATTTCGATCCTAATTCGATTTTTCAACTCTTGCAGATTTTGTGGCCTATCTACATAGACCTTCGATTTCAAATAACCCCACAAGCAAAAATCCAGGGGCGCAAGATCTGGAGATCTTGGGGGCCACTCTATCGGTCCGCGTCTACCAATCCACCTCCTAGGAAAACAGTTATTCAAAAACTCGCGAACATCACGTGCATAGTGTGGGGGTGCACCATCTTGTTGCAACCAAATACTTCCATTTGGTGAGTTAGGATTGTTGGCGTTTGGAAAAATATCGGCAAGGCTAGGTATGAGTTCATCTCTTAAAAATTGCTAGTAACGCTCCCCTGTGAGATTTCCTTCGAAAAAACACGGGCCAATAATCCTGTCATTTATTATCCCTGCCCAAACATTGACTTTCTGAGGGTATCATCCAGTGAGGATTATCCCTACTCCAATATCTGCAATTCTGACGATTTACTGAACCATTTAGGCAAAACGTAGCCTCATCGGAAAACAGAATTTGTTTTATAAAACGTGGATTGCGGTTACACAAATCCTACATTATTTCACAGAACTCCACACGGCGATCGGGATCATCATCATTGAGTTGTTGATGTAGCTGTACTTTGTATGGCTGGTACTTCTCTGCTTTTAGAATACGTAATACAGAACTTTGGGATATGTCAAGGTTTGCTGCAATTTGTCGTGAAGTATTGTGAGGAATATTCTCTACACCCAATAGAACCTCAAGTTTCACGTTTTCTTCTATTTTAGGACGTCCAGCATTCGGAATATGTTTGACATGTTTCTCTAAATTTTTTCTCAATCTTACTGACTGTTAAACGACTGATAGGTCTATTGGATACTTCGCATTAAACAAGTCGCATACTTTTTGCTGAGTTCCGGTTCTATCTCCGCATCCAATAAAAACTAAAATTTCTAATCGTTGGGTTTCACTTTAAAAAAAAATTGTTGTAAAATTGTTTTTTACCGCTTTCTTAGTTGTTTGAACAACCCTCAGAAGTCAATGGAAACTTGTACGAGTTAAAATCACAGGTACCTTACCTTTTATAGTGGGATCCGAAACCACTCTTGGGACCTTGAAAAAATTTTTCACCAGCTGCAGGATTCGAACCCGAGCCGGGTGGAAACAGTCGACACAAGACCAACGCTGTTGCCACTGAGCCACAAGCCCCGCTAAAGTAGCCGTAGTTTACTTTTGGAACCTTTCTCACTTAGAATTTGTGAAGAATATTTGTTGATATTTCAACTGTCATTTATTTGACACTAACTTTCCTATTATGGCATTAATTTGTGATTGTATTTTGTTTCTATTTTAGACTAGGAAATAGCTAACTATTGATATTTGGAAAGGATCCATTGGTGTAGTAGAGCACTGATTCACTAGTCTGCCAGGGCAGTCTGGAGGATTAGAGCCTTGGCTCAAAAAAGTAAAATTTTGCATTTTTTAACACGCTTTTATTATCTTTACTTGTAACTGAATAACTCTCAATGTAATAAAATCTTGGAAGTAAATATTCACCCACTTCCAATCTTCCGAATAATCTGAAATTTGTCACACATATCAAGGACCGATGACAATACAAGAATTTCATAATCATAATGTAATAATAATAAAAATATATTATTCCAAACGCCAACAATCCTAACTCACCAAATGAAAGTATTTGGTTGCAACAAGATGGTGCATCCCCGCACTATGCACGTGATGTTCGCGAGTTTTTGAATAACTGTTTTCCTAGAAGGTGGATTGGTAGACGCGGACCGATAGAATGGCCCCTGAGATCTCCAGATCTTACGCCCCTGGATTTTTTCTTGTGGGGTTATTTGCAATCGAAGGTTTATGTAGATAGGCCGCAAAATCTACAAGAGTTGAAAAATCGAATTAGGATCGAAATTAACAGAATTACTCCGGAAGTTATTCGCAATGTGCGAGAGGAATGTGTCCATAGATTTGCTTATCGTCAAGAGACTGGTGATGGCATGTCGAACATATTATTCAACTGTTCTATTTTGTTGGATATAAAGTTATTCTCTTATTGAAATAAAATATTAATTTTTGTTCACCCTGTAAAAAAGTATATAATTAATTATTATCATTGAATGCAGTATTGAAAGGCCTTTCATATGAGGTATCACAAGACATCTATTCCAATTTAAAAAAAACAATACCGATTACGTCACCATGTCAAAACCAGTGACATAACCTCTTTAGAATATTCATAAAAAAATCGGCATTTTAAAATAAAAATCGACCTATTTCAGGATTTTTGTCAAAAGTACATGGCTTGCGAGATATCAAATAAATTATAAGAATAGAGTCATTGACCCAAAAAAAAATTCTCTTATGTAAAAAAAAGCGTGAGGTTAATATAATTATGAAAAGTAAATAAAATTTTTTGGTCAATGACTTTATTTTTATTCTTTCCAACTTTTCAGTCATCATTGCTTTATAAGCGTGTTTTTTAGTTTTTTCAAACTATCATTTAATTTTTAACTTTTTTGTCCAATAATAATAATAATAATAATAACGTTCATTTATTTTTCCTGACTGAAATGTAGTACAACAAACACAGAATACAATAGTGTATATGGAATTCCCCCAACTACAAATTGCAGAACAGGTGAATACATGAATAGAAACTCCAAAAAACCTCGGTGAGAGCTTGTCTATGGGTAATTCTATACAAACATAAGATATTCACTATAACTATCGATACGAACTATTAAATATGGATTGAGGGCAAGCGATATAACACGATATAACATTAAAATAAAAAATGCATAAGATTAACAATGCATACCTATACGTTTTAACTAATTTATTTTATATGTGTATAAATGAAGGAAGAATCCAAATGATTTTGACTGAGCTCTCTAAATCATGGATCAACTATATCATGGCATATTTGTCTATCATTTGATAAAACCCATTCAATAGTATCGATAATGTCTACTCTCAATTCCCTGATATATTGATCCATGATTTATTGACAAAATTAATCTACTAAGAAACATAAAACTGAACGATACAAGGCTTTTTCAGTTACCGAGAATGCTTTTTTACATCAACGAAGATTGAAAATTAATCGCTGGTTTTTTGGTTCCGTAGAATTCGTGAGGTAATATGTGTAACCCTAACTATTGATATACAGTATGTTACCAAATATATGCGCTTTTTGATTTCTATCTTTAGCGCACTTTAGGTAGTTCTGTTCGTTCCTCCAGGGACAAATCTTCTACTATGGATAGTTCCTCTCCCTTTCACTTTTTACAAGACTTCAATACTTGTTGCTTTGTTATATATCTAACAAATTCCACCACTTGGTGTGCCTAGAGTATATGTGTTGTTTATATCTGTATCTTTCAACTGAAGTTCTAATTCAGTGCTCACAATATGGAGGAGATTTTTTCTAACTTTTTGTTTTTATTCTTGAGTTCTTGCACTTCACTTTCAAAACCTTCTATTTTTGTGGAGCTTTTCAAAACTATATCTTTCAGTTCGGTGATTTGCGAAGTTAAGGAATCAAAAAGAATTTTGTTCTAATCCGATATGAAGTTTTTCAGATCATCCATGTCTCAAGTGCAGATGACACTTCGATTTGCTGATATAACTATGCTCACTGACTATTTCGACTGCTTTTGAAGTAAGGATTGGATATATAATTTTACTCACAGTGGTTGGATTTTCACTTCAAGTTTTCAGATTTCCTACTGTGGATTGTTTTGTGATTCCATTCAATTTAGGAATATTGTTCTACACTACAGCGACTGTCGATTTTTCACACTTTCAAACACACTGTTTCGACCACTTTTAATATGAGCACCTTCAGAACATGTATTCAACTTGAAGCGGCTACCTGCTATTGCTATTGCTACGAAAGGCTGAAACTGACTACGGGAGAAAAACTCTTTGATTCCTCCACATGAGATGAAAACTATAATAGTCTAATCAACAAGTTCAAAAACGTGTTAAATAGATATAAAGCTCCTAAAAATATGAGCGAACGCTCATTCGATTCGGAATGACGTCTAGAAAAATGTTTTTTAAGGGTTTATTAACACGTAAAAAATTGCGATTGTTATTAACAAAATAAGATTAAAAAAAGAAGGTATTTCATTTTTCGTTAATAATTTCTAAAATAATGATATTTAAGGAATTATGAAAAAAGATCCTGAAAGAGGAGGAAATTTCCATTAAAAAACCCGGAACTCTATCTCTATTATTTATAATTTTTTTTCAACGTTGAAAATAGGGCTCCGCGAGGTCGTTACGGCATAGGCGCACCGTCTAAAAAGCCGTTATATCATCTAAAATAATTTTTTCATAGTATTAAATTACAATTAAAAAATTTGAATAAATTATGGTGTAATCTACACACTTGAAAGAAAAAAAAAACCTTGGTAAAAAAAAAATTTCATGTCGATTTTTAAAAAGTTACACTATTGTTAATTAACTAATTTTTTTCCAATCTCTGTTTTTATAAATTACGGCATAAAAGTTTGAATAATTGGTCCATAAAATTTTTGGTTCGTGGAGCTCTTTTCATTCAGGTACTTAATGAAGCAATGCAAAAAAAAATTATTAAAGTTTATTATTTTGTTAATTATAATTTTTTTAAATTAACAAAAAATGAAATTTCAAAAAAGGTTATCAAAAAATTTTTTTTTCAGTAATATCTTATTATTGCTGTTTTTGCATCTGATGAAGGTATCAATTGACATTGGAAAAAAAATGTTTACGTCATTTGTTAAGAAATTGTTTATAAACAAACAGACTATTTTGGAATTTTTGAAAAATTTTTTTTCACCATCTTATTTCATAGGTGAAATCACGATCGAAAAACAGAAAAATTTTTCTTAAATAATTTTTTTAATTGTTTATAATCGTTTTTTTATATTTTAATTGTTTAAATAATTAGTTGAGAAATTATTTTATTCTTAAAAATCATCATTGACCTTTTTCAATGAATTAACAGAGAAATAATTTTTTTTCCTGAGTAATTTCATTGTTTATTAACTTAACAATTTGTTATAAACAAATAATATTACCCGTTATATTTTTTTCGAAAATTTCAAAGAATAACAAAAACGACTATGTATGACAAAGTATAGAAACAAAGTTTTTGTATTTTTTACAGCATTGTTACATATTATATGATAATGAAATTACAGTCGTTCCATAATTTATCAAGTTATAAATTGTTATAACTTTTGAACTATAAGAGATACGGTAAAGGACATGCAGAACATTTTTATGAAAGATTTATTTATCTTTAAAATGAATTCAAAATCGATTCTGTAACCATTATTTATCAGTTGTTATAAGCATTTGTTTATAAACAATTTATATTTTTTTTATATTTTTTGAAATTTCATAGCTTATAACTTGTTAAATAATATAGATATGGCTACGGACTCCAGAACTTTTTTTGTTCTATGATAAAATATCTTTCTAATTACGTATGAATAAAAATAAAATAATTTAGAAAATATACTTAAAAAAATATAAAAATTAGAAAATAAATTCAATTATTATTTTAGTAAATATTATTCTAGTGAATAAATAATTCATATAATAATAATAAAATAAAAAGCAGAATGTAAATTAGGTAAGTATAAATTTAAACTAGTATATTATTCAAACAAAAATCTATAATGCTATAATTTATAAGTTATTAGAAAGATATTTTATCATAGAACAAAAAAGTTCTTGAGTCCGTAGCTGTATCTATATTATTTGACAAGTTATAAGCTTTGAAATTTTTATAAACAAATGCTCATAACAACTGATAAACAATGGTTACAGAATCGATTTTGAATTCATTTTAAAGATAAATAAATCTTCTATAAAAATGTCCTGGATGTCGTTTACCGTATCTCTTATAGTTCAAAAGTTATAACAATTTATAACTTGACAAATTATGGACGGCTGTAATTTCATTATCATATAATATGTAACAATGCTGTGAAAAATACAAATTTTTTTTTTCTATACTATGTTATACTTTTTTTTTTTTTTTAATTTTAAAAAAAATTAACGGTTAATATTATTTGCTTATAAAAATTGTTAAGTTAATAAACAATGAAATTATTAATAAAAAAAAACATTTTTCTGTTAATTCATTGAAAAAGTTCAATGATAATTTTCAAGAATAAAATAATTTCTCAACTGATTATTTAAACAATTAAAATATAAAAAAAAAACAATTATAAACAATAAAAAAAATTATTTAAGAATTTTTTTTTCAAATTATAATTTTACCTATGCACTAAGATGGTAAATTTTTTTTTTTTAAATCCCAAAATAGTATGTTTGTTTATAAACAATTTCTTAACAAATGACGTAAAGAAAATATACATAAATTTTTTTATAACATTTTTTTGAAATTTAAATTTTTTGTTATTTTAAAAAAAATATAATTAACAAAATAATAAACTTTAATAAATTTTTGCATTGCTTCATCAAGTACCTAAATGAAAAGAGCTCTACGAAGCGAAAATTTTATAGACCAATTATTTAAACTTTTATGTCGTAATTTATAATAACAGAGATTGGAAAAAAAATTGTTAATTAACAATGGTGTAACTTTTTGAAAAATCGACATGAAAATTTTTTTTTACCGAGGTTTTTTTCGTTCAAGTGTCTAGATCACACCATGATTTATTCAAATTTTTAAATTGTTATTTAATACTATAAAAAAATTATTTTAGGTGATATAACGGCTTTTTAGACGGTGCGCCTATGCCGTAACGACTTCGCGGAGCTCTATTTTCAGCGTTATAAAAAATTTATAAATAATAGAGATAGAGTTCCGGGAGGTTAAATTGGAAATTTCCTCCTCTTTCAGGATCTTTTTTCATAATTCCTTAAATATAATTATTTCAGAAATTATTAACGAAAAACGAAATACCTTCTTTTTTTAATCTTATTTTGTTAATAACAATCGCAATTTTTTACGTGCCAATAAACCCTCAGAAAATATTTTTCTAGACGTCATTCCGAATCGAATGAGCTATCGCTCATATTTTTAGGAGCTTTATATCTATTTAACACGTTTTTGAACTTGTTGATTAGACTATAATAAATTTTGGCAACTGTGCATTCGCCATATTTTGAAATATAAATTATGCTGTGAAAAACTAGTGCATTCGCCATATCTTTGAATTAAAAGTGATTTTTTTTCTGACGATCTAGGCGAGAATACCAGGTTATAGCAATGAAATTATTGTATTGTCATCGGTTCTCAATACGTGTGCGAAATTTCATACAATTCGGATATCTGGAAGTGGGTGAAAATTAATTTCAAAGATCCCATTACCTACATTCATACATACAAAAATACAGATGAAGCTAATAAAGCGCGTATGAAATATATAACTTTATCCGAAAATATATAATTCTCCACTGAATTCTATAACTGTTTGTCTTTTATCTTGGACAATTTTTACTCTTCCACGAGTGAGCAGGATTCACCAGATTAAACATTGTAATGAATTTTTTTGTGATTTACTATAAGTAAATATATCACAAGTAGCGAAGAGGATAGGATAGCGATATTGAAATAATTTGCATAGATTGTAGAAGTTGTTCACTGCACAAAAAATTTAATGAAGCCGTACTCACTAACTAGTTCTGGCCAACTCAACAGTGGTATCATTTGCATATCAACTTCATGGAGCCATTCGTTAATCGCCAGTTTGTAATTTAATTATACTGGATGCAAACACCAAATAGATTTGAGTTTTTCCAATGAATGACTTCACCTGAGATGATATATTTCCCGTTAAGTTGTTTTACACGTTTTGTTTTGAGAAAAATCGTTAGTGAATCTTACTTTTGTTTGTGGTCTCAATTTTCTCCAATAGCTTTTGAATTTGCACAAAATAACTTCACCAAATTTTCAATCATCCGTTGATGGAAATGCCGTGGAACTATGAAGAATGCATTGAAAATGCAACAGGGAATAATGGAGAATAGGCATAAAAAGATCCCAATACATTTTTCTTCGATTACAGAATTACGCCTTACTGAATAACAAAAGTTAGGTCAATATTCAAATTTTGAAGAAATGTATTGCGATGGAATAAAAGTAACAAAACCGATTATGAAGATAAAGCATTTTTTTTCAATAAAGGCGAAAGGATTCGAATCAACAGAAACTTCTGCTATTGTAGTCATTGTTCCTGTACTGAAAGGGGCAGTTATAACAGATTTAAAACTGTTATAATGTTTTCTCACATGTAACGATATGACCTCAAGGATATTGGATGAAGGTTCATCTTTATCCTTAGTAAAATTTATAAATATATAAATATAAAATCAGAAATATAGTGGATTTATGGACAAAAAAAAACATGAAATCTCCTGAAAGTATATCATATTCATTTTTGGATTGCTGATTTTCGAAATGGAACTTCTTTGGGAGCGATGAGATGAGAAACGCTTCTGAGGCTAAAAGGACGGAAAATAGGTACTTGGCCAGAGAGAGAAAAAGAGAGGAATGGGCTATATATGCTGCAGGGCAGTTTTTGCAAAAATCAGTGAACATGATGATAGAACCAACGAACATCTAGCCACGAAAAGAACAATTTTCGCATTGGTAGCCACCAAAGGTAATTCAATTAACGCTATGATGAATCCCGCTTATCGTGGGAGCTCCAGATTAGTCATTTCAAACAGTTACCGAAAAGTGCGAAAATAATAAGAAAGAGCGCGTGCTACTCAGTACACGTGACAGAAGAACAACTTCAAAACTTCTTTGGGATTCTGAACCGCGATTTACTAGGGTCGGAAATTCTACGACTAGAACGGTTTCTAGAAGGGTACGTTACTTATGACGCCAAAGTACGATACAGGAGATATGTTCCTATCTCAACTTTGAATCTCGGGCACCAGATTTTATAGTACACGAATAACAGATTGGTATTTCGACACTTTTTGTACTCTTCAAAAGACTGTAGGCTCCATTACAATATTTGATACTGGACACTGGTTGCATTTATGTCCACAGAGAAACAGACAGATCCGTCTTCACACTAGCAGACAGACAGAACTATCTTTATACCACCTTCGAAACGTTCTTTCGTGACACTTCAGGCATATGAATCATACTCGCAAAAAACCAGCAGCTACTCTATTAGGACACTCAATGCCATTACATGTTGAGTACTGATCCTACTCCACATTATCTGGATAACTTGAGATGTATGTGAAGTACAAATACAGATACTAGCAAATATGCATAGATTGAAGCAAAATCATGATTCAATAAAAAAATGCGACTTTTTTTTCTGAAAAAAATCTGCTTCCTCTGAATTGAACATACAGGGTGTTTGTGAATGAGTGCGACAAAGTTTGGGAGGTGATTCTGCATGAAAAAAATAATGACAGTTTGCTATATAACTTTTGTTCGCAAATGCTTCGCCTTCCGAGATACGGGGTGTTAAAGGTTTTCCTAAAAACTGACAATTTATGTATTGCTCTGAAACCGGTCGAGATAGGCAAATGAAATTTGATAAGATTCAAGAAATAAGTACTGCTCATTTTTTGACATGCAATTAGGAATTTTATGTTCATCATTGGCGCGCATACGGGTAATGATCTCAATTTTATTGAAGAAAAGAAGTGGTACGCCACTGGGTTATTTCAAATGAATTCCTCGTTCAATTTGTGACAGAAAATCTCTCCTGCCTTCTTTCCTCCGCCGTTTTTATGCAAAAAAATAAAACATCTCAACGCGTATTTGTCATTACTTCAATACATTATCTAATAGCGATGCTAGTAGGCTACTGTCAACATTCTGTTAAAAACGAATATTTCAACAAAATGTCAGATAACCATTTCTTCAATCTTAAGCTTTTAGTTTGGTATAACATTAATGATAATAAGTAATTAATTTTTCTTTTATCGAAAAGAATGGAAAATTATACAAATGCGGAATTGTCAGACATGCATTTTGTCTATTGTGGAAGTAATGGAAATGGTCGGCAAGACGATTGTATGCTGAGTTGTACCCAGGACGTGGGATAACCCATCACACAATATTTGCTCGTCTTCACCAACATTTAAGAAACAAACGGCTGACTGCGGGCGCCCTCGAGAAGAACGAACTGTGCAACTAGAAGAAGCAGTTCTCGAGTTAATTGCGGAGTTGCCTGAAACAAGTACTCGAATTGAAACTTTTTGACGAAAAATTAAACCGACGAAATACGGAACTGAAAAGTAAAAAATAAAATGAACCTTCTTAGTCTCAATAACTAAGCTCCTAAACTAATGTAAGTAACTAATTTTGAGTCGGCGCCAAACAAACAAGCAAATGAATCAGGTAAGGCGTGAAATAATGGCATCGAGTTGGGCGGTGACATTCTGATAATTTTTTTGAAGTAATTTAATGATATTTGTTGACTGTTTGTTTGGCGCCGACTCAAAATCAGTTACTTACATTAGTTTAGGAGCTTTGTTATTGAGACTGAGAAGGTTTATTTTATTTTTTACTTTTCAGTTCCATGATTCGTCGGTTTAATTTTTTGTTGAAAAGTTTTTATTTTTCAATTTTTTGTGGCTGAAATTTACCAATTACTAACTGCTTGTTTTTTTATTACTTCCAAAATACTTACTTACCCACCTTATTTCAACTATTACCAGTTTAATAAAATGATTATTTATTCTTGACATGTTTTTTGGGCAACCTTCCAATGATTATCTACTTCTACTATTTGTTGTAATAAAAATTATTTTCGTTGTTCTGGTTAGTTTATTTCATTACTTTGTGTATCATTCCATCCTCTCATAGAATATAACGATTGTGATAACGACACTAGCCGATCTGTCATTGTCAACTACATATGTGTGCCAATGTTCACAAGTGAAAAATCAATAATCCCCTATTTTTCTACCCGTAAGGGTGGAAAATTTAATTCGAAATCCAAATATGATCAACTATGAGGTACAAAGTTATGCCTGATAGAATCGGTTAACGGACCAGAATTCAGAGGGTGAGTGATCAATATCCTTCATTTTGCCACCCTTAGGGGTAGATTTCATCTTTTAAATTCAAATAGGACCAACTTCGAAGTACACCCTATCCACTGAAAGAAGAATTATCGGAATCGGACGCCTCAGTAAAAAGTTAAAAAATATAATGAAAAATATACGCGTCGACTAGAGAACCTCCTCCTTTTTGGTTTCGTCGGTTAAAAATTGAACATACTGAATGTAAGCAACTTCACTGTATTCAAAATTTTCGAAGAACAGCAATTGTATCCGTTCCATATTCAACGTGTGCAAGCTCTACTACCTAGAGACTTTTTTCCACGCCTAGTTTTTTGCCATCGCCATCGCTCAAATTCCTAATTTTTTGAATGGCGTTTTGTTTACTAACGAGGCTAATTTTGAACGATAGTGTATACGAAATTTCCATAACAATCACCTCTGGGCTAAGGAAAATCCACATGGAATCTTTGAAGCTCATTTTCAGCATCACTTTTCAGTAAATGTATGTATGTATGTATGATCATTTAATCGGTCCATATTTCCTTCCACAACGACTAACAGGCGACTCTTACCTCAATTTCCTACAGGAAGAATCACCTGTTCTTCTTGAAGAAATTCCCCTACAGCTGAGACAATACTTCTGGTTCATGCATGATGGTGCACCAGTCCATTTTGGAATTATTGTACGTAATCACTTAGATACAGTATATCTAAATCGTTTCATAGGTAGGGAGAGGTACGAAATATTGGCCTGCTCGATCTCCGGATTCAAATGTTGGGTCCTTTTTTATTCACTATTTATATTAATAACATATTTTTATTGCAGAAAGAGGGGTCAAATTATCAGCTTCGCCGAGGATACTGTGGTTATATATAAGGACACAAACTGGTATAATTGAAAAATCAAAATTGAATGGGATTTTGCTCAAATTAAAACCTCGCTGGACTACAGATTATCATCGGTGAATTTCAATAGAACGGTTTACTTACCATTCGATAGCCTTGAGACAGCTCTTCCAAACTATGATATAATCATACAAAATTCTTTCACAATAAGACCAGCAAAAGAAGTTAAATATTTGGGAATAATGTTGGATCGTACTTTCAGATGGAAAACTCATGTGGACGACCTAACAAAAAATCTAAGGTGTATTTTATATACATATAAAAAAATTGTTGAATTCTTGAATTAAAAAAAATAATAATGGTTTATCAGAGTTTGGTGGAATCACATTTGAGTTATAGAATCATAAGTCGGGGAGGTGTTTCAAGAAATTTTTGAAATTACTCTTGAACAAACACCATAGGTATCCTACTGATCAACTTTATGCCGAAGCGAAAGTATTAGATATCCGATAGATATATTATTTTCACGTCAATATAAGACAAAATTTGAACAGAGGTGCAATACACAGTCGTACACGTGTCAATGAAACCAGAAATAAACAAAAGTATGTTACACCCATTATGAACAAATACATCGGACAGAGAAGTTATTTGTACTTGGGGACTGAATTATAACACACCTTGTCAGATAATACAAAAAAGGAAAATACAGTCAAAAGATTCAAGACTGAAGTAAACAGTTTTATGATTAGTAGGCCAAGAAGAGAGGTACATGAATCAATTGACAATCTTCGATTGAAAATAAACTGATAACGTGTTTTGATTGTGATGCCATAGATATGCATGATGATTTTTATGATATGTGAAATAACTTTTTCTTTTTTGTTACATATTGAATCATTATATCATCTACTGGATTTTCTCGATGGATATTAGTTACTTTCGGCTTCAGTACTTTAGGTTCAAGTACTAAATTCTTCCAATATATATTTTAATTACATATTTTTGATTACCTCACCACGTACAAACTGTCGCCCAGATAGTTTCTGTGGTTAACCCAGATATTGCCACTGTTCTTTTAAAAGACACATTACAGATTTCCTTTTTACTGATATTCAACTATTTGATCAAATATGACGCCACCAGTAAGTTTTAAGGAATAACATTTATTTCATGTTTTAACCAGCTGTTTTCGTGATTTCGATCAAATCAAGTGAAAAATCAATTTTATATATGCTAAAATAATAAGTGATCTGACATGGATACTAGAAGGTATGTACAGTGTGTCCTATTTCACTTCTTATTGGATAATATTATCAAATTTGACAAAAAATGGTACAAATTGAAAATACAAGTGAGGTTATAATAAAGTATGCTAAACGAATTTTATAACTAATAACTCGCTTGTTCTTTCAAAAGAACAGTGGCAAAATCAACTACATATTTACCTTTTTCTTTTAGGTATTGGACTAAGCCTCTAACGTTACATGAATTACTGGACGAAGTTGAGAATTTGGATAATGACCCCCCTGATAATATTTCCATATTTCCTCCAGACAATGCAAATGACGATAACACTGACGAGAACTCTGGGGATGAAGAAAACGTACAAATGTGTAATCTTCCAGGGCGCCAGTTACGTGCCGAAGCTGAAGTTTATGCAAAATATTCATTGTTGTAATAATGCTGACTCACCCGCCAATGATAAATTTGCCAAACTACAACCTCTTTTTGATATTCTCAATATTTTTTTTATAGATATGTCATCATGTGAAGAGACACACATCATTGACGAATCTATGGTACCTTATTTTGGGCATCATGGTTGGAAACAATTTATAAAAGGAAAATTAGATGGGGCTATAAATTGTGGATGGGAACAACTGTAGCAGGGTATATTGAATGGTTTGAACCCTATCAGGGTTCAATCACTGTCCTTTCGAATAGGTATAAGGATCTTGGCCTAGGTGCTACGGTCGTGTAAGAATTTGCAGAAGTACTTCAAAAAGAGTATTCTAAGAATGTCCCTTTTCATTTATTTTTTGACAACTTTTTTACTCCCTTCCATTTACTGGAAGAACTCGAAATTATGGGCCTGGAAGGTACGGGCACAATGAGAGAAAATTGCGTTGGGAAATACTGTCTTTTATCTTGCTCATCAGTTTTGAAGAAAACAGAACGCGGTACATTTGAATTTGTATCTTTATGCAAGTGGTGCGATAACAGCGTGGTAACTATTGCTTCAAATCATACCAAAATAATGCCTACCCTCCCAGTAAAAAGATTTTCCCAGAAAGAGAAGAAAACGATTTACGTACCGCAACCAAATGCAATTGAAGAGTACAATGAGAACATGGGTGGGGTTGACAGGGCTGATCAAAATATTAGCCTCTATAGAACTCATATAGGAGGTAAGAAGTGGTATTTTCTACTAATATCTCACTGTCTAGACATGGCCGATCAAAATGCTTGGCAAGTATATAGAATTGGAGGCGGAAAAAAAGATCACCTGAGATTTAGACAGTCAGTGGCAACTTCAATTTTGGAGACATTTAAAAAAATAACAGAAAGAGGTCCTAGCCGTCAGTCCGCAAATCTTCATGAAACATCTCGATATGATAGATTAGATCATTTGATTGTATATCAGGAAAAGCAGACCCGATGTAATGTCTGTCATAAAAATTGAAATTTTTTTTGTCAAAAATGTTCCATTACTTTGCATCAAAAAATTGCTTTCTTAGCTATCATACATTATAATTCATATTTTCAGTAGAAAATACAACATAATAAACCATTTCTTCAAAATTTGTTTAATTTTAATTTAAAGTAGTGGTGATTTTGCCACCGTTCTTTTAAAAGAACATCATTTTCAGAAAAAACCCAATATTGAAATGCAAAAATTACTTAAAATATCAATTTTTGGTTATCTCTAGGACCAAGCTTTGAAATTCGAATAAATATTTAAAAAAAAAGTTTTGGCATTATCTGGGTTAATATGTGTTTATTGAAAGAAGGAAGATGTCGTAATCGAAACTTCCTTTTTTGACAAGAACAAAGCAGTAATACGAAATCGTATACAGTATGAATAACACAAAAACAACAATGAGGTATTGTTAGACTTGAAGAGTGTACCAACCATTTTTCCAGGTTTCTACCTCGTTTCGTTTCTCTTTTAACCACAAAGGAAGCAATACATCTTGATATAAAACAATGTTGGGAGCTGCCACATTATTTTTTCACAATCCTTGGACAAAAACCTATTATTTCGATGGAACGCAACCTCAACGGGACGCCCGCCTCTCTCACGAACTTAATATCCACCCAATTTTCCAAGGAAATGAATCCATTATGCTTTTATCAGATTGGTGATTCACGATCATATTTTTCATGGCGGCAAGAATATAAGGTTTTTTCCAACACAATGGATTAGAAAATAGGGTTGTTTCATCAAAGGAAGGACTCATTCTTTATGTCTTATCATATACACTCCAAAATGAATGAGTAGACTCGTCTGTCTTTGGCTAGTATGTTATCATTACAATTCATTTAACGTTCCTGTTTTCGTTATTCCACCTCGACAAATAACGGAGACAATTATTTTCATAATGAAGAAGAATTAATTTCAACTGCAACCAATTTGTATTTTTAACCGACGAAACCAAAAAGGAGGAGGTTTTCTAGTCGACGCGTAAATATTTTTTTTTATGTATGTTCACGCATAACTTTTCACTGAGACGTCCGATTTCGATAATTCTTTTTTCAGTGAATAGGAAGTACTTCGGAATTGGTCCCATTGGAATTTAAAAAAAAAGGTATTGATCACTCACCCTCTGAATTCTGGTCCTTAACCGATTCTATCAGGCATAACTTTGTACTGGGTTCTTCGATTTGGATGATTCGTTTTTTATTAGATAGGGTATTCCTCGTTATTGATCATATTTGGATTCCGAATGGAATTATCCACCCATACTGGTGGAAAATAGGACACGTATGTAGTTGACAATGACAGATCGCTAATGTCATTATTTTTGTTCTCCTACATCCGTCACAATCATTATATTCTATGAGAGGATGGAATGATATACAAAGTAATGAAATAAACTAACCAGAACAACAATAGTTTATATTCCAACAAATAGTAAAAGTAGATAATCATATTATTTAACTGATAATAGTAAGTAGGTATTTTGGAACTAATCAAAAAACAAGTAGGTAGTAATTAGTAGATTTTAGCCACAAAAAATTGAAAAATAAAAACCTTTAACAAAAAATTAAACCGACGAAATACGGAACTGAAAAGTGAAAAATAAAATAAACCTTCCTAGTCTCAATAACTAAGCTCCTAAACTAATGTAAGTAACTAATTTGGAGTCGGCGCCAAACGAGCAATCAACTAAGATCATCAAATTACTCCAAAAAAATTATCAGAATGTCACCGCGCAACTCGATGCCACCATTTTACGCCTTATCTTATTCATTTGCTTGTTAGTTTGGCGCTGACTCAAAATTAGTTACTTACATTAGTTCGGGAGCTCAGTTATTGAGAATAAGAAGGTTTGTTTTATTTTTTACTTTTCAGTTCCGTATTTCGTTGGTTCAATTTCTTGTTAAAAAGTTTTTATCAAGACTACCCTTCTGCTTCAACCATATTCAGGACTATATAAGGGGGTAGATACATTTATTATGAAAATTCATAATAGTGACATAAGTTTGCGATATTTTTTTTTTCACGAGTTTTCCTAGGCCTTCTGATGATTTCATATACCCTTTATGAAACTTTCAAACAAATTAATAATATTCCGAATTGCTAAGAAAATTTCTGGTGTTGGTGGTGATCTCGGATTATAATAAATTATAAATTATTTTGAGCTTGGATCCAATATATGAAATTACTTATTGAATTCCGTTGGTTAGATATTCAAATAAAATACATGAAAGGTTTGAACCGTCCATTTCGAACGCATATAGGATTCGTACAAAAGCTTAGTACTGACTAACTTTGTGTATACCATTCCTGAAAGCATCGTCTTATAAGGGATCTTGGCCCTTACAGTTTATAAATCAGACCCTGTTGAAAATGCGGCACAGAGTATTTTTTGATAAATCATGTCGATTTGATTTGTATTTTTGTCTGGTTTATCTAGCGGTGAAATCAACACTCTCACTCAAAACTAAAAAAAATATCAATAGAAATATCAATTCAATCTCACATTTGAACTTGTGAGTAAGAATTTTTGTGTAGGTGATAATATTTTATATCAATATGTTTGGTTCTTCTATGGTTTGTGGAAATCATTGCTGCAGCCATTAATGTCTTCGAATATTGTGTCCACAACCATATGGTTTCTTTAACACATTCAAAAAAGGCAATATATTCCACTTCCATTGAGGACGCAGCTACTGAAATGAACCTTTTTGAGTTTCAAGAAATTGTACGGTTTTCGAAGGCTTTGAATAGGTATCCTGTTCTAGTTTTTCTTTCCACTTGATTGTTACCCCAGTCAGAATCCATAAGTATAAACTTCAATGTTATTTACATAATTATTATTGCGTTTATAAATTAATTTGAGGTCTATGATATCACTCAAAACCCTTTTCAGGCAAGTCCAAAGTTTTTATACCAGTTTTACTTTGAAACGTGCTACTGGGTGTTTGCATACGAAGAAAATTCAGACTTTCATTGCTATCTAATTCGTGATAATTTAATTTGATTTCAAGGTGGGTTATTACAGGCTAATATTTGGACATATTATATATGTTCAGAACTGTGTTCAAACTGTAGCTCTGATCTGGGGTTACCATATTTTGGGATATTTCTTTCATTTTCAATTGATTCTTCAAATGATATTTGAACCCAAGGTGGGTTGTAAAAATCTAAAATTTGCGACAAGAAGGAAATGTATAAATTCTTGTTGACTCTACCTCTATCTGAATACAAACATGGATCAGTTGAGGAACTTTTGAAGATAAGCTCTATAACCGTTTGGTCAAAATGCTCATATCACCATCTTGATTGTTTCAAACCAATCGATTTATGCAGTTTTCATACTTTTTTTTGTCTGCATTTATTCCCTTGGGATTTCTCATGTGAATTTATTTTTGCAAAGGCAGTTTTTATGTCCATGTCATGGACACATAACTCGATGTTAAACTAGAACCATTTTTTTTAATGTGCGTATTTCAGCTTAAAAGATACTTGGGGCTTGTCTAGACTTCCACAGTATTTGATTCCATGCCTAAAAACTATTTCAGTTGTTTCTGCGTTCCTGTTTAGCTGTGAATTTTTTTTTACAAAAACTTTTTCGACACAGCGTCTTGGGGCATGATCCAAATTTGATCATGTCCGGGAAAGAAGGTAAGATTCTCTGCCTTATCATTTTATGTGTGTTTTTTCCGCCATACTCTCCATTAGGGTGTGTAGGGGAGGAAATTCAGGACCACCTCTATAGCGACCCTTGAACACATTATCATTGCACCTGTTATGCATACACATGCTAATATTTTCATTTTGGTGGTAATATCAGTTCTATTATTCCATGATTGGCCTATTGCTGAACACATCCAATGCAGAATTTTCGCGTTACATCCCCAATATTCTCTTCAAATTATCTTCATACCATAAGGGTTTACTTGGCATGTTCCAGAGAAGTTCATCATCTAGGAAAAGGCCCAGGTTGAGTTTTATCCTCCTTGTGAAGACTCTTAGGTAGTCTTAGTGGGGTTCTAGAAAACTCAGATAGCAGGAGCATTAGTCAGACTCTCCTGAAGACAAATCAGTTTCATTTTGTGTTTCTATAAATCATGTAGTTTCTATTGCCTGGAAAAATAACAAACTGTGATGTCAGAAAATTTGTGAAAGTGAAAGCTGCTTCACTCTTACTTTGAAACGTGAAAAGCGCTCAAGAAAGAAGACGTTCGAGATCCAGCGGCACCTCTCCTGGCAAAGAAGAAATAAAAAAAAGACGAGCAACCACTCAGTGAGGCGAGCCTGCATGAAGTTCCTTCTCCTCGTCGTTGCTCTGTGGGTTATTGTTTCTATTTAAGGGTAATCGAGAGACATGATCACAGTATATGATGAAGATCAAGCAACATTCAATGATTTCATTGAGCATGTAATTTGGTTACACATAATGTAGATGGAATCAAGTGAATGCACTTATTTTCAAAATAAAAAGTAGGTAGGTGGTACCTAGTGACAGAAAAAAACACTCCATACTCTTGTTTTCTCATATAATTTTATCATCACTTGACTGACTCAGAAATCTTGCAACTATCAAAGAGGATAAATTAGAAATAATCATAGAATTTTCAGATGAAGATAAAATATTGATATGTACTTTCAGTTTCCGAAGATCACGAATATTCCCAATGTTATTGCAAGAATTTTCAAGCAAATTACCGACAAGTTACAAAATGAGATGGGTAGAATATATAACTGGAATGACAGTCAAAAATAAACTTGTTGAATTTGGTTCATGGTTGGACTCTGAAGCAAATGCTGCTTTCTAACCTCCACAAATTTATGAGTCAAAGGGTAACAAAGAAAAGTTAAAAAAAGGACGTCACCTAAGCTATGAAATCGTGAATTAGAAGTGCATTTGCTGCCAAAAAAGCATAATAAATTTGAGTACTTGTTCTTTGTTCAAATCGTTCACTGTCAATGAAAGGTGGTCATTTGGGACATCAAACAGATTTTTTTTTGTTTGCTACCTTATCATGGTTTGAAAAATTGCAGAAGAAAAAAGGATTGAAGAATAGATGGGTGCAAAAAAGTTGACCATATTTCATCAAGTAGACGGGTTTTATTAAACATTTTGCCTGTTATCATTTCGAATGGTCGACAATAAATTTTCACGCAAGCTATTTTGGATGACGCTCCCTCTGTAACATTAATAGACAGAGATCAAGCGAATCAACTGAATCTTCAAGGTCCTCGAAAACCTTTATGCATTCAGTGGACAAACAATCGAACAAAAGAACAGGATGATTCAAAGTCTAGATTCCACTTTTTATTTAAAAGGACGCTCCCTCTGTAACATTAATAGAAAGAGATCAAGCGAATCAACTATGATAGCTGCATCCAAAAATTCTCATTGGACAAGACAAGGGACCGTTGCTAGTAGTAGTTCTGCCAAATAGTAAGAATAATGCTCCCAAGAGACTTTTCTGTGAGGAAAGGAGGATGAATAAGGATAGGCAATTCGGACAAATATATTGCGGAAAAATGAATGATATGCTCAAGAAAAAAAAATTAATAACTAAGCTCCTAAACTAATATAAGTAACCAATTTTGAGTCGGCGCCAAACGAACAATCAACGAAGATCATTGAATTACTTCAAAAAAATTATCAGAATGTCACCGCGCAACTCGATTTCATCATTTTACGCCTTACCTAAATCTTTTGCTTGTTTGTTTGGCGCCGACTGAAAATTAGTTACTTACATTAATTTAGGAGCTCAGTTATTGAGACTAAGGAGGTTTATTTTATTGCTTACTTTTCAGTTCCGTATTTTGTCGGTTAAATTTTGTTAAAAGTTATTATTTTCAATTTTATGTGGCTAAAAGAGAATCACCCAAATCGGATAACCCAGTACAAAGTTATGCCTGATAGAAACAGTAAATGGACCAAAATTCAGAGGGTGAACGATTGTTAATGGGCCAAAATTCAGAGGGTGAACGATTGTTAATGGGCCAAAATTCAGAGGGTGAACGATCAATATCCTCCATGTTGCTACCCTTAGGGGTGGCATTTTTTTTTCAATTTGAGATGGGACCAACTTTGAAGTACACCATATCCATTGAAAAAAATATAATTATCGAAATCGGACTACTCTATGAAAAGATATGCGTGGTATGTTGGCTGAAATCTACTTATTACTACCTACTTAATTTTTGATCACTTCCAAAATACTTACTTACCTAGCTTACTTCATTTATTGACTGTTAAATAATATGATTATCTACTTTTACTATTTATTGTTATATAATATAAATTATTTTTGAAAGTTCTGGTCAGTTGATTCCATCACTTTGTATATAATTCCATCCTTTCATAGAATGTTATTATTATTATTGTGACGGATATAGGAGGATCTGTCAATGTCAACTACATATGTGTGCCACTGTTCACAAGTGAAAAATGAGTCATCCTCTATTTTTCTACCCATAGGGGTGGATCATTTCATTTCGAATTGGAATATGATCAACTATGAGGTATATTCTATCTGATAAAAGAAGAATCATCCAAATCGAAGATCCCAGTACAAATATATTCCTGATCGGTTAACGGATCAGAATTCAGAGGGTGAGTGATCAATATCCTTCATTTTGCTACCTTTAGGGCTGGATTTCATTTCTGAAATTCAAATGGGACCAACTTCGAAGTACATCCCATCCACTGAGAAAAGAATCGGACGTCTCAGTAAAAAGTTATGAGTGATCATACATAAAAAAAAATTATAAAAAAAAAGTTTAAATATACGCGTCGACTAGAGAACCTCCTCCTTTTTGGTTTCGTCGGTTAAAAATTGATGACATATCTTATTGGACCAATTCCAAACTATTCTTTGCTGGATTAAGTTCGGAATGTTCGTAACACAACGTCTTGGAGAAATTCAAGAACTGACGAAAATTTCAGAATGGCGATATGTCTGATCAAAACGAAACGTGGCAGATGAAGCAACAAAACAATCCCGAAGATGGACTTTTCTATCAACAGCAGAAGGTTGTGTGGTCCGAAATTTCTACAGGAACATCCTGATTTCTGGCCTATCGAAGAAAAAACATATTCGGTAGAAAACAAAGAAGATATGAAAAGTAGGGATGAATCCGTTTTGGTACAAATTGAAATAAAAAATTCTATGGAAATAGTGAAGTGGAAATTTCGGAAATAGATAGCCAGAAAAAGAATGAATGAATAAGAAATCAATTTTAAAAAATAAAATTAAAAAGTAAGTAAAAAGTTTGGATTGTTTCCTCGATGATGTAGATCAGGTGGGAGATTGAATAACTCGCTTCATATAAAAAAAAAACATCATATTAGATTAAAAACACAAAATCCCAAGACTTAACGTCCGGTTTTATCACGAGAACTCCAATCACCATGAGCAAGAAATAGTTTTTAACAGCCGCAGGAAAACATTTTTGATACTAAGAATGAGACAAGCTGTGCGAAGTTGTTGGGCCAACTGTCAACTCTGCAAAAAATCCCAAAATCTCATATTATGGGAAAACTTCCTCTTTGTCGACTGGAACCTACAGTTAGACCGTTCATGAAAACTGGGATTGACTATTTTGGACCAATCGAGGTTACAGTCAAAAGGAGTCATGGGAAGAGGTATGAGGTGATTTTTACATGCATGGTAACACGAGCTGTCCATTTGGGGATTGCCATTGACCTATCAACAAATGGATTCATTCACGTTTCCAGGCAGTTTGGATCTATGAGAGGTTCTTCTGAGGAAGAATATAGCGATAACGGGTGAAAGTTCATGGGAGCATAGAAAGAACTCAAAGAAAACTTGGAGAGACATAATGCAAGTTTGTTCATTGAAGAAAGGGAAGTGGTTTTTACCTTCCTTAGAACGAAGATCCAAATGGCACCGTGGACAGGAAAATATCAGAGTTAGGGATATCGTATTACTTTATGACAGGACAGGAAAATATCGGAGTTGGGGATATCGTTTTACTTACTGACCCAAATAGTCCCAGAAACGTATGGCCAAAAGGCAGAGTTTCCAAAGTATATCCAGCGAAGGACGAGAAACTAAGAAAAGTCAATATTATCACAAATCATGGAACCAAACTTAGAAGAGCAGTATCGGACATATGCACACTGGATGTAACTAGAAAACAGAATATCTGTTTCTCAGTATTTTGTTTGAGTTGAATCAAATGGGGGAGAAATGTTAAATATTTATTTTTATATTGTATTTTAGTTTAGTTAACGCTGTATTCTGCTTACCCTGTATTTCAATCATATCTGTCTATGTTACTTAGTTCAGTTATTGTAAGGAAAACAAAAACAAAACAATATTTTTTTGACTTCGACAGAGATTATTTTTCGTTTTTCGAATCCCAATTGAAACCCAACTATTACAGGTGAATATTTAACAAACATCAAATCGTTCACACACAATTGCACTCAAAACAATATTGAACTCTCCAAATAAAAAAAATATATTTTATAAGAGATAAACAAGGTTATACATTTTCAGTAGACACTGGCGCACCGATTTTTTTAATGAAATAATCGATACCAATTGTGCAAATCAATGAAGTAATTTTTTCAGAATAAAAGACACACAAAGTGATTTGAAAATATCACAAAGTATATATATTATAATGGGTCCAAATAATCTGAAACACAGATGTTATATAATTCATTTAATTTCAAAGAACCCCGCACCAAATTCATGGGAAATGGCTATCAGCCAATTTTGAAAAAAAATTGGGATATTGTAGTACAAGTCACTGGAAGTTACACGTGCAAGTTTGAATTAGTTTCTATGTCTAGTTTCGAAGATATGAATTTTTGCAAATCACAAAAATTGCTGTTTTCACTGAAACATAATGAGGTTCACTTATCCAAAATTATTTTGGATGATTAGTAACTGAATAATAGCATCGCTGGTTCAAAGGAAGTCAAATGACATGTCAGTCAGTCGGTTGTTACGACAAAAGAAGCCGCAAATTATACATTTTGGGTCAAAAATAGCGACAATTTAGCATATTTCGCCAATCTTTATCGTTGGTCCCATTAGTGAGACTGAGCATTTTTCATTGAGAATATCTTTATTAGGAGTCTTTTCTCATGACAAGAATATTTTCTTTGAAAGTTTTAACTTTTTTCCAAAACACTTATTGGTTTAAAAATATTAGTTTTCTATACTTCATGTTTTCAACAGCCTTTTTGATACAATAAATCCGCTTTGAATCCAAAACTACTTGAGAAAGACTTTATATGATTAGCTACAAAAAACTACAATCACATTATATATATATATATATATATATATATATATATATATATATATATATGTTTTCTAATATAAGTTGAAATAGGTTTTACACCTAATATATATGTTTGTTAATTACTCTAGAATGGACCTGTCAATTTGAATCATATTTCTCAGTTATACTTAAAAATAAATTACCCTACAATCGTGTGAGTTTCATTAATTTCCAATGTCTGGTTTTTCAAATATAAATATTGAAAATTGATATTCTATGGAACATATTATCCAATTTTATTTCTGGATGAAATAAATATGATTTTGCGGTGCAAAATAATTGCTCCGTTAAAAACCGCATGACCATAAACTGTGTGACTATCAACAGCATGACTATTGACACGCTGGTATACGGTTTTCCACCTGCTTTACGAAAATTCGGTGTCCAGATCCATATAAGTCGTACTCTACGCATTGTGACGATTCCTCGAATATCTATAAATAGTAATTATGAACCCCCCTCAACGTGTCAATAGCCACGCCCTCACTAGTCACACGGTTTATGTTAATGCGATTTTTAATGGCGCAATTGTTTTGCTCCGCAAGATCATATTAATTTCATCAAGAAATAAGATCAGATGATATTTTCTATAAATATCAATTTTCAATATTTATATTTCAAAAACCAGACATAGGAAATTATTGAAACATACACGAGTATGGGGTGATTCACTTCAGAGTATAACTGAAAAATATGATTCAAATTGACAGCCTCATTCAAGAATAACTAACAAAAATATATATTAGGTCCAAAACCTATTTCAACTTATATTTGTAAATACCCCCGTATAAAATAATCATATTAAGCAATTACTATGAGACTTTCTTAAGTAATTTTGGCTTCAGAGCGGATTTATTGTCTCAGAAAGGCTGTTTTAAATGATTAATGTTAAAATCATGAGGTATAAAAAACAAACATTTTTCAAACAATTAATGTTTTGGAAGAAATTTTAAACATAAAAAAAAAATTGTCATAAGCAAAGGCTCCCAATGAAGATATTTTTAATAAAAAATGCACAGTCCCCCTAATGGGGACCAATAATAAAGATTGGCAAAATATGCTAAAATGTCGCAATTTTTTACCCACCCTGTATAACAGGCGGCTTTTTTTGTTTTACCGACTGACTGACTGACATGTCATTTGACTTCCTTCGAACCAGCAATGTTATTATTTAGTTACGAATCATCTAAAAAAAATTTTTGCCAAGTGAACCTAACTATGTTTTAGTAAATCTGTCATTTTTATTATTTTCAAAAATTAATATCTCTGAAACTAGTCATTGAAACTAATTCAAACTCACACATGTACCTTCTAGTGACTTGTACCACAAAAAATTCTAAATTGGCTGTTTTCCATGTATTTGGTTCGGGGTTCTTTGATGGTCTTGTAGGTATTGATTTTCTAGAAAAACCAAATCAGAAATCGATATCACGAACAAAAACTCAAATTATTTTTCAATGTTCATCACACCGACGCAAATCGAGAAAAAAATAATTTTAATAATTTCCGCGAGAACAATTCAGACAGTTGAATTGATTGCTCAAAATGAAAATATGAATAAAGGAATTTGCCCGGAAATAAAAATGAATGCGAACATTAAAATTTTCCATTGCTTCGTAGGAATTGAGCAAAATAAAAAAGTTATGACGACCATCGTGAGTTTCTATGAAAATCAAAAAATCATAGTGTTTCCAGTGATGTTGAAAAATAATTTTCAAAATACTAAACGTAAAGAAGAAATATTTTCAGAATTAAGGTTAGATCATTTAAATGATGAGGAAAAATATGAAATAAAAAAACTTCGTTTGAAATACAAACACGTATTTGTTCTTAGAAAATGTAAAACTAACTTTCACAAATAATGTTAAATACGAGATTGAACAATTTAGGTGAAAAATTATTGGAGAATGAAGTTAAAAATCAAATTGAAAATTTACTTTGAACAAAATATAATTCAACTTTCAACTAGTCCATGGAAGAGTCCAGTATGGCTCGTACCGAAAAAACTTGATTCAAGCGGGAAACAAAATTTAAGCATGGTAATTGACTTCAGAAAATTCAATAAGATTACAATTGGAGATAGAATCCTCTTCCTCATATAAATGAACTTTCAGATCAATTAGGAAAATGCAAATATTTTACAACTTAACATCTCGCATCCGGTTTTCATCAAATCGAGAAAGAAAAAAGAGATATTCCAGAAACGGTTTTTGTGTTGATAATGGGCACTATGAATATTTGAGAATGCTTTTCGGTTTAAAATATGCACCGAGTACATTTTGCAGGGCGATGGATAACGTATTAACAGGGAGAAATATGTATGACGTACATGGATGATTGAATAATTTTCAGTTCTACTCTCTCAGAACACATGAAAAGATTCGAAAAGTTATTCGAAAGATGAAATCAACATAATTTCAAGATTCAACTATGCAAAAGAGAATTTTCAAGAAAATAAGTACAATATTTATGTTACATAGTGACAGAAGAAGGCTCAAAACCAAATTTGAAGCCATTATAAATTTTCCAATATCAAAACCTCTAGAATTGTAAGTCATTCTTATGTTTGGATAGATAGATAGATATGCTTTATTGTCTTAAATCGTAACATTTTGTCGACAAATTCCAAATCAAAATCACCACATTAGGTACGTCATATACAAACACATGAATCAATTATGCTATAAAGGACTAAACACACTTATATAATGATATGATGACCGACAACGTGTCTTAGAATTTTTTTTAAAAATATCACAGTTTACATCTTAGACAATGGAAGTACTAGAATTTATAGGCAAAGGCTCTAATGTATAAAAACATTATTTTTGAAATTATTCATATCATTAATGCTTGTAATTTCCTTGCGTAAATAATTGTATACCTGTCTACTACTGGTAATCAGATATTCTCTAATCAGGGAAGAAGTAGGAATTGGGATATCGAGTTTTTTTCCTGACGAGTGAACCTCTCTACATTGGAGATAGTAAACGTTTCTCTGTATTTATGTAGCAGACAGGTAGTCTCTAGAATGAAGATTTCAATAGCGTTAGTATTTTGTGTTCGGAAAAAATCGGGATGCACGATTTTCGCAATTTAACTTCGAATATAAGTCTCAGAGCTCGTTTCTGTAACACGAATATACTTTGCGACAGAACTTGACTTCAATTTCCCCAGAATGGAACTCTATACCGTAAATGAGTCTCGATACACGAGTAGTAGGCAGTTAGTGAAGCTGACAGACCAAGTTCACGTGAGATAACGTTGACGACATAAGAATCTGATAATAGCTTTTGAGAGCTATTATATGAGACTCAAATTTTGAAGAACTGCCAATGTGTATGCCTAGGAATTTCGTAACAGGTTTACACGTAATCAGTTGAGATTCTGAAGTTACCCGATCTAAATCCCATTTGAATGTTATCAAGTTTGTTTTCGAAATACTCAGTGTCAGCATATTCGCATAACACCACTTTTTTAATATCTATTGGAATGGATTGGACCAAGGCAGCACGATCTTCATTGTGCCAAGAAACAGAAGTGTCATCTGCAAACAGTAAAAATCCATATATCCAATATAGCCATATCGCTTACATAGAGCAAAAAGAGGATAGAACCCAAGACCGACTCTTGGGGTACTCTACTTACAATTGTTTTCTTCTCAGAGCTATTAGGACCTCATGGTATTTTTTGGTTTCGGTCTGTAAGGTATGATCTGAACCTTTCCAGGGCCGAGCCCCAGAAACCATAATGAGAAAGCTTCTGCAGCAGAATTTCATGACACACAATCGGAGACTTTGGATAAGTCAAGAAACACCACGGCAGCCGCCTCCTTTTCATTGATGTTCAAGTATATTATTTCAAGAAAGTCGAAAACAGCATCGGCAGTGCTTGTTTCATTTCGGAATCCATACTGTTCACTAAGCAATATATTATGTCTCTCCAAAAAACCCATTACTACGTTCAACTAGCTTTTTAATGATTTTAGATAACTTCGACAGCATAGAGATTGGTCTGAAATTGTTGGGGTCATCAATAGCTCCTCCTTTGTACAAAGGTGTATTGCAGACTTCAACCTGGAAGGGAAGACACCTGTTGCAAAAGAAATGTTTATGGCCGCTACCAGAGCGCTTAGGGCTTCGTCAGGTAGTTCCGACATCAATTTTGCTGACAAATGATCGATTACCGACTAGACTGGTTATTATTGAAGATATATAGAAAACTATTTGGAAATGGCAAAACCATTGACAAATCTTCCGAAGAAAAGTAAAGAGTTTGATTTTGATACTTAGCGTACCAATTCTTTCGAAAAATTAAAAAAAAATGCTTGACAGCAGCACCAATTCCACAATATACCAATTTTGGAAAAGAATTGTTGCTGACGTGCGATTCAAGAAATTTTGCGATCACGTACATTGGATGGCGCAGTAACTCGTTATTCAAACATTTAAAAGAATTACTGAGTACCGTATGGACAGTTAAGCACTTTCGACCATAATTATATGGGAGAAAATTCAAAATATTGAGTGACCATAAACCATCGAAATATTAATTTTCAATAAAAATTAATGAGATGGGAATTGCAATTGGAATCATATAAATATGAAATAGATAACCTGGAAAGTATAATGAAACCACAGAAGCTCTATCCAGAATAAAAATAAATGCATTATCTGAAAATGAAAGTCATAAAGAATGAGAAAATTCCAACTCACAGAATGAAACAGCTCCAGAAAATGAATATGATTTTGTAGAGAAAAGAAGAACTTCTATTTCGAAAAAATCAAACAATTAATGATAATTTAATTTTTGCAGCTCACAATAATATTGTATCATTAGTACCAAGTGATGAAAATCACTAGACATCTCATTTGAATACAATAAATAAAGACACGTGTGTAGATCCTGAAAATCAGCATTTGAACTTGACCGAGTTACTTACGATAAGACAAAGTCTCAATGTGGAAGCGTGAAATAGATTTTCGTCTACACAAATGTACTGAAGACCTAGTGAATGCGATGCCTCTCTTGCGTCAATGTTAAAAATGATTTTTGGTGAGTACTCTCTTTTGGATAACACTCTTCTTTGCCTCATTCATCTATATGAGTTCTTAATTAAGACTGGTATAGAAATTCAGATTTTTTCATTTGAGTTAGTGCTCTCTCAGAATATCTATCAGATGTAGTTCGAAGTCCAGCGTGGCTTTAGCCGGGGAAGTAGTTGTTTTCTGTTAGACATTCACAAAAACTAACTTCATTTTAATCGTGGATTTTTCAATTAACAGAAAAATATTTCTATTCAATATTTAATTGAGAATGTTTCCCTTTTCAACATGAATACCCAATCAATCAATCAATCAATCAATCAATTTATTCATCATAAAATATACATATAAATTCAATCAGAAGGACCAAAGACAGATGCATGTTTATAACAAGTCACAAATAAACATCAAAACAAAATAAATTAAACATCAAAACAAAATAAATTAAACATCAAAACAAAATAAAATAAAATACATACCATTAGATTAAAATATATGATAAAAAATTGAGAAATTCATCTTTGCAGGAACATACTTTTCGTACAATATATCATAAAAAGGTAGAAGACGTGAATGCACAAGAGACAACAAGAGAGACAATCGTATATATAAGTATGCTATATTGAATACAAATAAAATCAATTGCATATATCGCGAACATAACACAAATTATACTAAGTACTCATCTATAGTGTAGCAGGCCTTCTGAACTAGCTGCTGTTTCAGTCTTGTTTTGAATATATTTGAATTGAGGGAGCTTTTAATATGCTCATCAAAGAGTTGTATAATTTACAGCCAGTAAAAAAAACTTTTTGGTACAGCGTAGTCCGGTGATTCTCAGGTTGTAGTTGGCCTTTGAAACGTGTATTATGGTCATGCTTCTCAGTAGTATTCAAAAACGCGTTTTTATTTTTATAGACGTATGTACAAACTTCCAGTATATATAAGCTTACAACAGTTAGGATTTTGAATTTTCTAAAATAATCTCTGCAGCTCGTTCTAGTATCGATACTAGCAAGAATTCTAATCGCATATTTCTGAAGTACCAATACTCTATTCACATGTGCACAATTTCCCCAAATCAAAACTCCATACTTTATATGGGAATGAAAATTTGCATAGTACAATGACAGTAGTGTATACTCACTACAGTGGTTCTTCATAAATTTCAGACTATAACAGCTACTCTGTAATTTTTTACACAAACAATCAATATGACAATTCCAGTGAAGTTTCCTATCATAGGTAACCCCCAATAGTTTCACTGATTTACTACTTACTATTTCATCATTGGAACCTTCAAAAAGTTTGATTTCATCAGTCCTGCCATTACCAAAAAGAACAGTTATTGTTTTACGATGATTCAGTTGTAGGTTATTATTGTTGGACCATTCTACAATATTGGCAAATAGCGCTTCAGCAGTAGTTTTCAGCTTATTGAGATCCTTGTCAACAACCAAAATATTCGTGTCATCTGCATAGCAGATAACATGAACATTCTGAACCCTTTGAATATAGAGAATGAGATCGTTAGCAAAAATGTTGAAAAGTAGAGGACCTAAGACAGAACCTTGCGGCACACCTTGCTCTACATCCATTTCCTCAGAGAAAATGTTATTGACTCTCTAGTTAAAGGCAAACCTCTTATTCCATATCTCTCTAATTTGGCAGTGATTAATCGATGATCCACTAGGTCGAAAGCTTTCGAGAAATCAATGAAAATACCCAAAGCAAACATTTTTTTTTTTTTTTGTCCATACTTGAAATGATCCGACCGCTGAACTCAGATAGTGCTGTCTCTGTACTTTTGTTACTGCAGAAACCATGTTGGTCGGACGATAAGAGTTTGTACTTAAGTAAGTAATTGGTTAACCGATCCCTAATTGCCATCTCAAATAATTTAGAGATACTGCATAACAGGCTTATTGCTCTGTAGTTAACAAAATCATTCGGATCTCCTTTCTTGTAAAGTGGCTGAACTATTGCCAGTTTGAAGTTATCTGGGAAATTTCCTTCCTCAAAACAAAGATTGATTAGGTAATTCAGAGGTTTACTAATCCACGAGCTGCATTACTTCAATAAATTATTAGAAATATTATCATGGCCAGAGGAGTTGGAAGATTTCAGTCTACTTATTAATGACTCAACTTCAACAATCGTAACGGGTTCTAATAAAATGATTGGTAATATATTTTTATCACCTGTTTTCAATTCATTAATCAGTTTCCACATAGCTTTCGTTTTATTTTCCGATCCATGTATTCTCATGTCATTAAATTTAATATTCGCTGCTCTCTGTGCATTTCAGTATTGTTGCTGCATAGTATTTTCTTATGTCCTTATAAATATTGTTGGTCTTAGCCAAATCGTTGTAAAGACTAACCTGGCGTTTTAGTATTATGATGTCTTCTGTGATCCATTCATTTTACATGGTTTCTCTTGTTCTTAATTGATATTTCACGTAGAGGAAAACATGAATCTAAATAATGAATCATTAAATTCATGAAGTTGTCAGATGCTGCATTCAACCTTCCTTGACTATAAACACTATGCCAAGTTTCAATACTTATGCAATTTAGGAAAGCAATATTATTATTTTGGTCATTGAAAGATCCTATGCATTATATGATGTTTTTTATTACGTTCCTCATCAGCCGCTGCTGACGTAGAATGTAATATTTTGATACGTTGAGAAAAGTGGTCAGATAAATGGAGATCGATCACTTCAGCCCTATAAAATTTGAGCTCAGAACTAACTAAGAAATTATCAATGCATGTACTGGAAGTTTGTGATACCCTGGTTGGTTCCTTCACAGTTGAGAATAAACTATGGCATCCTAGTACGTCATTCAATAAAATGCAGTTGTGACTTCTTGTAGAAAAATCTACGTTAAAGTCACCACCAATAATGACCTGCCTGTTAGCAACTGTTCTCAGGTTCAAAAATTCAGTAAAGCAGTCCAAAAAAATTTTAAAATCTCCTGATGGCGGTCTGTAAACAACGGCTATTACCAAATCTTGTGATAGTAAAACTGCAGCACATTCAAAAATACCTTCCCTGCACACAGAGTCTACATCAACTTTTTGATAGTTAGCCCTGAAATTTTTATTTTTGTACATGGCTACACCGCCATTCTTAGAATTTTTTCTGCATGAGTAGTTTATCAGATTGAAACTGCTCAATAAGTATGTTTTTATTTGAATTTCATTCACACAAGAGGTTATCTTGAACCATGGAAGATAGTGACTAAAGTTTATCTTTCAGTCGAAGATAATTCCACATCTGATTTTATGAACATCTTTTTCATATTTTCAAACAAATCAATAAAGTCTTAAGTTTTAACAAAGGAAATATAACTTGGTTCAGATCCCAACTATGAAAATTGATTCAATCAACTTAAAAGATTGTTTCAGAATATTTTATTCATTGAAAAATGGATTTCTAGCAAATAGTTATTTTATGGTTTATTTAACAATCAAGTTATCGGACCATACTTTACATACAAAACTTAAATACTCAGCGATTCATATTTTTCTTAAGAAATGAAATTATTGAAACTGTAGACAATATGCCGTTTCAAAATATTCAATATCTGTGGTTTCAGATGGACCTGTCCACAATTCCAGAGCAGTTAGAAATTTCCTGGGCGAAAATTAAAAGGAAAAGGAAGAATTGGAAAAAAAATCCTGTGGAGTTATCTTATAAAAGCAAAGGTCATATCATTCAATGATTCCATTGTGAAAGTTTGTATCATGATGAAGCTAGTGGTATAACATTCTGTCGAAGTTGAAAATTTTTAAGATTGAAAAATTGGCAAATGCTTAAAGTTGCAATAGAACTTTCAAATTTGATACACAAGTGTAAGATTAAAAAAGTTTTTTTTTAAATATAAACAAATAAAGCCTAATTCAAGCGATTATTTAAAAAAAAAATTGTTGACGGGAAGCGAAAATAACGTAACCCGCCCGAGTTGACCATTTTTTATCTGTTTTGGAGCAAAACTGATGTGATCCAGACCAGTACACTTCCAAACCGTTATTCGAGTAGCTACCTCATCAAAATAGTGAGGTCATAGGGATATCTTTGGTGCCCTAATTATGACGTAAGGCAAACAAATTTACAATTCAGTTTAGGGAAATTGTTGGAGCAGCTTACTGGTCTTATTTCTGGATAGGTTTCGAAATAATTTCCAGCAAGCCGGGGGTAGCGCATGATCGAAATTTCTCCTAATTCCAAAAATAGAACAAGAAACACAATTATGTCTTGAATCAAAACCAACTCAAATTGACGTTATGACGAGATGGGTCTTCAATGATTTTTCATTTTCTTCAACACTTCACTATAAAGTCCACACCTAAAGAAACTAATAGAGTATTCCAGGCATGAAGTGAAAAATTTCAGTAACTAAATCACAGAAATTATTCAAAAGAATAAAAATCCACACCGAGCAGCTTTCATTACAATTCATGTCAGAAGGCAATTCCCATGTTTATGAAAGTTACCGAGCTCAATTTATCACCCAAGCAATATTTTTATTCTCCCATTACCCAACCTACCAACGGCATTTGACTTTTTGGCAACATTAATTTCAGAATATAACATAGAATATCATTCTCATTTCCCTTTTATATAATGGGCCCTCTCGAATCTGTTGTCTGATAAACGAAAGAGGGTTATTTTTTGAGTCGCCCTAAATTGCTTTCATGAAAAATGTGATCAATTCTGATAAAGCCGTAATGGCTTTATTTTCTTGGGAATAAAGTGGTCATTATTTCATAACTCTCGCCAACATAATCGACTGCTTGATGAATGGTAGCAGGAATAAGGATTTTCAAGTGGAGTGGATATTCAAATTTTGCTAGTATCAGTTATAGCATCTATAAAAACATGTGCATGCAGTTATGTGCTTGCGTGTTCGTTATTTGAGGTGGATAAAAATTATTATCGGAAAATTCTTTGAAACGAGGAGAATCCCTCTGTTAGAATACCAATCGCTGAAAACTTGGTGAGAAAATTGTTTCCTGTATGCAATTTCCCTGAAGAGTGAAGTTTAAGTGGTTCTATACCAGTGCGAAGTTATGCAACTATAGAATTGGGTATAGAATCCGTTATATCACAATGCACTTAGCACATCCACGATTGTGACAATCAATTCGTCACCTTCAAGCATAAAACTGGAGTATATGTTGCAAATAAGAAAGCCTTGATTAAAGTCAGCACTAACTATGGATAATTTTCTTTTACAAGCTTTTATTTAGTTTCACCTGTCCCGATGTTTGTCATCAAATCTTGCAAATTAAATTTGATCCACTTCTAGTTGCCCGATTAACGTGGAATTTGGCGGGTGTTCATAGTTCCCGTGATATTGCATTATCGAATTTTTGTGAAAAAAAACAAAATGGCCGGTATAAGATAGCGCACGAGATTTGTGTTTATGGTCCGATTCGACTCAAAATTAGTATGTGGGGGTTTTTGGGGTCAGAGATTATGAATTTTTTTTCAAAATTCACAAACTCAAGATGGCGGCTCTAAGATGGCGGACGAGATTTCTATTTATGGTCCGATTCGACTCAAAATTAGTATGTGGGGGTTTTTGGGGTCGGAGATTATGAATTTTTTTTCAAAATCTACAAATTCAAGATGGCGGCTCTAAGATGGTAAACGATTTTTGTAATTATGGTCCGATTCTATTGAAAATTGTTATGTGGAGGTTTTCGGGGTCAAAGACTTATGAATTTATTCTCAAAATTCATAAATTCAAGATGGTGGCTCCACATGGTTGTGATAATGGAACGTTTCTATTCAAAATTGGTATGTCGAGGTTTTTGGGGTCAGAGATTATGAATTTAGTCGAAGATTATTGTTTTTTGTCAGAATTCATGAATTGAAGATGGCGTAGGAGTTAATCTTCAGATGGTCTCCTCACTGAAGAATTAGATAGCTGAGAACTCACAGGAAAAGGCCTCATGATGACTATGCATCAACAAAAATGCGTAGATTAAGGTGTACTTACTAAAAAGCACAAAACAAAAAAGTTATTAAAAAAACCTTTTTAAAGACAAGCTTTTATTCAAATGCGCTGAAAAGTGAAAAATAATAGCTTTGGATATGCGACGTAGGTTATTCCGTGAGTTATAGATTCAAAAGCTTGTCGCTTCTGTATTCTAACTGGAAACTTTGCGCGACAAGCTTTTGAATCTATAACTCACGGAATAGCCTACGTCGCACATCCAAAGCTATTATTTTTTACTTTTTAGCGCATTTGAATAAAAGCTTGTCTTTAAAAAGGTTTTTTTATTGATTATTTTTACAAGAATGGAAGCGTCATTGGAGTGCAACTAATTGTCATGGGTGCACAAAGTGTTAACATCAATTTCTCTTTCATTCATAATACTTGGCATACTTCAATATTGTGACATAGTTCGGAATAACTTAGGAGGCGAAGAATTTTAGATTTTATATGAGTGATAACATAGAAGGTGAGATACACTTTGGGATGCCAGTTCCAAAGTACACTCAAATACATGACCGGCAGAAAGTACGGATCATATGGGAAATTCTTTTATTATTAAATTTTGACAAATATCGATACGTTCAGTCACTTCTGCATCAAAAGAAACCCAAAGGACGTTGTACAGTGCCGTTCACCTTTTCGTGTTTGACGGGAAATTGAAAAATTATATCTCAAAACACACTCATTTGGAAAAATATCGAAAAATGTTATTCGGAAAGATAATCAGAACGACATTTTATAGCTATGAAGATGTTTTGAGAAACATCTAAGATAAAAAAATGAATATAAATTTTGTGTCATAAACAAAAATATTTTTGTAAAAATACACTTCTGACAAAGAAACTCATTAGTAAAGCCAACAGTTATATTTCGAATAATATTTTGTAAAGATTTGCAAGCTATTTCTATTTTATTCGGAGAAAATTTGAAATCTATGAATTTGCCATGCAATTTGTTCAGCTGCTTCATAAGATGTCACTGAAATATCTCCAGGACATTATAATCCAGATACTGTTTATAATTAATAAAGGTCCTTACCATACCTACAATATTATCATTGTTGATGCGTGCATCGACATATTTCCTCATGATCGAAGAGCCATGAAACAATTGACTAATAATGCTAATATGTTATTGGGAGTTTTCAAACGATTTAGAATTGTTATTTTTATCCAGTTTTGTTTATTGTTTTTCTTGTATAGTTTTTTAATTGTAGAAATTATTTCATATTTTGTTGTGCGTTAGAAATAACTAGAGATGCCCCAAGGAAAGCTAAGTTTGCAAGATCGTTTCAATATGTGGCGAGCGTTTTTATAGTTCCAGAGAAGCAGCAGATATATTCAATGCTAGATATCCAAAAAAGAATATCCATGGATCTACCATGTTGAGTATTTCAAACTAATTTAAAGCAACAGGCAGTGTTGAAAATCGTTACCAAAGTTCACATAGTAAGCCCGTCACTAATGAAAAAGGTAGCTTCAATGTTTTGTTATCGGTCACATAAAATCCACAGATGGCACTATCGGAGAGGCAGGATCAAACTGGTATATCTGAAAAATCCATAAGAAGAATAATGAATTTTGTACATACAAACCAAAATTCACCCACACCTTATTCGAGAAAGAGATTTCGATGCTCGCTTAGTTCAAAGGCATGATTGAAGAATGCCAAAATATTCTTACAAAAATTGTATTTACTGATTAGGCGACTTTTATATCAAACGGCACTGTCATTTTCCGGAACTGTAGATGGTGGGCTGATGAGAACCCAAATTGGACGATAGAGTCAAAAAGTCCTCCTTCTCTCCTTCAAAAGTAATGCTTGGTGCGGTATATTAGATACGCAAATCGTTGGGCAAACTCAATTCACGGAATTATTTAGAGTTTTTGAATAACGAGTTTTTTCGTTTCTTACATGGATTGCCGCTGCAAAGAAGAAATTATATTTTTTTCCAACAAGACGTAGCGTCAATACATAGTACCTTCGAAGCCAGACTGTGACTTAACGAACACTTTCCTCATAAATGGATAGGACAATATTTAGAAAATCCTTGGCCTGCAAGATCCCCAGATTTGACGCCCTTGGATTTTTTTTCTCCCTTTACAGCAAGGTTAATAAACATCGACCATTTCATAATATCGACCATTTAGAAGAATGAATATGACAATGTATTAATAACGTTACACCACAAATGCTGCGAAATGTGTCCAGAGAAATGAGATCCCGAACAACTACATATATTGAACGTCAGGGTAGACATGTCGAATAATGGACAATTACAAAGTTTAGAGTATATATTAACTTGTTCGGTTATAAAGTGTTTGAAAATAAAAAATAAAAAAATTGTAAGTTTTTGTTATGTCAAAAATCAAATAAAATTTTTGTTCTAATAAAAAATTAAAACTAAAATTGAGTAATGGTCCTTCATTGATAATAAACAGTATCGGGATTATAATGTCCTGAAGATATTTCAGTAACCTCTTATGAAGCAGCTGAACACATGGCATATTCACAGATTTAAAATTTCCTTCGAAAAAAATAGAAATAGCTTGCGAATCTTTACAAAATATTATTTAAAATATTACTGTTGACTTATCTAATGTTCCTTTGTCAGAAATGTATTTTTCCAAATTGAATTTTTTTTAAAAAATTTTTTTTTTTTTTTTTAAAACTGTACATAGGCTATAAAATATCCTTCTGAACAACTTTTTCGATATTTTTTCGAATAAGTGTGTTTGAAGACAATTTTTAATTTTTTAATTTCCGCCAAACACGAAGATCGGCTGTACAACGTCTTTTGGGGTTTCTTTTGATGCACATATCGATATTTGTCAAAATTTATTAATGAAACAATTTCCCATATGATGTGTACTTTCTGCCGGTCACTGTATAAGAATTATTATGGCCAAATCCAAAGTTAGTACACTCAAGATAGTGTCTATTTCAGGGCAGAATTCCAAGGAGCAGTCTGAAAGCTCGATCAACGAGAACAATTAAAGGAAATGAAAGTATATCTATCAGGTTTCAGTATTTTTGAACGGAAAATGACGCCACGGAAAATGACGCCATTTGTGAGTCATCAAATGAGTGAAATTTTGGATATCTCTGAAATGACAGAAGGGCATTGTATTTCACCAAAAGATAGTTTAGTAGATGAAGCAACCAGAGATAATACGGTTTCAGAATGGTCGGAGTTCAGTCCTTGTAATAATGGGCTAAGATTTCATAGATGCTATGAATGGCACGATTTGAAGGAAATTAATTCAAATTGAATGTGGAAAATAAAGAAATTTGTCGAGTTTTTCACGAAATAAAAAGTTAATCCATTTAAAAAATTGAGAGATTCTAATTTTTTTAGATCTCTAAGGTCAATAGTTTGGACATCGAGAGTCTTTCAGGTTCTCGAAGGTACAAAAATATCTTTTAGTAAGTAATTAACGTAAGAAGTAGAAAAAGTAGGAAAAGTAGAAAAATTATGAATGAAGCATGAAATAAATTTGAAAATTCAAGAATAAAAAGCCCATAGAAAAAACAAGTCGTTGGACAATGGAGAAATTTCGAGGAGGAACAGGAGAATCAGAAGATACACGTTATGATACAAAGTACTTAATCATCCTCAAGAGGAAACATCATTTTAGTATCATAATGAAGCCAGACTTCAAGGACACAAATATATATGGAACAAGATACAATAAGAATTCTGGATATTACAAGCCCGTGCTTCCATAACTTGTGCGTGGAATTCATGATACAGGTGCTAAATTTCCGGGCCAAACCTACAGCCCCAGGCATATCTTCTCTCTCGATATGCAGTATAAGTGCTTTTGTTAGACCATGTACTTCCACAGATATAAACAATTTTGGTCCAATGAATGTTATCATCAGACAACGTCATGAAAAACTATATTTATCCACCTGTTTGGTAATCAGAAGAATGATCGGAAGAATAGGTTGCCAAAGAACATATTCGCAGACAATGGCAGGCCCTTAGCCCATGTTCCGATAAATCCTGTAGACGGTGAATCATTTCCTTTTGAAACATCTAATGCTCCTTCTGTTCATGAACCAGTTTCGAAAAATCAGTGAAAGATAGCCCTGTATCCTTTAGACTGCTTTTGGAAGCGCTGTATCACCACGCTTACGAGAAGGACTAACTGACACAAAAATGAAGGAAACTTCGAAGTCGGAGATGTTGTGATGATGATAGATGAAGATTTATCTAGGAACTGTTGGTTGAACGGAGAAGTCGCAGATGTTTAAACAAAGCTAGGAACATACCGAAGACCCATTTTGAAATTATGCCTCTTGGGTGTGAAATGAAATCTTATGGATATTTATTTCATTTATTTTGGGGAGAGAGAATGTAACTCATCATCAATTGTGCCACTCTAGAGTTGCTGATGGAAATAGTTAAATTTTCAATTATAAATAGAATTTGATGTATGTCAGTATAGGATGAGGATTGCAAATTACTTGAACATACACAGAAACTCTGTATTTCAGAGGGAGTATTCTTTAGGGACAGATCTTGGAGTAGACCAAAATCATAATTTCAATTAAAAAAAAAACGAATTTTCGAAAAAACTTCAGAATTAGGAACTTCAAAGTTTTTCCACAACGGCTGTTGCTCCTTCCAACAATCGAACATGTTAATACATAAAGATGTTTTGCTGTTCGCCCTGTGGACAGTTTTTCCAATGACATCCACAGAAAAAAGAGTGAAATGAAAAGTCTCCTTGGCGACAAATGCTCGATTCGGAGTAAACATGTGAAAAATATCATGAATCGTGAAATTAATCTCAACCGAAACACAAATCTCCCAGCTAGAATCTTGAATAACTGTTATGTCAATCCACAGTTCACCAGGGCTTTTATTGTTTCGGGACCTATTACGATTTTATTCCCATGTGGGTGGTCTATTCTCTCCAGCAGATATTGCGAAAAGAGGTTAAGCATGTGAATGATATGGCAATAAAATTGTTATATAAAAATGTTCATAGTGAGTAAATTAATATTTTTCTTCAGTTCTTCAGGGTGGGAGTTTCAGAATTGCAAAATTCATGATTCAAGCTCTAGCCATACAGTGTGACCCTTGCACGTTCATGATTAAAACTGGTCAAAATGACCAACCATCAATTTGCTTTGGGATAATATTGAAACTGAATAATTATCATTTGAAGTTAATTCATACATGTCTTTCAGTTTTTTTGAATGTCCACTTACTCAAATGGCTTGGTCCCACTTAGTCTTCGTACTCGTGTGTGAAGTCGATCGGATAAACGATTTTTGATAACAATGCACTTTTATTATAGACCAATCAATAGAGATTTTTTCGTGACAAAAATATTATCATGAAACCGACTGTGCCATCGTACGCAAGTTATACCCTGTTATGTTGTCTACTCGCAACTGTCATTGCTTAAGTTTTTTTAAACATTTGAAAGCAATATTTTTTATTTTTTATAGTTTTTGACTTGTAACTTGAAAACTAATGAAACAATCTTGATACTCGTAATGGATTAATTGTAAAGAATCAAAATGCAAAGAAAATGAGCCCCAGCCGACTCGACCGGATCATTAGTTACAGAGAAGAACTGGAAAAACTGTTTTTTTTTATTCATAACACCGCCATTTTTCGATTTTTTTAGCAGGCTCCATAGTAGTGATTGATATGTACTTTATGCGTGAAAAACTCAATTTGACTTTTTGAATGCACTTTATTGCAGCAGACCTCTATGCGTCATAGAAAATATTTTGAGAGTTGGAGTATAGTACTACAAAACGGCTATTCTCATTTTGCGAGTGCATGAAAGCATCTGAGGAGTGGGGGTGGAGCAACAGATTCATTACAGGCGCAGCGCGCTTGTATTACTATACACACGCTTCTCCGCGTCTGCTGCTCTACCCCCACTACTTAGCCGCTTTCACGCACTCGCTCATTTTCGGTCATGTTTGCAAGTATTTTTTACCTATTTTACAGTATTTCAACGCAAAATGAGAATATACGTTTTGTATTACTTTACTTCTACTCTCCAAATCTTTCTGAAAAATTGAAATCGGACCACCTATGACGCATCCAGGTCTGCTGCAATAAAGTGCAGTGAAAAAATCAAATTGCAATTATGCCAAAACTAACATTCCACTACTATGTCGTGGGGAGCTTATACTACAACTTAAAAAGTGGCGGGGTGATGAATTAAAAAAAACGCAGATTTTTTCCGGTTTTCCTCCGTTATTAATAATCCGATCGATTCCTGTTGGAGCTCATTTTTTTGTATTTTGATTCTCTTCAATTCGTCCATTGAGAGTATCGAGATTGCTTCATTAGTTTTCAAGTTATGAGTCAAAGACGACGAAAAATGAAAAAAACGCTGTTAAATGTTTATAACGAATTAATCAATGACAGGGGAGTAGGAAACATAACAGGATATAATTACGAACCGTTTTTCGTATGATGGCACAGTCGGTTTCCTGGTAGTATTTTTGTCACAGAATCAATAGAGCAGAAAATCTCTATTGATTGGCCTATTAGACAATATTCAACCCGAGCTTCCCCCATTATCTGAAACGAAAAAATTTCGAAGCCAAAATACAGTATTTATTTGAAAGTTTCAATCATAATTTTGGAAGCAGATATTCTTTCAAATTAAATTTCAAGTTCTGTAGATTCTTGGTGTTTTTGAACTGTACTTAATTTTCGAAAATCGAATTAAGTCCATATTTTGAAATTACGTGTGGAGTAATCACGTTTTGTGTTGGTGTATTATCTGAATCATGAACTGTAGTTATCTCATGAAACTCAAAATTTGAATGTTTCAAATTCTTCTTCACAGCTTGAATATTGAGAAGTTGCACTGGAAATAGATTCAGTGAACGAAAATCTCCAACATGAATTATAAATTCAGCTGAAAAAACTCAAATCGGAAAAAATATGTAAACCCACTAATCAAAAGCAAACGAATAAACTATGACATAAGCGAACGAAAAAACTACAAAAACAGCTGAACATGTGAAGAATATCCAGTAAAAAATCATGTTTCAAAGGAGAAATATAGCGTCTGTAAATATATATACATATAATAGACTAAGAGCCCGTGTCACTTCATATGTTTACGCACATTGAGTACGGGAACTTGTGTTATCGGTGTCGACAATGCTACAGACATTCCCGCTATACATTTTTCTAGGGCGAAGTGATGGTAGGAGGGATGCTAAACTGTTTTGGAAGAGTGGGTGAAAAATATTGGAAGTTCACGACTGAGACTAGTAAATAACAAAAGTTCACATTAAAATAAAGCGTCACTTGCCGATTGCACTCGTCTAAAACTTGGCGTTAACCTGCTGCAACCTTCAAAATATGTCAATAGAAAAAATCTGAAAGTTCACTACTGATAATTGGAGGAATCTTACCATTTGCTTTTGAATAATATAAATTTCGTCCGTTAGTCATTTTCAATGGGGCGGAAGGGCGCTGGACCAACCGAATTTGGAATGTTTACTTATTATGAAAAAATCGCTAAATTTTTTTCTAAACTGGAGTTCCCAGCGCCCTCCGCCTCATTGGAAAAGACTGGGGAAAAAAACATGTCTCGTTTGAAGGCTAATAGTAAGATCCCTCCAATTGTCAGTAGTAAACTCTCAGATTTTTTGGGCCCTTTCGATTGACGTTGCAGCAGGTGAATGCCAAGATTTATACGACTGCAATTGGCAAAAGTCGCTTCATTTTATTGTAAACTTTTGTTTTTTGACATCGATAACACAAGTTCCCGTATTCAATATGCGTAAACTTATGATACCTTTTTGAAGTGACACGGGCTCTTGCTCTATAAGTAAATGGAAATTGTGGTATTGCAAACAAATATTTAAATTAAATTTCGAAATTTGTCTGCAATAGCACAATTTTCATTGACTTATAATCATGTTTCATTTTGTAACGATATATCTGTTACATTTCTCATTGATATGCTCAGAGATACAAAATACTAAAGAGTAGCTCAAGTTGTTTTATCAACTCCAATCTGAGAATCACTATTGAAAATAGTAGCGCCATCTAACGGCAAACAGTCATTAGAGTTGAGAAGAATATGAGCAAACGCGGGGCATTGGACAGGACTATCATATTGAAAGAATGCATCGTGCAATTCTCGGCCCTTAGCGATCTATCTTTGATCGAGATATCGTGGGTTCTGAAGTTTGTCAGTCATTGAGTGAAGAAATAATTACTCTCCCAAAATTCAACCGGAATTTAAAAGATAACTTTTTATACCAAAATTACCATTTACAATCTTTCCCAAAAAATGTGATATGCTGAAAATCATATCCAATACTTCAGTTGAACGATCCACACCACTAGGATCCATCACAAAAATACTCAGAATATCATATGTGGTTAAGCAGAGGATGACAGGCAACTCAACGGAATCGAAATTGCACAATCTCTAGAGGCAAGAGATGTCTCGTGTTTTGATTTCCTCCAAGAAGCACAAAAACACCCTGAATAAATCCCCGACAAGTCCTAATGATGTAAACAAACAACCAAAGTAAAGTCAAAATGACCCTCAAACAAAATGGGATACACCCATGTCTTAGGAATTTTCAAAGGATTTCTAACACAACTTTAGGGAAAATATAGGATTCTACCACCCTGAAAAGTACTATCAACACCAAGACAGAAAAAAAAACTTCGGAGGTACTCCAAGTAAATATTAAGGATTATCTTACCAACCGACAATACATTCATCGGCCCTCTCACCAGAAAGACAATTGATAAATTTTTTCTAAATCAAAATTCATTCTAGAATCTTCAATTTCAGTATTTTCAAAAATTCTCTTTCTTTACTCAATGGCTGACAAACTTAAGAACCCGCGATATCTCGATCAAAGATCGCTAAGGGCCGAGAATTGCACGCTGCATTCTTTTAATACAATCGTCCTGTTCAATGCCTCGCGTTCGCTCATATTCTTCTCAACTCTAATGACTGTTCGCCGTTGGATGGCGCTAAGATTTTCAATAGTGCTTCTTAGATTGGAGTTAATAAGATAACTTGAGCTACTCTTGAGTATTTTGTATCTCTGAGCATATCAATAAGCAATGTAACAGATATATCGTTACAATTTATTGCTCAGATGTTAAAGATATATCTATGAAAAAAAAGAAATAGTTTCGATAGAAAATGAGAAACTGAAATGCGATTTTGTTTTGTTGGGTGGACCGTTGTCATATGATTGTCACCGTATTGTCAATATTGTAGAGGATATTTGAAGCTTTTTTAAATGGCCGAACAGTTTACTTTAAATGAATTTGCAGATATGCAGGTATTTCATGGACGAGCATTCTGTAATGCTGCAGTTATTCCGAGCATTTTTTCAATCGGTTGCTACCGACAAGAGGAACTTTCGAGCACGTCGATCGCAGGGAGGGAGACAGGTATGCCTATATACAATTCAGTTGAGCATGATCAGTTGACTTTTTTAGATATTATTGGTATATTTTTTCCTAAAATGTTTCAGACGCTGTTGCTGATGAACATTACGAATCTATCAGAACAGTTCCATACATTCAGTATTCATAGAATCATTAGAGAACAACTTATCCACCCATATTACATCCAGAATGTACATGTCATGACATGTGTAGTCCGGGAAGTACGTACTTCCCGGACTAGGCCGGGAAGAATCACGTCGTTGTTGTCATTGTAAATATGAAAATCTTGGTAGGTATGGTTTTGATAAATGCAGTTGATCATTAGCATAGCAACGAAATAACGGCTGACAGTTCATATGAAATTAGTTGTCAAAAGTTTGCATGTTTTTTGATCGCAATTCGCAATAAAATATGGAAAGCAGCAACGATAGTGACTTTGAAAATGTGCCTTGGGAAATTTCCATCAAACAAATTGAATCCCTTCAATATTAGCAATTGCTCGAATTTTAATATAAATATTGATATAAATAAGAATTAGAATGTTTCTGTTAATATGTAGTATTTTCTGTTCTATTCTGTTCAATTAAAATGAGAATTGCAATGTATAATAAAGAAATATGTCGTCTCATTGATTTGTTATTCTACACGGTTGCCGAAAAACTATTGTCGCAACACGCCCGTAAATAGTTTTTTTGGACTCACAGACATCCAGGACTCGCCCTATTTTCCGGACTTGTTACGTAAATTACTATTTTAGCGTACCGAAAGAAAAATTATCGCCGAAGCTGCTTGCGGCCGAGGCAGGATAATCTTGAAGTCGCTAAAAAGTTTCGCGGCTATGGCATACACACTATTTTTCGTGCAATCGTCAAAATTGTCAAACTGGATGATTGCAAATAAATATATTATTGCTTCAAAATCAACAGTTCAATTTAATGGACTTAGTCACAGCCTTGCTATGGAAATGATTCGGGAAATGATATGTTCGAATATATACAAAATATTCTGACAGTTCGTGACAAAACGCAAATATGTCTGAAACTGATGGTGATATTTAGTATCTTGCACGCCTCCAGAGCTAAGAAGTATTAGCGCTTTCCGTTTTAATACCTGAAAAAAAATATAAGTATTTATTTGTTGTTAATTTGAAAATTATTGCTGTATTCGATAAAAAATTATCACTTATAATCTCCCTAGAGCATAAATTATTGCCGGAAATTTTTTGAGTACATGAATTTCTTGAAAATTATCACGAGTTGCGAAGCGACGAGGGATAATTTTCTTTAAAAATTCATGTACGAGACAAATTTCCCGCAATTAATTCAAGCTCGTGGGGGATTCGGTAAGAAAATTTTATACCGTAAGTATTTATTTTGACGTTATTCACAAATAAATGTGTGTGTGTTATGGGAGTTTTGGGGGAGATTTTTTTCTGATTTTCCCCGTTCCCTAGTGAAATAGAATTTATAATATCAGATGAACTATTATGTAAAATTAATTTATAAATTTTCTTAAGGTTTCAGGGAAATGTTAATATTGACTAAAAATAAAATTTTTTTTCCCCCCCTGAAATAAAATATATAATATTCGATAAATTTTTATATAAAATTGATTGTTTTCATACAATTTTCTTAATGGGTTTCAGGGAAATGTCAATTTTGATTAAAAATTAAAGTGGATGTTCGTATTGCGTGATTTTTTTTTTTTTTCCGTGCCCTAGTAAAAACAAATATAAATATACCTATACATATATACTTAAATATTTTTCATATTCTTTCAGGTTTAATTCTAAGAAAAATCAATATTAGCGGTAATAATTTGTTTTTCAAATAATTCAGGAAATCGAGATATTTTATTCTTTATTCTGAATAGAATGTTGTTGGCGTATGTTGCCGGTTAAAAAAATATTTTGTAAAGTTAGCCATGGATTTGACATTCACTACTCCTGTCAATAAATATTTTATTTGTGGCATTATAAGTTCCTCATGACATTGTATTCAATCATAAGTTAGTAAAAAAGTTATAATAAAATGAACTTTCAATCGTATGAATTGTGTTCCTTTTGCAAAGAATAACAGCACATTAAAATGTACCATAGAAATGTAAAATATCTAACATACCTAGTGGAAGAATCTGGATTGAATCCTGAGCAAGAAAACTATTTAAAGAGATTGGCAACATTCTGCGTGATTTTGTGCCTTCGTTTGGACACAAATCTAATACTAAAAGAAATGAACTGGTGTCTCAGTATTATTTTCATTTTATGAAACACAGGCATATTGTTAAAAAAAACACTGGTTCTGTGTTTTATTCACCACTTAGGAAAGCGGAGGTAAGAATGGAATTTTTGAATAATTTAAAATTAATTTATGATTAGTAAAAAAGTGATAATAAAATGAACTTTCAATCGAATGAATTGTGTTCCTTTTGCAAAGAATCACAGCACAAGCAAAATGTACCATGAAAATGTTGAATATCTAACATACCTAGTGGAAGAATCTGGATTGAATCCTGAGCAAGAAAACTTATTTAAAGAGATTGCCAACATTCTGCGTGATTTTGTGCCTTCTTTTGGACACAAATCTAATACTAAAAGAAATAAACTGGTGTCTCAGTATTATTTTCATTTCATGAAACACAGGCACATTGTTAAAAAAAAACACTGGTTCTGTGTTTCATTCACCACTTAGGAAAGAGGAGGTAGAAGTGGAATTTTTGAAGAATTTAAAATTAATTAATGGTATTATAGAATGTACACCTTGATAAATTGTTGTAATATTTCCAACTTATAAAGTAAGTAAATGAAAAATATTGTCAATATTATTTCAATTTTATTTTTGTCTGATTATATGATAGCTGTCATGTGCCGGGAAATTTCCACTTATCAATTTTACGTCTACATGCTAATGTGGATGAAAAATTTTCAGAAAATTTGCTGGTTACCATAGTAACAATGTCGAAATAAAGCATCTGATTGGTTGAAAATGACTAGTATAAAATTTTCCTTGTCATTGTCGTATTTTAGAAATGTCAAAGTTGGAACTGACGTTTGGTTTGGCGGCCGTTGAGTAACGGCTGCGAAATTAAATTTCGCGGACTGTGTTGGGAACGCAAAATACTTACTTCGCGTAGAATTGCACGAAAACTCATATCATACGTTTCAGTACACGGCTTAAATGAAAGCTTGCCTTTGATAATAGTTTGAAAGAACTAAAAAACGTGCTTTTATAGAAAACCAGACAAAAAAATAGAAAATATGAAAAAAAATTTATAAAAAAAAGCGTGGGGTGCATGGTATCGCCTCGACCAACAATTACCTGTGATCTGAGACATTTCCTACTTTACTGCCCTAGGTGTTTAATGTACTATATAATTATTGATACATGCACCCCACGCTTTCTTTTAAATTTAAATACATGTTTTTCTTATTTTTCATTTTTTAGTCTGGTTTTCTATAAAAGCATGTTTTTTAGTTTTTTTGAACTATTATTTATTTCCTACTTTTTAGTGTCGTTTATTTATAAAAGCGTGTTTTTTTAGTTTTTTTACCTATTTTCTTCATTATTTTTTTGCAAATAAAAAAATGGAATAATCTTATCAAATCAGGTAATCATGATCTTCGACCCCAAAAACCCCCACATACCAATTTTGAATAGAATCAGACCATAATCACAAAACTCAGCCGCCATTTTGAAACCGTCATCTTGAATTTTTCAATTTTAACAACAGAATCATAATGTTCAACCCCAAAAACCCCCACATACCAATTTTGAATAGAATCAGACCATAATCACAAAACTCGGCCACCATTTCAAAACCGCCATCTTGAATTTCTAAATTTTCACAAAATAATGATAATATTCGTTCCCAAAAACCCCAACATACCAATTTTGAATAGAATCAGACCATAATCACCATTTTGGAGCCGCCATTCCGAATTTTTCAATTTTGACAAAAGAATCATAATCTCCGGCCACGAAAACCCTCAGATAGTAATTTTGACGCGAATCGGACCATAATCACAAAACTCGTACGCCATATTGGAGCCGCCATTTTTTTTTCACACAAAAATTTCTTAATGCATTGTCACCGGAATTATGTACACCTGCCAAATTTCAAATCATTCGGACGTCTGGAAGTGGGTCAAAATCGCGCCCAAAGGAATCGGTTACAAACAAACATACAAGTGAAGCTAATATAAAGCGTGTAAAAAGGTTTTTTATTAGTTATTTTATTTTCTACGACTCACTCACAAGTGACATTTTGAAGTCTTCAGCGCATTGCATCTAGACGATTTTATTTTATAAATTTAGTTGCATATGTAGAGTGGGGGTATGTGAATTCTAGCGGTCTAGATCAAGCAGTCGGCGTATTTAAAAATCACTCTTAGATTGGCCGGAGCCTGAGCGAGCGCATCTCACGCGCATAGTTAAACAAACTACCCAATGTGCTGCAGTGATGGATCTTTGTTTTCAATGAAACAAGTTGGATCCAGCACCCTCGTCAGTCATCCGCGTCTTTTCAGAAACAACACAAATCACCTACCTGTTGATGTGGCCTGTCCAAACTGAGTGTGAGATTAATGCTGGGAGTCTCGCTGTAATAGACCGTGTAACCCCGGGCACTTCCACACCACTTGCCACCAGAAGTTGGCCGATTTGATTCTCTTATCGACATGAATCCGTCGGGACATCCTTCGGTAGTGAAGGATTCGAACGTGCCGACGGAAAAGGACTCGAAGCTGAGCTGAAAACGAAATTTCGAATTGATATCAACGTGCAGAAACATCACAGAACATATATTATAGTAGATCTTCGACGGGTTTTGAATTTCAATGCCTTCATTGTGTGAAGAAATAAAATTGTAGCAAAACGCATATTGTCTCTTTCAACGCTGATATTTCTGTCTCAAAATTCGACGGAATCCACCGTTTACATAAAAACATAATATCTTTATTTGTTCAAATGGTCTCCGAAGGAACGACCACCCAAATCATTTAATGGGGTATTTACGATCATATTTCCGGTCAGAAATGCAAGAATTCAGTGATCATATCCAACGCATGGAGCTGGTTAGTGCCGTGAAACTGGGTCGATATTTTAGATGGTAATACCCAACATAGATAATACATTGGCTAGCCATATGAACTACTTAAGATTTACAAAAGATTATCCTGAGGGAATAGTTGGGTAAGAGAAAATATTGTTATGAATGAGGAACTAGATAATGATTATAATAATGTGAAAGTGGAAATATTGTGTTCGAAATACATATAATGGAAGAGGGAATTTTGTGGCATAGTGGACAAATTATTAAATTAAAGATAAGTACGTTTGATTTTCGATTCATTTCTAACATGAATATTAAATTGTGGAAGGAAAGGATTCACGAATGTGTGTCGATACGTATGTCCTCGAATAGCACAGTTGGTTAGAGCGTATGGCTAGAGATCATAAGGTCGTGGGTTCGACTCCCACTTGAGGATGCTTTTTTATTTAATTTAATAATTTGTCCACTATGCCACAAAATTTCCTCTTTGATTATAATAATGTTTATTCTTTCACTGATCATTTCACAAGATTTTCATTCAAAGTAGAAATTGGATATTATGAAGAACAAACACAAGAGCAGCCAGCTGTAGCTATATCTGTTTATATATAATGTTTATAGGGTACAGTAAATAATTTCAATGTGTAGATTGGCAACAAGTGAATAACATTGGCAGTGAATAAAAGTCAATAGTTATTCTTAAAATAAAAAAATTGTATAAAAGGAAGCTATGAGTACACACACACCCCATGCATACACATACATGCATATATACCCATGCACGCGCCTACACCCACGTACTCATATACAATTATTTGTAAATAATTTAACAGAAATATTCATAAAATTATGGGCACCTTTTCGGGTAGACTAATTCAAACATCATTGTATACATTCACGCTCACACACCTAAACATTTTGAAATAACAATTTTTTTTTGTATGTGTATTGATTGTTCTAGTTGTTTTTGGAATCAATGATTTGGTTAACGTGATTTTGATCATGGCCAGATATCCATTTCCTTATCTTTGATTTAAATAGGGGAAAATAATTTAGTGATTCTCGGTCCAAGATATACGTGACTTCTGTGTCTCAAGGTTTTTTTCATTCTCGGAATGAGAAGAGACTTGTGTCGTCTGGTATTATGGTTTGCAGACAATTTTTCACTATTCGTCTTATATTGTTTCAGTAGTATCGCTTGGCAATATAATTGTCTTACGCGGTTAATCCCCCCTGAGGGTTTCTTTGAATTCCCAAACCAGGGAGCATTAAAATATTGTATTTCCTGACCAATGATTATATCTAGGCTGGGAGGAACAGAATTGTCAATAGAATATCGGATATAGGTAGTACCAAAGCTGTGCCGAGCACTGACAAAAAGTGCTTCGAGTACTAAGCACTCTTGAAAAGTGCTCCCGAGTCTGGAGCTTTCATTTCTGAAATGCTCGCGATCACTAAGCACTTCCAGAAAGTAATTGGACTTAGCAAGCCCTAAGCACTCTTCAGGAGGGTGAGACAGTTGGGCACTTAAGTTACTATTTGATATAAAATTAATGTAACAAATAATTTGGTACAAATAAAAAAAGAAGATATTCTATTTTTGGGTTCTTCGAATCGAATTGAATCCAGAACAAAGATGGAAACATAATCATTGTTTGAAACGCAATACTATACCCCGTATGATATATTGTTTATGAGTGTGGCATTGAATAAACTGGTGTGGTGGAATATAATATCGAATATTTTGAAGCTGTCTCCTCGAATTATCGAATTTTGACAAATCATGATTTTCGACCCCAAAAACTTCTACATACCAATTTTCATTTGAATAGGATAATAAATAAAAAATCCCGTCCGCCATATTTAATCCTCCATCTTGAATTTTGACAATAAAATCATAATCTGCAACCCCAAAAACCTCCAGATAGCAATTTTGAATAGATTCGAACCATCAATGATAGAACACACGTCAACCATATCGGAGCCGATATCTTGAATTCCTGATTTTTTTTACACATTACACAGCACATTGAATAAGAACTCTGGAAAAAAAATCCTTGTTCCTAAAAAATCGCATGGACCCTCGTGGAACAGTTTCCCGGCCCCCAAAAGTGTCCGAGTAGGCGCCATAGAGCTCCGAGAAAATCATAGTCAAACATAATTGAAATTGCTGTCACTTTGACGACTGGTCTGATCAGAAGGCTCTCCCAATGACAGAGAGTCATAAGAATATTATTTTTTTTATCTATAGTTGTTCTAAACATTTCTTAATAGAATATCATCGTGCGTAGAAAGTCTATTCATTACATTTCTGCATTCAGGAAAAAATACTGAACTCACTTCACAACGCAAAACATCAAAAACAATTTAATAATAATAATAATAATCTAATATAACTTTATTCAAAAAGGATGGGTTTACAAGGATACTATTAAGAATGAATAAAGTAGGTTGGCGATAAGTATTTTTACACTTGTTTCGCAGAAAAAAAATACAATTGAATCATATACAATGGAGTCATATCCAATAAATTTAGTTATAGACTATTTGAATTCAATATAAATAAAGACACTATATATTATATGTATAGAATTTGAATCATCGACACAAGGAATTTTAGATTCGATTGGGCCTAAATACAGTAGAAACTAAGCATTAATCTATTTGAGTGAAGTGAATACAATAATGTTATAAACTCCAAAAAACAATGTGAATGAACTACAGTATTTTCATAAAATATGATGTTATAAAAATAATATTCATTCACCATTTCAGGACACTTAATAGAATATTTTAGGACATAAACTACCATTGTAAATAAAATGAAATGGTAATCAGTTATTACAAGAATTTGATATGGGTAAGACTATACAAGATTAAATATATATAAAATGTAAAAATGTAATAAAATAACAATATTCGTTGAAGCGTATTCATATTTAGCATATACGGAAGTGGGATAGAGATAAGAATGTATACGAAATATAACGAGGAGGTTTCTTGGTGAATATTGATTGAAATAATCATTTTCAGAAATCTCGTACTTGGGATCTCTTCATGAATATTTTCAGCTGTTTTTTGAATTGTAATGAGTTGGGTATAGTACCAATTGTTTCAGGTAAATAATTGAACATTTTTGGAGCGTTGTAAGGAAAACTAGTTCTCAGCAGTGACTTTGTTATTTGCGGTATTTTGTAGTTATTTTTTTGTCTAGTGTTATGGGTGTTTGTTGGTAAGTTTGACGAGTGTTTTGTTGTATAGTACTTTATGTTGACATTGTAGTAATAGAGTTGTTTGAGGTCGAGTACCTCTGATTCTTGAAAGAGTAGATCACTTGGATATCTTGAGTTTTTACTTAGGTTAATTTTCAGGAATCGTCGTTGTAGAACTTCAAGGGGTCGGATGTGGGATTTTAGTGCATCTCCCTATGCTATTAAACTGTATCGAAAATGACTTTCAACGAGTGCATGATATAGTGTGAGTAGATGATGTGTAGGAAGGATTTTTTTTACGTATCTTAATCTATAAGGGATACCTTGTAGTTTTTTGGTAACATAGTTGATGTGTATGTTTCATTTCATGTGCCAGTCTATTACGACTCCTGAGTATTTTATGTTACTTTCAGCTGTAATTGTGAGATTGTTTTTACCATCGAGGATATTGAGCTGAGTAAAGTGAGGAAGATTTGTTTTATTACAACTAAAAGGTAGAAAGTTGGTTTTTTGAGAATTTATAGTTATCAACCTGCTTTCAAGCCATTTGTTGATGATAATGAAGTCTGTTTATACTATTTCATTTACTTCTGTCCAGGTATCTGCTTCGTAGAAAATTGCAGTATCGTCTGCGAAGCCGATAATGTTTTATTTGCTTTTTGTGGAGAACAATCCATTTAGGTAGATGTTGAAAAGTAAAGGTCCGAGAACTGTACCATGAGGCACTCCACATTTCACGATCTACGATTCACTGTCGACATTATTTATTCGGACTGTCTGATATCTACTCGTTACATAACTTTTGAATGGGTCTAAGCAAGTGTTTCTGATACCGATGTCCTCCAGGGACTGAAAGAGTAACTCGTGGCTAACAGTATCGAATGCTTTCGATAAATCAATGAATACACATAGACAGGGTTTGTTGTTGTTTAACGAATTATAAAGTTTTTTGGTAAGCGTCAGAATAGCATCTTGAGTGGACTTTTTTTCTCAAAAACCATATAATCTTTCGGAAAGTGTGTTATATTTATTTATAAAATTTTGTAGTCTGTTTTTTAGAAGCTTCTCAAGTATTTTAGATAAGTGGGTGATTAATGAAATAGGTCTATAATTTTCTGTCAGTTTTTGTCACCTTTGTTATATATTGGGATGATAACTGAACATTTGAATGCTCTAGGCCAGGTACCAGTTTCTATGCATTTGATGAAGATGTAAGTTAGTGGTTCAGCTATAAATGACGCAATAACTTTCAGCGTTTCCGATTTAATTTCATCTGATCCCACGGCTTTGTGGTTTTTCAACTCATGAATAAGGCTTTTTACTCCATGTGTGTTTGTGGGTTTTTTTTTTATGTTCTGGTTCCCACGAAAAGGGATATCCTGTAATGTTCAGAGAACATCGTGGGAACCAAGGGCAAGAAGGTAGGAGTTGGTGTTCTTCTTAAATTTCTGGAGGATGTATGCCTCGGGGAATACCTCCCTAGGCAATGAGTTCCAGAGCCTCGCTGTTCGTTGGATGAACGAGTCTTTGGAAAGTGATGTTCTGCAGGTCTCCAACGTGACCACGAAGGGGTGTGATGACTGAACTTGACGGATTAGTCTCGAAGAGACTGCCAAAGCAGGAACGATTGTTGATATTTCAGAAGAGCATCGCCCATGAAAATATCTATAAAATAGAGACAAATCGCCAACTTTTTTACGGTGTTCCAGACAAGTGAGCGAGTTTGTAAGCGAGGCATCACCGACGAGACGAATTGCCCTCTTTTGGACAGAATCCAATAGCCTCATGATATGTTTAGGTGCCGCGCTCCAAATATGGGAACAGTATTCCAGGACAGGTCGGATCTGTGCCTTATAGATCATAAGCAGCTGAGTGAGGGTGAAATAGCTCTTGGCACGAAACAAAAAACCAAGTTTTTGGGATGCACTTTTGGCAATGGACCTCACGTGATTTTCCCAGGAAAGGTTATTGCTGATAGTAATACCAAGCATCGATATGGATGACTTCAGTGGTATGGTTACTCCTGACAAAGTTATGTTAGGCACAGTGAGATCGGCTTTTCTAGAGAAAAGACATGCTTGTGTTTTGTTTGCATTGAATTCTACCAAGTTACTAGATCCCCACTCGAGAATTGTTGCTAAGTCCATATTTATATTATTAACATTTCTTCCTCGTTCATTTCTGGTTTCACGGGATGATATAGGGGCCCTGGAAGAGAAAGCGGTATGGAGGGTACTATCATCGGCAAAGCTGTGTACTGGACATGAAGTTGCTTCCAACAGGTCGTTGATGTGAAGTGGAAATAGTGTTGGTGCGAGAATAGATCCTTGCGGAACACCAGCATTTATGAGTAGAGTGTCAGATGAAACTCCATCGACCACTACATGGAGAGACCTGTTTGAGAGAAAACTAGCAAGCAGAGAACACAGCTGAGGGGGCAAGCCATAAGACGGAAGCTTGGCGAGGAGTCCCTGGTGCCAAACTCGATCGAACGCCTTGGAGATATCTAATGCCACAGCTAAAGTTTCTCCATACTTTTCAATAGATAGCTGCCATATATGTGAGACGTAAGCGAGCAGGTCAGCAGTTGATCTCTGATGGCGGAAGCCATATTGCCTATCGTTGACAATTCCTGAGTCTTCCAGATATTTCATGAGCTCGATGTTGATGGCTTTTTCCATGACCTTTGAAATAATAGATAGCAGTGCGATAGGTCTGTAGTTGCTAGGTAGGGCCTTTTTGCCTTTTTCAGGGACTGGCTGTACTCTTGCAATTTTCCAATTGGACGGAAATACCCCCAAATTGTAAGAGAGGTTGAACAACTTGCAAAGAACAGGTGTTACTTCGGGGGCACATTTCTTGAGAACAATCGGCGGGATTCCGTCAGATCCACAGGCTTTGTTGGTGTTGAGACCCAGCAAAATCTTTCTGATAGTACGTTGGCGAAAGGTGATCTCGGGCATGTGACTGTCAATAGGTGTAATGTTTGGGGGTTGTTTTCCCGATGAATCCAGAGTGGAATTTCCAGCAAATAGGTGCGCAAAGATATTGGCTTTTTCCTGGGCAGTTGTTGCTAGTGTTCCATCTTCTTTGGTTAGAGGAGGAAATGAGCTGGAAGTGTAATTGAGTTTGGAAGGGATGGTCTATTGATTCTGTAGTTAGGATCAGGATTTATATTTTGAGCAAGTTTTTTCCCGGTGTTATTGAATGATTTATTGAATTCGTTAGCGATGTCCTTTGGATTTGTTAATATCTCTCTTTGTTCATTTTCAATATTATCAATGGATATTTTCGATTTTTCAGTGTTACTACTTCTTGAACTACATTCCATAAAGCTTTTGTGTTTGATTTGTTGAGTTCGATTTTGTTCGAATTTAGTTTTTTCAATTAGAGTCGACAATTTGTTTTTATATTTTTTGTAGCGGAGTTTAAGTTCGTTATCATTTGGGTTCCTTCTCAGAAGTTGAGACATTTTATTTTTTGCGGTAGTTGAGTTGAGTGAAGCATTTGTCATCCTTTTTTTCCTTTTAAATTTTATGTGTACGTCGTCTATGTATTTTTGAAGTGTTTCAATGACAATGTTTGTTGCATAGTTAGGATCTGGATTCAAGTATAAGAAATCCCAGGATTTTTTTCTGATTGTATTTTAAAGTTTTGTTTCATCTATGTATTTTACTATTTTTCGTTCCTTGGGGCATTTGGTCTTTTCCAGAATTATCTGTAGTATTGTTGAGAAATGATCTGTAATGTCTGTTTGTGATATTAGGGGCAGTATTTGATCAAGTACGTTGAATTTTGATTTTAAGAATATGTGGTCGATACATGAGCTATGTCCACCCTGTACTCTTGTTGGATTATTAATCGTGGAGGTGAAACCGAATTCGTTTAGTGTGTTGATATATTCTGTATTATATTCATTGTTTTTCAGTAGGTCGATATTCAAATCACCAATGAAAATGTTATAACTTTCTGGTTGGAAAGTTGAACTCTCAAAGTAATGTTGAAGGCTGATAACGAATTGATCGAGATTGCTATTTGGGGGTCTATATACAGCGTTGATAAGAAAGTTGTTTTTGTGATTGAGGATAATTTTAATCTGGAACAGGTTGCTTCCATTCAAGGGTATGATTGAATATGTATAATTAAACTCGGATTTTATGTATACAACAACTCCATCATTTCGATTGAAATCCCCCTCGTTATATAACTTGTAATCATCTGAATTATATAGGTCTGTATTTGCTATTGCCCATGTTTCTGGAGAGACAATAGGGTCGGAATCGATGCGTAAGTTTTCTAAGAGTATTTTGAATTCGTCTAAGTTTTTATTAATGCTTCGTATGTTATTATGGATAATTTTAAAATTTAAGATTTTGTTAATTTTAAAATAATTGCATTCTTGTATGTGTTCTAAAGAGTAGGTTCCTATTCTATCGATGTCAGAGTCTCTGATATATTGATCCATTTGTTATTGTTTTTTTTTTACAAAAAAAAACAAAAAAAAACACTGACCATTCAGGTTAAAAATGATGAAGCAAAAACAAGAATGAAAATAATTGAAATGGAAATCCAAAGAACTCAGTGAAGGAGATATATATACTGTGTTAGTACGGTTAATTTGAACAGTAGATCCGAATTTTTCCAAATTCAATGATTTTGGTGATGAAAAGATATTTATCTATTCAAATTGGTTGACCGAAGTCTTGGCTTATTCATGAAAATACTAGTGGATGGTTTGGATAGTTTTTCAGTGAATGGGGTTTCAGAAATTTCCGTTTGTTTTCCAGGTACTAAGGACTGAGGTTTTTCTGTTTGTTGGCTATTTAACTCAGTTGCAGCATTTATGACCTCTGGTGGACTCTTGATAGAATGGTTTAAGTTTTGTCTATTTGGCGTCGCTGGTGCACTGTTCGATTCAATGTCACCCTGATCGTCAAATTCCTTCAATTCTTCAACAGTATATGCCTTATTTTATACAAAAAGCGTATTACCTTTGATGTAGCAGTTGATCGAGTATGCTTTAGCTTTTCTAAATTGGTCTCGAAGAATCTTGTTTTCCTTTCTCTCAATAATTGTTTGGTCGTTGGCAATGCTCACATTTGTTTCTTTCAGTTTGTAGCAGTTTCTTCTTCAAATGAGAGATGAGTTCCATTTTTAGAGGGCTATCTTCAGAATGGCCTAGTGAATATAAATTAATTATGAGATCTATGTTCAGTAAGCGTTTTGTTTTTTCACAGATAAATTCCTGTGATCTCTCTTTCGGAGTTTTACTGAGGCCAAATATCAATTAATTATTTGTCCTAGTTTTTCTTTCAAGAAGTTCGATTTTATTTTTCAGATCTCTGTTTTCATTTTCAAGCAGGTGGATGTTTTGACTCATCAATTCAACTTTCATGAGTACACGGGTTTCACTCGCCTCGATGAGGTTTTTCAGTTTTTTTTTACTTTTTATAATTTCATCGGGTATATATTTCAGTGTAACGTTGTGTTCATCGCCCATTTTCTCTCCTTCGATATTTAAGAAATTTTATTTTACCAGTGTGAATGATTTATGTACATACCATTTATAAACAAAATTTCCCAAGTGGCGCTGAAATTGCACTAATTCACCTGTGCTATATTTATTCCCTTCACAGTTTCACTATATGGCAGCGGATTTGGGAATTTTACTAAGTTCACTTGTTCGAATGCACTTTTTGGTTTTCAAAACCATCAGTTCAGCAGCAGAGATTCGCACAAACTATTTTGTGTAATTTAACTAATCTTCGAGTTTGATTTCGCGTCGTTATTGAGCTTTTATGAGGAGTGATTATTTTCCCGTGTTAATGTTACTGATTCGTAATATATATGCTTATATCAACACTGTAATCTCTCGAATATGCATAATATGAGGACACAGACGCGTTCAGTAGTTCTTGGGGGTGCCGCTGGCCGCTTTTTCATGTTTCGAAAACATTTATAGATTCATAGGTAATAGAGTAAGATCCTAGAGCCGGCCAACATACGTCATTTTAGCAAAGCTGCAATTTCGAGTATGAATAGTACGATATGTAGTTACTAACATATGCGTACCAGCTAGCTTGGAAGCGAGGCCCTTTTGCAGGTAGCTGGTGCAAAAAATCCCATAAAAACCTTACTCACCTATGTTTTTAAACATTCCTTCAATATTTTAGTTGCCAGACACTTTCCGTGTGCCTCAATTTCCGCCGGACCCATAAGTTCGTTGAGAAAATAGGTAAACGACATAGTAGCAATCTTAAACTTTATATATATGTTGCTGGGAGTGCGCAAGAACTTCTATTATACTCATTGATGAGGAAGTAGAACACGTGTACAATTACTTCAACGAATATCGCTAGTCAATATTATAATAATTAATATATAATACCTGAATAATATTTTTGATGAACACCAAATTCCTCAAACTTTTATTTTGCCATATGTATGGCTTTGTAATTAATTTCAAGGCATTGCAATATCATTACATAATTTTTGAAAAATCACATTGGGCCAATAAACAACCTGAATTTTATGAAGCTATCTATGGTATACAGCCATCTGATTCTCTCACTCGCACTCATGCTCTTGTCGAAGTTAAATCCTAACTACGGATACTTTTGATGACAACACAGTGGTGAACAACACGAGTTTATTCAGTTAACAATAAAGAATTGTTCAGTATTTGATAATCTAATAATTGACAACATAAACTCAAAACTGTCAGACTAATTTTTAACCGACGAAACCAAAAAGGAGGAGGTTCTCTATTCGACCCGTATATTTTATGTTTTTCCATAATATTTTTTTATGTATGATCACGCATAACTTTTTAGTGAGGCGTCCGATTCCGATAATTCTTTTTTCAGTGGATAGGGTGTACTTCGAATTTGGTCCCATTTGAATTTAAAAGATGGAATCCACCCTTAAGGGTAGCGAAATGGAGGATATTGATCACTCACCCTCTGAATTCTGGTCCGTTAACCGATTCTATCAGGCATAACTTTGTACTGGGTATACCTTATATTTGGATATCGGAATGAATTAGCCACCCTTACGGGTGGAAAAATAGGGGATAATTGATTTTTCTCTAGTGAACATTGGCACACACATACGTAGTTGACAATGACAGATCGCTACTGACATTATTCTTGTTCCGTCAAAATCAGTATATTTTATGAAAGGATGGAATGATATACAAAGTAATGAAATAAACTAACCAGAACAACGAAAATAATTTATATTACAACAAATAGTAAAAGTAGATAATCATATTATTTAACTGGTAATAGTTGAAGTAAGGTGGGTAAGTAAGTGTTTTGGAAGTAATCAAAAAACAAGTAGGTAGTAATTGGTAGATTTTAGCTACAAAAAATTGAAAAATAAGAACTTCTTAACAAAAAATTAAACCGACGAAATACGGACCTGAAAAGTAAAAAATAAAAACTTTTTAACAAAAAATTAAACCGACGACAAAATCAACTGAAAAGCAAAAAATAAAATAAACCTTTTAAGTCTAAATGATAATTGAGCTCCTAAACTAATGTAAGTAACTGATTCTGAGTCGGCGCCAAACAAACTAGCAATTGAATTGGGTGAAGCGTAAAATGATGGCAGCGAGATGCACGGCTGCGTTTTGATGACTTCTTTCATAGATACTGATCTTCGATAATTGTTTGTTTGGCGCCGACTCAAAATCAGTTACTTACATTAGTGTAGGAGCTCAAATATCATTTAGACTAAGAAAGTTTATTTTATTTTTTACTTTTCAGTTGATTTTTTCGTCGGTTTAATTTTTTGTTAAAAAGTTTTTATCATAGGATTATATACCGAGTAGTTCATTAGAAATTGATGTTATTTTTACGAAAATCAACAGATCTGACTGTTCGCGAAAGGTCTTGAAATAGTACCCCAAGCTACATATATAAAACTTAGGCGTGCTACTATGACGTCGTTTACCATATTTTAGGGTCTGAAAGAAGTTAAGGCCCACGAGAAGTGCCTGGCAATAATTGATGTTGATTTCGAACAATATTCTGTGGAACATATATGAAAACCAGCTATCATACTTTAACGTAGGTGAGTAAGGCTTTTCTGAAACTTTCGTACCTACTACCTATAAAAATGCCCCGTTCATACATACGTTCTCAACTACATATTACACTATCTAAGGGTTCATTCTCAACATTTCAGTTTTGCGAAAATGACGTGGTTCGGGGGGCTCTGGGATCTTACTCAATTCATTCAACATATGCTTTACAATCCTTTATGGTATGATTTTTTCTCAGACAAGCAAAGCAACCTCTTTTCTTCGTGATATATCCTTCCATTTCATGGAGGAAGGAATCCGCGTGCATTCATGCATGCCTGACTAAAATGTTATTCATCATGGATGAATGAACGAGTTGATTTTTGGAACGAAGTTCCTCATCGCGCGTTGCGAAAGGGGGCTAGACGGAATGAATTAAGACCAAAAGTTGTAACGACCGTTTTTGCTGTAGTTGTAAGCCGTGCGGCGTGCGCGTGTTTTTCTGTCTGTCTCTCTCTCTTTCTCTCTCTCTCTCTCATAGAAAGCAAGCCAGTTATTTTCGTTTCGTCTTTCTATTTCGCATTGAACAGTGTGGTGTCGCGACGATTATTTTTGTTGAGTGTATACAGGTTTTTTGTACATAATAAATAATAAAAAATAATAACAATAATGAATCCTGACAGTGTTTCTGCACAAGTTCCATATATTGCTGATGGAGTTAGGTAAGTAGAGATTCTATACAGACAATAATAAATGCTTATGTATTTTCAGCAAGTACGCATTATAACCTCTGTTTACTATTGTGCTAACCAAGTCATACGCGTTATAATCCCTCCATTATTGTGTGTTTAGTGAGTGTACGCGTCATAACTTTAATAAATTTAAAAGCAAATTATATTTTAATATTACAATATCAATGCGTATGTACTAAAATTGAGCATACTGATTGAGTTTATATTACATTATATTTGTTAATAATAAAAAAAAAATATTATGACTTAAAAAAAAATATTTTTATTACAATTCCTTCACTAATTAATCGAAAGGAACTTCGTTCCATCCGGGTGTCCCTTGACACCTCTCAACTTTTTTTAAATTTTTTTCGGGTTTCTATAGTAAAGAGATGGTACTATATGGTTAACTTTTCTCACTTTGTCATTTACGAATCCTTTCTGTGCTAAGTTGATCCTATCCTCAGATTCTACTTCACCCCTTGAAAAAATCAATAGAATTGATGAATAATCGGAGTTGTTATTTTCTTTCGGACCACCCTGTATAAGATTTGAAGATTTGATTCTATTAACATTACTATGTCTTTTCCAAACTTTCATCAAATCGGTTGGCAAAGCAGATTCAACCAATGGTAGTAGCATTGAAGCGTACTTTTCCCTGGTTACCCCAAGCTCTGAGCTATGTTTCTGATTTATCGTATAAACTGAAAAGTGACATACATGTTGCCTCCTCCGTAGCTTGTTTCAAAAGTGAATTCAGAAGTTCTCTAACATATTCCTCAATGAGTAGCGTATCTCTAGCGAACCTTGCTTTCAACTGCTCCATATGAAGGGAAACTTTCCACTAATTCAAGAGCTGGAGTAGATATTGGGATTCATCTTCAGCATCTTTGTGAGTTTTTATACTGGTCCCAAAAATCAATCCAATTCTTGATAATTTCATCAAGGGACCTCGCACCGCATCAATGGGAAATTGACTTTCTGTGAATCTGCTCGAATTTTTTATATATTGCAGAACTCGTGATGCTGCCATTGCAGCACCGCTCTAAATTCAACAAGTTAGATTATATAGGGTGATAACTTTTCCAGAATGGCCATTGTGCAAAGACTTTTTCGAATATATAAACCAAATCGAGTATGCATCGACTGTTCATACGGCCGATTTGAATACACCATAGGGAACAATGATTCCTGCACGTACAGACGATGTACAGGGTGAGTCCAAAGATAGCAAGTTTTTCAGTGATTTCCAAAAAATTATGCAGTGGAATTTCATTCATTTCCAGATATTTTGTATGATACCAATATCAATTGTGATTTATGATATTAGCATCTCCTGAATCAAACTGACATATATTTTATGTATTACTCATGAAACTGCACCAGTCCTGCTTATTGATATACCTATCCAAATGCCTGAAATTCCGGAAAAGTCGGTTACAAACTCGATCGTTCATGGTAAAATACTGCAGATACATAAAATATACAGGGTGGATAGAAAACTAGTGTCCTTGACTGAAGTAGTTATGATTGATATTGATGTCACTGAGGCATTTTCAGAAATACATTATGTTCGACACACAACAACCATAATATTATCAGTAGATAAAACTTCATCCAGTACGATTACTAAAACAACTCGAATGATGGTAGAAGAATCTCGAGATATATTGCACATAATTAAAACAGAAACATTGATTTACAACAAAATAGAAAACGAAATATGCTCAAATTCCATTGAAAAGACGCACCTATAGGGACTGTATGGGTTGCTAATGACGAACGACAGGAAATCCAGAATTATTCAAGTTTCAGTGTTCAGATGACATCCTGTTGGAAACTTCGGGCTCACCGCTGGACAACTGTCAATTGATCCTGACTGATGATTTATTATATTACCTACTTCAATATCAAAACTGTGGAATTTTTTGAACGAAATAACAATATATTTCCGTTGGGTACCAATGAACTAAAACGAATGATGACATGAACAACGTACAGAAAAGGATGATAGAGTCAGAACACCTGATTAACTTGTCCCTATCTATGTTCAGCATCGTCTATATGGATGAGAAAGGCATTTGATGGATACCTTATATACTGTTCATGACGTGCGTAGCTAAGGTACCAGATAACCCTGGCCATATGGGCACGACATCCAAGTGTCCTGGCTCCAGTTTCACGAGTGCATTGATATCCAAATATAACATCGTCAACACTATCGATTTGTTCAATATCCTCTACATTTGTTTCGAATGCTATAAATAATCGATATTTGGTGGCATTACGGAATCTTGAATTGAATCTCATTCGAAAAAATCCACGCTCATTCTTATTTGCATCCATTTTATTAAATTCATTTTCATCATGATGATATACAGTATTTGTATATACGATGCTGTCAACTCTACTTGGTTTTTTTTTATATGTTCTGGTTCCCACGAAAAGGGATATCCTGTAATGTTCAGAGAACATCGTGGGAACCAAGGGAAAGAAGGTAGGAGTTGGTGTTCTTCTTAAATTTCTGGAGGTTGTATGCCTCGGGGAACACCTCCCTAGGCAATGAGTTCCAAAGCCTCGCAGTTCGTTGGATGAATGAGTCTTTGGAAAGTGATGTTCTGCAGGTCTCCAAAGTGACTACGAAGGGGTGTGAAGACTGAACTTGACGGGTTAATCTCGAAGAGACTGCCAAAGGAGGAACGATTGTTGATATTTCAGAAGAGCATCGCCCATGAAAATATCTATAAAATAGAGACAAATCGCCAACTTTTCTACGGTGTTCCAGACAAGTGAGCGAGTTTGTAAGCGAGGCATCACCGACGAGACGAATTGCCCTTTTTTGGACAGAATCCAATAGCTTCAGGATATGTTTAGGTGCCGCACTCCAAATATGGGAACAGTATTCCAGGACAGGTCGGATCTGTGCCTTATAGATCATAAGCAGCTGACTGGAGGTGAAATAGCTCTTGGCACGAAACAAAAAACCAAGTTTTGGGATGCACTTTTGGCAATGGACCTCACGTGATTTTCCCAGGAAAGGTTATTGCTGATAGTAATACCAAGCATCGATATGGATGACTTCAGTGGTATGGTTACTCCTGACGAAGTTATGTTAGGCACAGTGAGATCGGCTTTTCTAGAGAAAAGACATGCTTGTGTTTTGTTTGCATTGAATTCTACCAAGTTATTGGATCCCCATTCGAGAATTGTTACTAAGTCCATATTTATATTGTTAACATTTCTTCCTCGTTCATTTCTGGTTTCACGGGCTGATATAGGGGCCCTGGAAGAGAAAGCGGTATGGAGGGTACTATCATCGGCAAAGCTGTGTACGGGACATGAAGTTGCTTTCAACACGTCATTGATGTGAAGTAAAAATAGTGTTGGTGCTAGAATGGATCCTTGCGGAACACCAGCATTTATGAGTAGAGTGTCAGATGAAACTCCATCGACCACTACATGGAGAGACCTGTTTGAGAGAAAACTAGCAAGCAGAGAACACAGCTAAGGGGGCAAGCCATAAGATGGAAGCTTGGCGAGGAGTCCCTGGTGCCAAACTCGATCGAACGCCTTGGAGATATCTAATGCCACAGCTAAAGTTTCTCCATACTTTTCAATAGATAGCTGCCATATATGTGAGACGTATGCGAGCAGGTCACCAGTTGATCTCTGATGGCGGAAGCCATATTGCCTATCATTGATAATTCCTGAGTCTTCCAGATATTTCATGAGCTCGATGTTGATGGCTTTTTCCATGACCTTCGAAATAATAGATAGCAGTGCGATAGGTCTGTAGTTGCTAGGTAGGGTCTTTTTGCCTTTTTTAGGGACTGGCTGTACTCTTGCAATTTTCCAATTGGACGGAAATACTCCCAAATTGTAAGAGTGGTTGAACAACTTGCAAAGAACAGGTGTTAGTTCGGGGGCACATTTCTTGAGAACAATCGGCGGGATTCCGTCAGATCCACAGGCTTTGTTGGTGTTGAGACCCAGCAAAATCTTTCTGATAGTACGTTGGCGAAAGGTGATCTCGGGCATGTGACTGTCAATAGGTGTAATGTTCGGGGGTTGTTTTCCCGAAGAATCCAGAGTGGAATTTCCAGCAAATAGGTGCGTATATGTCAACAGTTATAACTCGTACCAATTGTGAATCCAATCTTGGGAAATCATTGAAATGATCCTGTATGAGTAATGTCCACTGACCACGTCTCATATTTAGATTTTCTGCTTCAATTCTGGCTTGAACTACGTTAATTTCAATTTGATAGACCCACATTCCCAAAATTTCATAAGATTTTCGATATGACATTCTTTGCCTAATAGGTTGTGTATTGCTAGAGGAAAATTATTGTATTTTCGCTGTACTTGATATTTTGGACATTCGTTGAGAATATGTTTAACACCCAGTTTTATATTACAGTCACTACACATTGGCTCCTCAGTATGGTTGAGCAGGTAACTGTGAGTGAGTTAAATGTGCCCTAGGGGTGAATTATGCCAATATTCACTGAATACTATGGACAATAACTTTGCACTTTTCTGAATAAGAAGTATATTCAACAAGTTCTGACAACAAATATATATATATATATATATATATATATATATATATGATTGTTATTCATTCATTTTTATTATTCAATAACTAGTCATTATAATGTTATGATAAATTTGTTCAATGTATTTCTTTTTTTTATTTAATAATTTTGAAAAGTTAATACCTATCATAATAATAATGAAACTCCGGCTATGTTGTTGTTACCTTTATTCAACACTCTTCTACCTTATCCCAGCTCAGTCGGTACGCCCATGGAGTATGACGCATATCCATTTTCAAATCCGTTCTGTAATGCCAACTTGTTGCGCTGCTTGACGTCAAAAGTGGTATTTTTGGAAAGATTTATGATCGGGCACTGAATAAATAAACAATGAAGTCAGAAAAATCGTCAAATAGTAATTCTTTTATTGAAGTAAGTCCTTAAATTTACCCAACCTGCAATATCTAACTCATCTAAATTAGAACAGTGATGTGAAATAGTAAAACTTGCTCATGTGTGATTAAATACTCCGTGAATATGACGTTTCAAGGTTATGCTCAGTCTCTGAGCATAGATGAAACCAATAAATGTTCGAATGCATGGGAACAAGTGATCCAAATAACCAAAATGAGTGTCTGGTCCTGATATGTTCACTGTATTTAGTTCTGGTTTTTAAAATACTTGCTATTCTTCCTTTTGGGTGTTCTCCTGACTGTAAGAAGTATTCTTGATATCTGGAAAAGTACAGCTCTACTGTAGAAGGCCCCTTTTGTTGCTGGCAACGTCACGGACAGGACCTCCAGTTATATTTATAAGGTGACTGGTTTTTTCTTGCTGGTTCATTATCCATTTCTTATTTGGAGTCGTTTTATAACGTTTAAGGATAGTTTTGCTTGTTTTTTCTCGTGTTTTGTGATGAATTGTTCTTCAAAATTGGTACATGATTTCGTTTCTTACATCATTTTCATCTCCTCCGAGCTTGTTATCTCTCCTCTTGGCAACCCACACTTCCTGTTTATTTTCACGAAATTGAAGTTTTTTCCAACTTTCTGTATCACTTTTTGTTATTCTGAATTATTCTAATGATTTCATTTACAATATAAGATCCTAGACCTTATATTAAATGTAAAAAATTTGTTAAAATTCATATTTGACACTGTTTTCAAATTTTTTATATTTTACTATTTTCCTCAAATTGTTTTTGACATTTCGCTGTTGGGTTTCTTTCTGATATGATTTACCATACAGGATCTTCCAACTTGAATACCATTTCGTCTACTTGATATCCAAGTTTTTTTATGAATATTGATTTCTATATTATTTTTATTGGTTGTGCAAATTGAATGTATTGTTGATAACATACTTATGACAATAGATATACTTCAGTGCTGACTTTTTGAGACATATGCGTTGACTAGAAAATGATACAAGATTCCAGAACAGTAAAGAGTATAGAACAATTGTAAAACAAACATAGCATAAAACCACGATAACATAAATACCTAATAATAATTATGAATTATCAGTTTCATTATTTGATAAACATTTCCCAACAAAACAATATATATATATATATATATATATATATATATATATATATAACGAAAGAAATTTAATGGACATAGCCCTCAGAGAGAAGTGTTAACCGTAGACACGTGTTTTGGGCTCTCGGCCCTCATCAGTACGGTGAAGAAGTGCAAGGATGAACAACACTTGGTAGAAAACGACAAATCAACGGAGTCAACAAACAGAAGCCAGCCGCACATTTGTGGTTTCGGTTAGCAGACCCTGCATTCCAGGGCAACAACCAACGTCACCACGGAGGCAGCTATAGCTACCTGCGTGACATCCGAGTCCAGGATTATAGATATGCATGGAAAGAATATCGAGGGGACTGGTAAACAAAACGGAAGAAATTCAATGGACATAGCCCTCAGAGAGAAGTGTTAACCGTAGACACGTGTTTCGGGCTCTCGGTCCTCATCAGTACGGTATTCTTTCCATTCATATCTATAATCCTGGACTCGGATGTCACGCAGGTAGAGCTATAGCTGCCTCCGTGGTGACGTTGGTTGTTGCCCTGGAATGCAGGGTCTGCTAACCGAAACCACAAATGTGCGGCTGGCTTCTGTTTGTTGACTCCGTTGATTTGTCGTTTTCTACCAAGTGTTGTTCATCCTTGCAATTCTTCACCGCACTGATGATGGCCGAGAGCCCGAAACACGTGTCTACGGTTAACACTTCTCTCTGAGGGCTATGTCCATTGAATTTCTTCCGTTTTGTTTACCAGTCCCCTCGATATTCTTTCCATTCATATATATATATATATATATATATATATATATATAAATATATATTTACTTTTCTGTGGGGTCTTGGGGTTGTGGTTCAATGAAGACACCTAGCACATTCCATTTTAATATTAGGAGAACATCAACGTTTCGACGATGGGCCCATCGTCTTCTTCAGGATACGTAAAAAATAGGGTAACTCACGAGCTATCCAGAATGTACAATAAAAAATGGTGGTGAGGAGTGTTTGTACAGTAGTTGGATGAATTAAAACTCACCATCACTTATGCCTTCGACAGGGTTTGTGACCCATAGTTTTTTTGAATAATGGGAGTAGACTGTAGGGACATGATATAACAGGAGGGTTTGCAAAAACCAACATTATGTAACAGGGATGGTTTGCAAGACCCAAAACGTGCTTTTGCTCTCGCAAACCATCGCTGTTATATCATGTCCCTACTGTCTACTTCCATTATAAAAAAAACTATGGGTTACAAACCCTGTCGAAAGCAGGAGTGGTGGTAAGTTTCAATGCATCTTACTATTATACAAACACTCCTAACCATATCCTGAAGAAGTCGATGGGCCCATCGTTGAAACGTTGTTGCTTTCCTACTACTAACATGTTCCAGGCATTGCCTAGGTGTCTTAATTGAACCACAACCCCAACAATATATTTCATTTGCACAACCTGTAAAAGAATAGACTTCAAAACTCACAAATAAAATCTTAGAATTCAAATACCCAAAAATAATCTACAAGATAGAAGATCCTATATGCTCATCTTGAAACACAAGGAAACATGACAGGGACATGTCAAACTATTTTTCATGGAAAATCATGAAAATATGATGTTTGAGAACAGAAAATTGTTAGGTAAGAATTTTTAACAACTCTGTATAAATACTATTATGTATAGAAATATAAGCTGTATATAAAATAAGTATCATAGTTTAGAATAAGAAGAAGTTTTTTTAAAAAGATTGTAAAAACTGGAAATTAGTGCCTGAAAACAAAGAATGATGGTTGCTACGGGAAAAAAGAAAATAAAGGATTAAAAAAAAAAGAAATTTTGGAAGCCGTGATGAAAATTTGATCACTAAAAATCAACGAAAATACAATAACAACATAAGTATATCTGCTATTAGACAAGTCAAACCGAATCGAGTTCATTGATTGCGCATGATCAACTTATTTGACATTTTCAATTTCATTACCTGAATATTATATACAAATAAAGTAGATATCGCTGGAATAGGTAATTTAAGGATTCTATTGAATAAAAGAACAATCATTTGATTATTTTCTGGACTCATTATTCATCTTTTGATCATATTACAACCTATATTTCCATAAAACAGTATAATGACTTCAAGAAAAACAACTAGATGGCGCAACCGCAATCCACCTTAGCTAGAGATGATCAAGTCTCCATAGGAGTACCGACTGAGCTGGGTAAAAGTAATAAAAGAAAGGTAAATGGTATATTGAATAAGGGTTAGAATATCATAGCCGGAGTTTATTGTTGTGATGAGTATTTGAAAAGCACATAAAAAAAATTAATAAAAAAATAATAATAATCATACATAACAAATAAAATACAATCCAATTATAATAAAATATCATCATAACAATATATATATATATATATATATATATATATATTATATATATATATATATATATATATATATATATATATATATACATGTGATAATCAAGTGAAACATTCAAAATTAATAATAAACAATGTTAAAATTCAATATGAATTCCAATCAACAGATACAGATGAGGATCTGATTAATACTAGGCGAATAAATGTCCCAAATAAGTATACCACGTGCGATTTTTGCATTGAAAGCACATTCTAGCCTCATCAACCATGTCGAGAAGTGCTTAATCCTATCAAACCTTTCAATGGATGATATATAATGTGGGCAACTCTTTGGATCTATGATTCCGCTAGATTACATATATCTGAGTTCTTGTTGCCACTGTTATATTGTTGTATGCCACCAATTAATAATTGTAAAATCGTACTTGGAAGTTTCTTTCATCAGGATAACTTCGAAAATTTGGCCAATCAATAAATTTGTGGTTATAGAATTGCCATATGTAATATGAAATCCTAAAAACAACCAATTAGAACATTTTCATATTCGATAAACATAACAGAATGAAACGATTATAATTTAGTTTTTCTGAGGAGTATGCTTTCTGAGAAGTATGCTTTCTGAGAAGTATTCTTTCAACGATAAATTATTTTTACGTGAGTAAGAAAGAAAGAGGGAGACAGAGAGAGAGAGAGAGAAAGAGAGAGAAAGAGAGAAAGAGAGTAGGACACAGGCTCTTGTGTCAAATTTGCGAGGAAATATAGGTATAATAAACGTAGTCGCCCGTCAAAGCATGTTGTCACTGAGTTACCTGCAGATGATAATAATTTTTTCCCCTTTTTATATATTTGTCCACAAAACGAGTATAATAGATGAGTAACTACATATTTCTTAGCAGAACGAATGAATGGTTGTGGGAATAGGAACTTCTTTTTGGATCTCTCGAAAAAACAGATTCATCCTAAGCTGTTTCTACCACCATATATTTTATTTATGATGCCCAAACGACAATTTTCTTGAAGTCATTCCCTTGGGATAGTTGGTTTGTCAGATAAACTGGTCACATGTAGACAACATTCATCAAATCGGCTCAAAACGATGGCATCCCAATTAAAGAGCGATAAAACCAAACTACCCATCTATGAACATTCAAGATAATGGTATGTGTCTGGATTCCCGGAGCGTTTCTACATCTAATAATATCGGAATGACTCTTTCACCTCATTCCGCTTTATGCCTGAATGTTTCACTCGAGAGTGCTTGGAAGACTACTTGAGATGGAAGAACATTGGAAGTTCTTACCACAATGTCAAACGTTTATCTAATGGGTGGGGGTTGTTTTGTTCTGTTCAATAATCTCCGGGCTAGACATTGTAAAGAATATCAGGAAAGCACTTACCTTTCATTTTCTAAGAATATATGGCATGAGATTTTTAGTGCGGAAAGTTATAGCGAGCTTTTTCCTAACTTTGATTGCTTCTTGTTGTAATCATAAACATTTTATCTCAACCTGGCTCATATTCATCCTTTATCATTTCAATTCGACTTGTTTGTTACTTTTCCTTTTATGTATGTCTACCGATAACTCCGAAAATGATTCGCCTGATATTTTTTCACTTTCCTCTGCAACGAAAAAATGCGATCTTGGTCCCAAATAAAGTTCAATTGGCATCTGATAGAATGTACCAGAAAATGAAAATTTTAATGACATGGATTGTAGTTAAAAACTCATGGATTCCCAAACGCTGAATATATATGGGACAATCGTGTTGTTTGAATACATTGCAAAATATTTAGTTTGACTCTGGACGTTGGGCAGGAATGAAAATACTCCCCTTTCGGGACGAAGCGCAGTAGTTCTGGTCTGGTTGATACACATCAGCCTACAAATTTTCTTGAATAACTTCGACTGAAATCCCTTCTTTGGTCGGTACTTCAAAGCTTGAGAATATGTTGTCCACCAATGACCTTGCTAAAGTGGATGTCTTCTTGTCTGGAATGGCATCGGCTTCTGCCCATTTGCTGAAATAGTTCATGAACAAGGATGTATTTATCGCCATCATCCAGCAATTCAAGTATCTTAGTATTTTTCTTGATAACCATCTCAACCCTTCGAGGCTACTGGTTATCAGTGAAAACCACTAATATCCACCCTATTATTTTCCTACCGGTTTTACGTGGTAATCACGGTGTTGAATGTGTTGCTTACGCACAATTTTCAACCTGCTCGTCGATTGCAACGATTTTGGTCATTTTGGGTTGTATGAAATATCCACACAATATGCCACAAAGAAGTAAAGGAGTATGCTATACAAATTCAAACATATCTTCCAATTACTCAAAATAAATCAAATGAAAATCATATATCACTCGCTTGTAGAATCTCATCTACTCTATGGAATAATAACCTGGGGCAGCATCACAACAAACCACCTTTTCAATCTACAAACAGTACAAAAATTCATCATTAAACGGGCTTACCCTACTGAAAATCTATTTACGAACACAACAACTTTTGATATGAGAAAATTATTCTACCAAATACTCCTCATAAGATAAAATCAGAACAAACACGAACTAATAGAGATTCAACACGAACACTCGTTTCAGAAACAACGCATCTGTCATCCCAAAAACAAACAAAACCATCGCCCAAAGATGTTTCAACTACCTAGGCGTAAAAGCATAGGACCTGCTTCAATGAAAAATATCCACAATATTAATATATTTAAAAAAAAGTCAAAAACTGGATTTTTTTGGAAAAAAGGGAATATATATGTATATATATATATATATATATATATATATATATATATATATATATATACAGTGTGACCCATTCAAAATGGAACCACCCCTGTAAAATACGCATTTTTCAATCAATCTAATTTTTTTTTTATAATTTCAAGCATTGAAAACTGTTTTTTGATACAGATTTTCATAACTTCAGTTTCATTTCCAAGGCACTCTATGGTTTTTTTCTTTGTCAAAAACGGCAAAAGTTTATTAGGCAATTTTTGTTTTCAAATTTGACTACACCACTGGATTTGTAGTCGCTATAAAGAAATACCATCAGGATTTCATAAAAAAATATTGGTTAACAACGAAGTTACAGCAACTTTAATTTTGGAAACAAAGTATTTGATTATAATTTTCATTTAGATTATGGACATATTAAAAATCTGGCAACACTGCCGATACAAAGTAGATCAGTGATTTTTTTTTTATTTCAACGAAAATGACCCCGCATCAAGTGCTTAGAATTATTATCAGGGTGAAACAAACACAAGTTGATTAGAAATCAGATTTTACAATATATATTAATGTCTTTTAGGAACTTCAGCACTTTCTGAAGGTCGTTGTTGAGGATAGATTTGATGTTGACTCCTAGGTTGTTTGAACTTCTTCCTTCGTTGTATAATGGGCATTCTACCAGGATGTGTTTAACTGTGATTTGTGTGGCACAGTTGTGACAGATGGGGCATGGATCCTTATTCATTATATGTTGGTGAGTTAGGAGAGTATGTCCTAACCGGAGACGGTTAATAACGACTTGTTCTCTCCTTCTCGTGGGTTACCAGTGAACTTGTTCAGTGAAAATCCGAAGTCAATAGATAATTCCGTTCTACAGTTACAACTCCTGAAAGTATGGTAATGTGAGCGATTTGGGGTTGAAGCGATATTGTAATAAAAATCTGACTACGCCACTGGATTAGTGACTAAATTACACCTCAACAAATGAGAAATAGTGTGAAAAATATTCGGAAGAGATACGATAAATGTGTTGAATTGAATGGAGGTTTGGTAAAACCCACAAAAATTCAAATATTTAATTTTACATCAATGTTTATGTTAGTTTTAGTTTTTGCCTAATGACGTTTTATTGTTGAATAAATACTTTGAAACTTGTTTCTGTTCATTTCGTTTTCATCGGCTATGGAAGAATGTACTACTGTATAACTTGAAAATGAATTTCAAATTTTCCGTTCTTTTCGAATACACTTATAACCTACACTTGAATTAATGATTTTGAGGAAATATAATTTGAAAATCCAGTGGCCTAGTCAGATTTTTATTACAAAATCGCTTCCACCACAAATCGCTAACATTACCATACTTATAACTGTAGAACGGAATGTAGCTATTGACTTCGGATTTTCACTGTACAAGTTCACTGGTGTTCAACTTTGTATCGATGGTGTTGCCAGATTTTAAGTATGTCTATAATCTAAATATAAATTATAATCAAATAATTTGTTTTCAAAATTGAAGTTGTTGTAACTTCGTTGTTAACCAATATTTTTCCATGAAATTTTGATGGTTCTTATTTATAACGACTACAAATCCAGTGGTGTAGTCAAACTTGAAAACAAAAATTGCCTAATAAACTTTTGCCGGTTCTGAAGTTATGAAGATTTGTGTCAAGATACAGTTTTCGAAGCTAGGTATCAAAAAAAATTTTTTGAGATTGATTATAAAATGCGTATTCTACAGGGGTGGTTCCGTTTCAAATGGGTCACACTGTATATATATATATATATATATATATATATATATATATATATATATATTAATATCTAGCTTCGAAAACTGTATCTTGACACAAATTTTATATATTGTAAAATCTGATTTCTAATCAACTTGTGTTTGTTTCCCCCTGCTAATAATTCTTAGCAGTTGATGCGGGGTCATTTTTGTTGAAATGAAAAATAGAAAAAAGTTCAATGGTGATCTACTTTGTTTCGGCAGTGTTGCCAGATTTTTAATATATAATCTAAATAAATATTATAATCAAATACTTTGTTTCCAAAATTAAAGTTGTTGTAACTTCGTTGTTAACCAAAATTTTTTCATGAAATTTTGATGGTTTCTATTTATAGCGACTACAAATCCAGTGGTGTAGTCAAATTTGAAAACAAAAATTGTCCAATAAACTTTTGCCGTTTTTGACAAGGAAAAAAAACCATAGAGTGCCTTGGAAATAAAACTAAAGGTATGGAAATTTGTATCAAGAAACAGTTTTTAATGCTTGAAATCATGAAAAAAAATTAGATTTATTGGAAAATGCGTATTTTACAGGGGTGGTTCCAGTTCAAATGGGTCAAACTGTATAAATATATATATATATATATATATATATATATATATATATATATATATATATATATATATATATATATATATATATATATATATATATATATATATATATATATATATATATATATATATATATATATATATATATATATATATATATATATACAGTGTGACCCATTTGAAATGGAACCACCCCTGTAGAATACGCATTTTCCAATCATTCTCAAAAATTTTTTTTTCAATATCAACCATAAGAAACTGTATCTTGATACACATTTTCATAACTTCAGTTCCATTTCCAAGGCACTCTATGGTTTTTTTTCTTCGTCAAAAACAGCAAAAGTTTATTAGGCAATTTTTGTTTTGAAATTTGACTACATCACTGGATTTGTAGTCGTTATGAATGAAAACCATGAAAATTTCATGGCAAAATATTGGTTAATAACGAAGTTACAACAACTTTAATTTTGGAAACAAAGTATTTGATTATAATTTTCATTTAGATTATACACATATTTAAAATCTGGCAACACTGCCGATATAAAGTAGAACACCAGTGAATTTGTACAGCTGAAATCCGAAGTCATTCCGTTCTACAGTTATAACTCCTGAAAGTATGGTAATGTGAGCGATTTGTGGTGGGAGCGATTTTGTAATAAAAATCTGACTACGCCACTGGATTTGTGAATTATATTCCCTTAAAATAATTTATTCAATTTTGGGTTATAAGTGTATTCGAAAAAACCAGAAAATTTAAAATTTATTTTCAAGTTATGCAGTCTTCCATAGCCGATAAAAACGAAATGAACCGAATCAAGTTTTAAAGTATCAAAATTATTTATTGAATATCAAAACAGAAAGCAGGACAAAAAATTTACTTTTGAAATTCTGCAAAACTTAATTGAAATAAGCTTTTAGAGAAGGTATCCATAATTTGAGGAAAGGCATAGGTATTGTACTAAATCAATAGTAAGCTGTGATTTAGTACACCACAAATTGCTCACATTACCATACTTTCAGGAGTTATAACTGTAGAACGAAATGAGCTATTGATTTTCACTGTACAAATTCACTGGAGTTCTACTTTGTATCGGCAGTATTGCCAGATTTTGAATATGTCTATAACCTAAATACAAATTATAATCAAATATTTTGTTTCCAAAATTAAAGTTGTTGTAACTTCGTTGTTAACCAATATTTTTCAACGAAATTTCGATGGTTTCCATACATAACGACTACGAATCCAGTGGTGTAGTCGAATTTGAAAACAAAAATTGCCTTATAAACTTTTGCCAAAGAAAAAAAACCATAGAGTGCCTTGGAAATGAAATTAAAGTTATGAGAATGTGTGTCAACATACAGTTCTTGATGCATAATATTATAGAAAAATATTTTTGAGATTGACTGAAAAATGCGTATTCTACATTATAAATGGGTCACACTGTATATATATATATATATATATATATATATATATTTCCTTTTTTCCAGAAAAATCCAGTTTTTGACTGTTTTTAAATGAATTAATATTTTGGATATTTTTCATTGAAGCAGGTTCTATGCTTTTACGCCTAGGTAGCTGAAACATCTTTGGGCGATGGTTTTGTTATTTTTTGGGATGACAGATGCGTTGTTTCTGAAACGAGTGTTGTGTTCGTCTTGAATCTCTATTAGTTCGTGTTTGTTCTGATTTTATCTTATGAGGAGTGTTTGGTAGAATAATTTTCTCATATCAAAAGCTGTTGTGTTCGTGAATAGATTTTCAGTAGGGTAAGCCCGTTTTATGATGAATTTTTGTAACTGTTTGTAGATTGAAAAAGTGGTTTGTTGTGGTGCTGCCCCAGGTTATTATTCCATAGAGTATATGAGATTCCACAAGCGAGTGATATATGATTTTCATTTGATTTATTTCGAGTAATTGGGAGATATGTTTGAATGTGTATAGCATACTCCTCAACTTCTTTGTGGCATATTGTGTGGATATTTCATTCAACCCAAAATGACCAAAAATTGTTGCAATCGACAAGCAGATTGAAAATTGTGCGTAGGCAACACATTAAACACCGTGATTACCACGTAAAACTCTGAAAATGATCTCCAAGTTGATTACCCTTTCAAATCCGTAGCATTTCGGAAAGTAGAACGATGATATGAAAAACGATGTGAAAATTATTGAAGCATTTTTCAAAATACACCTCACATGAAGAGAAATAATTTTTTCAAGTGATCAGATTTGCCTTATTATTTAAGTTTGACTCCGGGACCAAAGTTTCTGCGTGATACTGAAGAAACGGAAAACTCAGATGTTAAAAGAGTATATGAACACCCTTTCCAAAAACTTTTGAAATTTTTCTTCCAGAAAAGATAGGAAATCCCCAAGAAATAAAAACAATACTGCTACTTTTGTACACTGTAAACCTTCAGGCGGCACTCAAAATAAGACAACTCCAGAAAAGTTTTTCCAGTAGATGACGCGGAAAGAGTTGCGATCTTGGAGGAAAGACACTTAATATTCATGAACATCAGTCTTCTCTGCATAATACCTACTTTTTAACGTGTTCCGGTATGTTTGTTGTGCCGAGATAGTCAGCCTCAAGAGTATATATCCATGAGAAGTTTCTGAATGCAAATGGCACGACCGACTTGTAGCGTATTTTGTAGCTTCTCTCGCCCTTACTCTTCACATGCAGGATTTACGTGCTTGTTCAGCATAGAAATATATTTATCTGAGCTCGAAAAAAGGCATAATTCGGATTTTCTGTCACGTTGACTTGATGATGTTTCCTTTCAGCGTACAATATCAATCTCTGGATTTTCTGTGAATTTTTGTCCTCGAGAAACTGGTCAAACCGAGTGTCTATATCAAATACTGAATGGAAACCATATTTTGACATATCGGTTACTTTTCCAGTACTCCATCTTTTGAACTCCAAATGGAATATCTTGTATATATTTGGAGTCTTTGGGAAATTCTGAGTCCGATGGAAATAATTTTTTCACTTTTTAATGCCACATGATTTTCCAGTAGATTTTATTATTGTATCCTTGCTTCGAATGAAACAACGAAAATAAGCAGTCTAGCGGCTCAGTTCTACCTGTAAGAGGCTTCTTGATAGAAATTCCACAGTTCACTAGAACCTCAAATACAATGTTTTACAAACTTGTGAAAGCAAAACGATATTATGGTACTTTAGTACCAAATAAATGAATAATTTCAGAACTTCAGTTGTATCCAACTTTATGAACGAAATGACGGAATGTGTTCATATTTTTCTTCATTACTGTCAGAAATTTCTGAATATTGAAAATGAAAATATTCTCAATTAAATATTGCATAGTCTTAATCAAGGCTGGAAACATTTTAAAACAAATCTTTTCCCCAAATATTTCGAAATATTCAAAATAAAAAGATAATTCTATTTTAAATTAGGAACATTCATTTTCGGTTAAACCAAAAGTGCTGAAATGTGACTGATGTGTCAAAATGTACTTCGTATGCTGTACATCGAACCCACAAATTTTGTTTCAATACAACAGCAAAAGTTAATATAGCCCACGATCAATGTATGGCAACTAGTAAATCAACACTTTAGAGCAGCCTATTACGACAAATAAAATGGTTACTTACTAAAGGATTTTCATTCATTCAGTAGGTACAAAAAGTCTTCATCAACTGCAACTGGACGATATACGTTTTCTATGGCCAAGTAGAAAGCAACTGTTTTCACCCAACTGCACACATTTTTTTTAACATCACCACACCACTGTGAAAATCATATCACAGTATTTTTTCGATGTAATTTCAAGTATATTTGATGGTAACTATCACTGATATTAGTTTAATGAAACCGAATACATTATCGAGCTCTGTAGGGGTCGACAATATGTTGACACACTAGTATCTCAGTTGGTACATACCATTTTCATCAAAATGTAATATGTATCAGAACTTGAATTTTGTTAAACATTAAAATCCGGCTAGATATTTTGTTTTTCCAGAAAACTCACCTGGAAGAACATATTAGAGAACCAAATCACAAGTTTTATAGAAATGATCGAATTGGATGTGAGTGTGGTGTTGCTATTCTGGTAAAATGATGTCTTATCATTGCTGACTTGGCATTCCTAATGACGAAATAAATGGAACCGAGGCTGTAGAAATATATAGTTCTGTTTATAATCCTCTAATGTTTTTCTCAGGTGATCTCAATCCAAAGTTACATTCACTGGAGTCGAGTGACCAGTCACAGTGGATGTGTTCTGTAGGATTATTGTGATAGGCTTGATAATGGAGTTCTCGCACCAAATGAACCGACTTGATGTTCATGACGAAGATTTGACTTGTGAATGGAACATATTCATCTTCACTGGGTTGGATGAATCACAACCCAGTCTTCATCATCATTCATCGTCCTCTACCTCAAATAAGTCACTTCGGTTTCAGGGTAAATTAGGTGAAATCCACAAAATTTCTTGAGTGGGTCTATTGTATTCTTGAGAGAGTTGAGATTCTACTTCATTTATAGGATCCCACAGCACACTAAAATTCCCAAAGAAATTGATCTGGAGGACTCTACCTTCAGGAAACATAATTCACCGATATATTGGAAATATATGAACGCAACATTTCATAGGGGATCGAAACAGCTCGGAGATAAATAAACAATCAAGTGGGATGAATCTTGGAAAAAATTGAAAACCCCAACGAAAGGTACAAAACTTCGAAAAATATCAAAAACAAATGGATTGACTACCCCCTCTCAGAAGCAATATTGACAACTATATTCTGTAGTCCATATACTAGTGACACAAAAATAAGATATAACTATGTGTGCATCTCCCTCTATGCTGATGATACAGCGTTACTGGCTAGTTCAACTAACCATCAAATAGGGGTCGTTTACTTGCAAAATGCAATGAACGAACTCCAGGAATGGACTTAAAAGTGGAGTTGAATACGGACAGAGCTCAGGAGATTTCATTTCAGGTCAGGTACTTGGGTATCACCATGGATCGGTGGCTCTCTCCTCTTAGAGAGCACATATAGTTCTCTATATGCGAAGTCAAGACGAATATTGATAGGAGAGTAAATGTTTTACATGACGGCCAATCAATAAAGATTTTCTGCTCTATTGATTCTGTGACGAAAATACTACCAGGAAACCGCAAGTGCCATCATACGAAAGTTTCGTAGTTACATGTTATGTTATGTTTTCGGGCTGGTGGGATTGACGAGAGTCTCATCAATATGAGGTCAAGCACGGCTTGGCGCGACCATCACTTGAATGGGTGACCATCTGCCAGGAAAGACTCGCGTTAAGAAAAAACGAATAACTGAAGTGTAGTAGCATATTCACAGCTGCAAGCATTATTTCGATGAGCACAAGATATGGCGATAGATATGCCGTCCTTTGAGGGAACGTTAAGATGCCGGTACCAAAATCATGGATTACGAGGTCGTTGAAGATCCCTGGTTGGAAACACCAGAGGATTCCGCTAAAATTTCCGGTTGAGGAAAGAGCTAATCACCAACGTGATTGGCTCTTGTCGCAGAAACATGCCGACATTGAAGAGAGAATATTTTTCTGATTTGTTTGAAAATAATGGACAGGGTATTCATAACATTAGATATGGAATCATCTGCGACTCAAAGATAAACTTTAGTCACTAATCTTCAATCGTTCAAGATTACCTCTTGTGGGGTTTTCATGTTGAGAAGAAAAACTTTCCCAATACAGTAGAACCTCTATTAACCGTCACCCTCGGGACCGGGACATAAATTTCGTTATAAACGGGTACAGTAACTTGATCTCAAATGGTTTAGGATTGAAATTAAACCGTGTTCAAGTGAATAATACATATTTATATTTGAATCACAATACCACACAATTGAAACGGCACTATGAAATACTGATCTGCACTCGTCAGTCGCTATTAAGTAACTGAAACAATAGATAATATCTCAGTTCGCGGATGACGGATGAGAGAGTGGCGGTTAAAAGAGTGACGGTTGATCGAGGTTCCAATGTATTCAATATCCAATTCGTCCGGTCTTTCTGCTGAGCGTGAAATCGTGAACTAGATTTTCCTCGACAAAAATGAATTGAAGGCCTAGTGAATGCGATGCCGGTCTTTCATCAATGTTACAAAATATTTCTGATGAGTACTCCTTTTTGGAAAACATTTGTCTTCACCTTGTTAATCTATATGAGTTCTTGATTGAGACTGCAATAGCAAATCAAATTTTTACTTTTTGGTTTTTCTTTTGAGATAGGGTCTTTTCAAAATATCAATCAGGTGTAGTTCAATGTCCAGCGTGGCCATAGCCGAGAAAGTAGTTGTTTTGTTAGATATCCAATAGTTTTATTTGATATGAACTGGGGATTTGTTACTTTTTATTTGCTTGTTTCATTTGGAATTTAAAATGCTGTTTTTTTCTCTGTCCAATCATTTTCTTTCTTCATTCTCACCCCCTTCCAATGGTCGCAGTGCGAGTCGCCGCATTTCTAGTAAAAAAATACTTTTTGCAATATAATGAAAGAAAAGGCAATTGGTATATAATTCAGTTTTTCTAGTTCTGTGAAGTGAATTTTTAAATTAGATGTACACGCCCTTCTGCCTATAATTCGCTGCCACACTGCTAGGACCACAGGTAAATTGGTCTCGAATTTGGGCTTACATTATCAGAAAATTCATAGTTAAGCTGTGGTAATTCGAATTTCATTTGTTCACGAGATCATAGAGTCCGCGATTTCGTCCGCTTAGTATTTGTATTTTTTCCTGTTTTTCTTGGTATTGTTTCATCTAGCTTATGCCTGTGGCTTCGCCCGCTCCACGTTATCTGGTTATACCGTTATCCCTCTTCCCGTTATCTCGTTATATCTGATAGAAAAAGTAATGTTTACTATAACAAATTCACTAACTCCTTCACCCCTTTAGAAATAATACTCAAATGTGGTTGAACATGATTTCTTTATTTGTAACAGAAAATCGAAACACCCATTTTCATGACCTATCATGACCCTAACTTAAGAACTAACGGAACCCCCATACAAATTTTCATCCTCCATCGTGAGTATACCTTTATAGTAAAAACACGCAAAAAGTGGCTCTCTGTGATAAAAGTGAAAAGTGTTGACTACAAATTAAAAAAATCCACCAACTTCTGCCAGTGAGTCTATCGTTTTACAAACTATCCACAGAAATATTCGAACAAGTGAGCCGAACAAAAAAGTCTCTCTGATAAAGAAACCCAAAGGAAATACGATATGAAGCAGGAGATACACTCAACAAAGAGAACACCAAATCGAAACAATGAATGATGCTGCAGTTAGACAAATCCTATACGAGATCTAGAAGAGCAAGGACGAACTCAAGAATACAATAATTGCGAGTGAGACTCGTCTACAATCGAAAATTGAAAATCTAAATAGCAAAATCAATCTAGAAGTAGAAAACAGTGCTCTGAAAAACAAGTTGAGAATCTTTGGAAGAGATAATAAACTCAGCAATATCATCATTTTTGGACTCAATAAAACAAACGAAGAAATGGAAGCAAATACGATTGCAGATGAACTGAAGAAGCTATTAGAAATTGAACTTTCTGAAAGAGATATAAATAACACAAACTGTCTTGGAAAAACGAATAACTGCCCAGTCAAAGTGGAATTCATTTCTCACCTAAAAAAGAAGCAGATCCCTTAAAACGCTGCAAAACTGAAAAGAACCAAAATGACTTTTTCTAATGACTTAACCATCAAACAACGGGGATATTTTGGAACACTAAGACACCACCAGGCTTATGAAAAACAAAATGGAAAAGACTGTTACTTAAAAGACAGTAAACTAATAATCAATGGGAATAATACCACCACAATACCACCCCGTCTCATGTGGCATTACAATTCGGCCGACTGGGAAGGTCTTCGTATGTTTTTCTCAGCGTTTCCATGGAAGAGAGTTTGTTTCTCTTCAGTAGATCCAACACGATGTGCTGAGACAATTTCTGAAATCATCATGTTGGGGATGCAAACCTACATACCGAATACCGAAAGAAGAACATCATCCGATAAGACCTGGTTTAACAGAAACTGCTCTAGAGCTGTGGCTTCCAAACAGGCAGCGTACCATCGATGGCTAAAAAATCCGGGCCCTGAGACCAGAGCAGCATATGTCGAGGCTAGAGGCATATGCAAAGAGACAATAGAATGCTCAAAAGATGCCCACAATGCCAAAATAAGATCAAAACTTGCTGAATGTCCTAACGGATCCCGTTCATTTTGGTCTTTCGCCAAAGCTGTGGGAAGAAACTTCACTTCCAGCTCATTTCCTCCTCTAACCAAAGAAGATGGAACACTAGCAACGACTGCCCAGGAAAAAGCCAATATCTTTGCGCACCTATTTGCTGGGAATTCCACTCTGGATTCATCGGAAAACAACCCCCGAACATTACACCTATTGACAGTCACATGCCCGAGATCACCTTTCGCCAACGTACTATCAGAAAGATTTTGCTGGGTCTCAACACCAACAAAGCCTGTGGATCTGACGGAATCCCGCCGATTGTTCTCAAGAAATGTGCCCCCGAACTAACACCTGTTCTTTGCAAGTTGTTCAACCACTCTTGCAATTTGGGGGTATTTCCGTCCAATTGGAAAATTGCAAGAGTACAGCCAGTCCCTAAAAAAGGCGAAAAGGCTCTACCTAGCAACTACAGACCTATCGCACTGCTATCTATTATTTCAAAGGTCATGGAAAAAGCCATCAACATCGAGCTCATGAAATATCTGGAAGACTCAGGAATTGTCAACGATAGGCAATATGGCTTCCGCCATCAGAGATCAACTGGTGACCTGCTCGCTTGCGTCTCACATATATGGCAGCTATCTATTGAAAAGTATGGAGAAGCTTTAGCTGTGGCATTGGATATCTCCAAGGCGTTCGATCGAGTTTGGCACCAGGGACTCCTCGCCAAGCTTCCGTCTTATGGCTTGCCCCCTCAGCTGTGTTCTCTGCTTGCTAGTTTTCTCTCAAACAGGTCTCTCCATGCAGTGGTCGATGGAGTTTCATCTGACACTCTGCTCATAAATGCTGGTGTTCCGCAAGGATCTATTCTCGCACCAACACTATTTCTACTTCACATCAACGACCTGTTGAGGGCAACTTCATGTCCAGTACACAGCTTTGCCGATGATAGTACCCTCCATACCGCTTTCTCTTCCAGGGCCCCTATATCAGCCCGTGAAACCAGAAATGAACGAGGAAGAAATGTTAATAATATAAATATGGACTTAGCAACAATTCTCGAGTGGGGATCTAATAACTTGGTAGAATTCAATGCAAACAAAACACAAGCATGTCTTTTCTCTAGAAAAGCCGATCTCACTGTGCCTAACATAACTTTGTCAGGAGTAACCATACCACTGAAGTCATCCATATCGATGCTTTGTATTATTATCAGCAATAACCTTTCCTGGGAAAATCACGTGAGGTCCATTGCCTGAAGTGCATCCCAAAAACTTGGTTTTTCGTTTCGTGCCAAGAGCTATTTCACCCCCACTCAGCTGCTTATGATCTATAAGGCACAGATCCGACCTGTCCTGGAATACTGTTCCCATATTTGGAGCGCGGCACCTAAACATATCCTGAGGCTATTGGATTCTGTCCAAAAAAGGGCAATTCGTCTCGTCGGTGATGCCTCGCTTACAAACCCGCTCACTTGTCTGGAACACCGTAGAAAAGTTGGCGATTTGTCTCTATTTTATAGATATTTTCATGGGCGATGCTCTTCTGAAATATCAACAATCGTTCCTGCTTTGGCAGTCTCTTCGAGACTAACCCGTCAAGTTCAGTCATCACACCCCTTCGTGGTCACTTTGGAGACCTGCAGAACATCACTTTCCAAAGACTCGTTCATCCAACGAACAGCGAGGCTTTGGAACTCATTGCCTAGGGAGGTATTCCCCGAGGCATACAACCTCCAGAAATTTAAGAAGAACACCAACTCCTACCTCCTTTCCCTTGGTTCCCACGATGTTCTCTGAACATTACAGGATATCCCTTTTCGTGGGAACCATAACATAAAAAAAATTAATAATAATATTCAGTATATGAATTGGAAAGAAATGGGATAGAAGAATCCAAAATAATCAAAGGAAACAGTCTACCAGCCACTCCAACACACAATCTCATCAGAAAATACGATTCAGTAGAGGAATTGAACTACATCGAGAAACTGGCCATCCGAAATTTCCAAAAGGAAATAAGAAAGGAAAACTCTATTCAAAAAACCCATCCTCAATCAAACTTCGCTCCAACTCATCATCGACACATACGAAGAGAGGAAAGTAACAACAAATCCCAAACGCTCCAACAGTTTTGTTGAATCGAAAATGGATGATTACATCAGGAACTTCAAAGATGAGTCGATTGAAACCAAGGTAATGGAAAATATATCAGTATAACAAAAATTTCAATATAAGTTTGTTTTTGATGGATATAAGAAGTGCCAGGAAGAACATGGACGCATTGAATTGATTACTACATCAGATAGAAACAGAATATGATTTCATAGTACCCACAGAAACGAGACAAACTGCTGACATTTCTATATTCTCAAAACCGGGATACGTCCATATTTATAACGAAGGTACAATCAACCAAAAGGACGGGGTTCTAATTTTTTCTGAAGACAATATTAAATGTACATCTTCTGTTGTGTCATTAAAAGAGTTCAATATTATAGAAATTACTGCAAACATAAATAAATATAAAATACTGATAAGCTCCATGTACAGACCCCCATCTACATGCGGAAAACATTTTTTTGAAAACTTCTCAACTTACGTTGAAAAAAATAAAAAAAATGATGATCTCCAAATTATTGCTGGAGATTCCAACATTAACATTCTAGACACAAGCAAGACCCATGATTATTTGAATATGCTCGGAGAATCAAATTTTGTTAGTGCAATTAACGAAAATACAAGGGTAGGGTGCAATGAAAAACCGTGCATATTTCTATTAGGCAGAAATCTTCCTAAAAAATTGAAATAATATCATCGGTACTCGAATCTGACATAATGATAAAAAAACTCAGACCAATGATATACAGATTCAAATTCCTATCAAACCACTTCTGAATTTACTGGAAACATTATACTTCTCTCTAGTTGAAAGCCATCTAACGTATGGTATTATAGCCTGGGGAGCAACTTCAACTAATTTCAAGGAATAACCTGGAGAAAATATATATAAAGTATATACTGAAAGTTATTTACAAAAAACTTTGCCAATACTCAACATATATTTTATACAGTGAAACTCGAATTTTCGACATCAACCAGCTCTATACTAGAATTATTTTATTGAAACAACACAAAGATAGGAATACTTCAAAGCATACTGACCATGTGTACAACACCAGACATAACACCGATAGAAGGATGATTGTAAAAAAGCTATAGGCTTGAGTTGTTTCACTTACCTTGGTTCCAAATTATATAACAAATCACCCAACGTAATCAAAAGATTGAACTCGCTCAACATGTATAAGAATAAAATAAAAAAATGGGTCCAATCCATTCCTAGAAAAGACATACACCAATTTATAAATAGCCAAAACACCACCTTTCTCCTAAAAACTCCATCTTCATAACTTTCTGCGCCCCCCCCCCCCAAAAAAAAAATGCAACTGTCACCATAATATGTGATTACGCGGTGTGGATCAATGTTACAGTGTTTCCCATGCACAAGGCTTCTTTTATGGGATTACACTATCATGTATTCATTAATTTCATTCACTTTCCAATTTTTATTTTTGTAGCATTGTATGGTTTGAATATTGATTGCAGTAGATAAAGGTAACATAAAATCATTAAAAATATTTTATTTTTATTTTATTTAAGTGATTACTTACTCTGCACACAGCCATTAGGCTTTGCAGATTCCTTTTGTTTATTTGCTACTTTGTTTATGTATCTTGTCTATTATTGTGGAAATAAACGTAATTATTATTATTATTTGGGTTTTGAATTTCTCAAAACACTGAGACATGTATTTCTTTATTCGTGACAAGGGCCTCAAATAACAATGTTTATGACTTTTACTTGAAAACGAACGGAACTCCAATACAAACTTCCACCCCCCGTTTCACTCTTTTAGGGGTAAAATTTCTAAAAACACTGAGACATGTATTTCTTTATTCGTGACAAGGGCTTCAAATATCAATTGTATGACTTATTGAAACAACGGAACCCCATACAACTTTCACCCCCAATTCACTTTTTAGGGTTAATTTCTGAAAACACTGAAACACGTATTTCTTTATTTGTAACAAAAACTGCGATTACCAATTTAAATGACCCTAACTTAAAAACTAACGGAACTCCCATAGAAACTTTCACCGTCCCATATCTCCACTTTGGGGTTGAATTTTCAAAAAAATGTAAACACTTTATTTTATTTATTTATTTCTTTATTTGGAGCATAGACATAAAATACCAATTTTTATGAACCCAACTTGTAGAAACTAACGGTACTCTTATACAAACCTTCAACCTCGTTAGGGTCGCATTTTCAAAAACCCTGAAATATGTGTTCCTTTAATTGAAGAAAAGCCCAAATAACAATTTCCTTTCTCAATTGAATATTGAATTAAAAAAAAATGTCAATTGAAAAATCCACGATAAAAATAAAGTTATTTTTCGTGAATGTCTAATATAAAACAATAACTTCCACGCTGGACATTGAACTACATCTGATAGATATTCCGAAAAGACCCTATTTGAGAAGAAAAAATCTAAGATTGAAAATTTTCATTTTTATTCAGATAGTTATTTGATTTTCCATTCCAGTTTTGAATAACTATCTGAATAAAAATGCAAATTTTCAATTTCAGATTTTTGCTCTTGAGTTTGGGTCCTTTCAGAATATCTATCAGATGTACTTCAATGTCCAGCGTGGCTTTAGCCGGGAAAGGAATTGTTTTCTGTTAGACATTCACAAAAGAATATCATTTTCAACTTGGATTTTTCAATTGACAGATTTTTTTCAATTCAATATCCAATTGAGAATGTTTTCCTTTTCAACATGAATACCCCACAAGCTTGATGAACGATGGAAGTTTATCTCTCAGTCGCAGATGATTCCACATATGATTTTTTGAACATCCTGTTCATATTGTCAATCAAATCAACAATTTCCATGACTTTAACTTGGTACGTTCACTCCCCTTCTGACCCTCTTTTCACCTCTTTAGGGATGGAATATCCTTTTTAATTGTTACCCATGTCATCATATTTCAGCTCTTCAGATCCAACGGTTTGATCTGAACGTTGACCGTAAGTCAGTGAATCAGTCAGGACATGTAATAATATATGTATAGATACCAAGGACGATGATTTACCATCAATTCAAACTGTCACTTTGGCCAATATCAGACCCCAAAGTTCAATATCGTACTAGAAATGCTATATCAATAGAGAATAATGAAGAAATGAAATATATGTGAGAAATATATGGGTTATAACGAAATTTTTAGACAAATCGGAGGCTGCAATCAAATGAAATGAAATTGGGCACAAAAACACTTTGCGCTAATACCTCCGCGGAGTACCAAGATGGGCCAAATCGGCTGTGTGGTTTCAAAATGGTAGCAGTTAGAGGACTGAGATAATTCTCAACATTTGTTTTTTCATACCAATATTGGCAAACTGTCGTTGATCGAGTTTTTTGAGCTCCACAAATTTGGTTCAAGAAATGTATCTCTAAGAGAAAATCGCTGGCAATTACTATTGGTATTTTTCAATGAGCTCATAATTTTTGTTTGCCCCCTCTGCTCCTTTCATTTAAGTTATGTGCGTTTGTGTTAATTAGATGCTAAACATCTTATTTTTTTCCGACACATAACCCATCAGTCCCTCTTTCTAGAATGAAATGTGAGAGAACAAGCTAATCTGTATCAAACGAACAACCCATATATGTCAGGTCAGAACGTCATTGTACTAACTCGCCTAGAGTCAAAATAATTTGCCGCTCGTCTCTGAACGTCACCCGTGGCAATTGCCTCTTCTGTTTTCCTAGATCCGGCACTGCCTTGGAATTAAATGGTCTCGATAAAAATGATTAATAGTAGGTCTTCGAAAACTACCCTCACAAAATTTATTGTTACTCCGAGAGATTGGGCACTCTACTGCTATAGAATATACCGCAACATTGGTCAATGGTGATAATAAAACGTCTTGAGGAATATGACACCTAACACAGTTGGATTTAAATAACATATGAAGATATGCACGATTGCTAAATGTTGCAGAAACTGACAATAAAACTGAAACTTCAACCCATTCGAACAATCCCTCAGAGATGTATATTTTAAATGTTGGTCCAGATACCAGTAAGAAGTGAATAATGATATTTCGGATATTTTTGCAAAAATGGAAAAGAGGTACCTAATACTGAATTCAGTTTCAAAGTAACGGTTGCTAAAATATACAGGATGATTTACATAAGTACATGAGTTTTTCAACTTGTAGTCGGATTACAAACTTAACAATCAGCCATTCTATCTGATATATGTCCAGCCTTCCAGCTATACAGGGTGTGCCAAAACTCGATATCAAACTTCCCATTCCAAATAGAAACGTACAATGTTTCGAATAGTTGGACTGACTTTCCAAATCTGAGTATGAACAATCCGAGCTATATAAACTCATCTCAGATAGCTTTTGAATAATTTGAAGAAAAACAGCTGAAGTCGCACATGCGAAAATATAATGGAAAAACAAATCAGATCTTACGTTGACCAACATAATATGTTACCATTAAAATAATCTGGTGTAAGAAGCGGCTACAGTTGCGCTGGAGCAACATTGAAACTAGTCGATGATATAATCAGAGCTCTCGATGAAAACAAAGTAACGATTTTGATATTATTAGACTACACGAGAGCATTCGATATTTTGTAATCAGTGATATAGTAGTAGAATCATCCTATTTCCTTGATAAAAGACAAAATATTATTCTAAGCGATACACATCGAATTGGCCGGAAACAAATTCGAAGCAGCATTTTAGGACCTTTGTTTCAAACCCTTCACACATCCACTTGAGAAATTAAAATTCTGCAACTACCATTTATACGCAGATGACTCTCAGATATATTTCTCCTTCGGTCCACCAAATTTCGCAGAGGCAGCAAACTGTATCAATTGTGACACAGACCATATATTGGAACTCAAACCCAACAAGTCAGCTGCGATGATATTTGGGACCGAAAGTCTCATTCTTAAAATGTAGTGGTTATTATGCACTCTTAGCTCAGATTAACATGTAACTTATCAACTCAAAACTCAGAACTTATATATCTCTGAAACTCATATATCCGCAAAGAAAATTCTCAAGCAATGAGATTCACTAGTTGCATCCATCTCCAATGACTGCGATGTGGTCTACCATAACTGTTTAGATATCAATGACATGAGGCGCATACAGAAACTACAAAATTCCTGTACTGGACTAATTTTAGTTATAAAAAGTACATTCAGAATTTCTCCCAAACTAAAAGATTTAAACTGGCTCAACATGAGCAACCGCAGGTGTCTACACACAGCCCGCACAATGATAATACATCCAATACAACTTATATGAACACATGGATAGATAGATAGATAAATAATTTCATTGAATTAATGTTACATTACAGGGTAAATGCTATTCTTCAACGGAATGACATTGCACCTAACTTCTGGAAAAGTTGTAGTGTGCCTGACTGGTAGATTTAAGTAGCAAGTAGATTAACTAATCAGTATTATTTTTACATGAACACACCTATCTTGAGTTAACAGTCATAGTTAAGAGAGGGCAAAATATAGAAAAGGATGTACATAGTGATATAATAACAGTAAAGAGAGAGCAAATTATAGGAATTCATAATCATAATAATAATAACCTATACTCATAATATACAAATTTAAAAATATGAAGTGAACAGATCAATGAGTGAAAAGATTCCAACAGGGTGTTTTTTTGGCGTGCATGACATTTTGTTATTTCTGAGTTTGCTATAAGTTTTCCGTCATAGAATGAACTTGAAGGTTTCTCTGTTAACGAGTATAAAGTTCTTCACTTTATTGCAAAATTGTTTGAATTTTTTTATACTTTTTGTGTTAAGAGAGGCAATTGAAAATTTTTGGTCCAGTTGTACAGATAAATTTTTGAAGTAGGGTTCTTTTAGTTTGGGGTGTTTTTATGTTGTTTCTTCTTCTTATGTTGTAATTGTGTTTATTTATGTTTTTCTCAGTCTTCTCAGTCTTTCTGTTGAATATTAAGTATGGCTATCCCATTTTAGTGTATTGTTCATTATTATGCCTAGATATTTTGTATTTTCAGTTTTTTCTATAGTTCTTTGACATTTACAAGGATTCATTGCACAGTTGGAGTGATATTTCAACGTGGGGAAGTCAGGCTGATTTACGATACTATTTGAGAAGGTCATAAATTTGGTTTTGTTGAAATTCAAGCTTAGTAGATTACTGTCTAGCCAGCACTTGATTTTGTATAGGCCTGCTTCTGCCTGTTATTTTCCAAGTGTGACTTGTGAAGAGTAGCACAGTATCATCGGCGTATGATATGATATCGCCCGGAATATTTACTTTCAACATATCGTTAATATAAAGTAGAGAAAGCTGAGGACCAAGAACTGTTCCTTGGGGAATACCAAATTTTATTTGCTGATTTTCGCTGAAATAGTCATTTATTTTGACCATTTGCGTACAGTCAGTTAGATAGTCCTTAAAAAGCTCATATACAATCCCGAGGATACCGTAGGATTAAAGTTTTTTCAAAAGCATTTTATGAGATATGCTGTCGAATGCTTTCGTCAAATCTATGAATATTCCTATAACTTCTTTATTATTTTCTAGATATTCATGGTTTTTTTTTAAAGGAACAGACTCCTCTGTGGAAAGTTTTCCCTGAAGCCGAATTGACGAGATGATATTATGTTATTTTTAGTTAGGTATTTATTTAATCTGGAAACTATACATTTTTTAATATTTTAGCCGTTATCGATATAACTGAGGTTAGTCTGTAATTCTTGGGGTCACCTTTATCTCCATTCTTGTGAACGGGGGTTATGACTGCTTGCTTCAGTGCAGTTGGGAATTTTCCGGAGGTGAATATAATATTTATTAAGGGAGCTCATATCACTATGTTTTCTCTGATTTCCTTGATTGTTTCGGTATATAGTTGGTCCGTACCACAGGGAAGTTTATTTTTGAGTTTTTTTATTATGTTTGAGATTTCGTCCGTGGTTACTGGGTCTAGGTACATAGAGTGCATTTGATTGTTTCCTATGCGGAAGGTATCTATGAGGTCTGTATGTTTGTCTTTTTTGTATGAGTTCTGCCATTTTCTTCCCAACTGTCGCAAAATGTTTGTTGAAAATATTCGCTACTTCGTTTGGTTTTGATGTTATTATATTTTGATCATTATACAATTCTAAATTTTCCAGGTTCAGGTTTCCAGTATTTTCTATTATTTTCCATATGGCTTTCGTATCGTTTTCTGCATTGATCAATTTGTTTATATAGTAATTTTCTTTCGTTTTCGCTAATAGTTTTGTTAAGTGATTTCGAACCCCAAGTGTTTCGACCTAGTGATCAGTTCCACCAAAAAAACATTCAAAACACTCATTTCACGACCAAAATGACACCAATGAAACATTCGCATAAAGAATCTGATGAAATGGACTGAAATGAAGCAAATGTGCACTTTCCTGACCTCCTTCTTCCTAATGACATGACTTTTCTCAACCAGAGGCCTTGGTGGAAGATCAGATGCGTGGTAACTTAGCAATCTGATCCCAAGGACAATTGCTCATCACCAGATTCATATATATTTTTCTTTTATTGAAATATGGTGTACAATAAACGTATTGTTATTATAAGAAACGAGAAGTATAATAAAATCATTTTTTTTAAATTGATGAATAAACCAATTTGTGAAGCAGTTTGAGGAGGTCAATGGTACTTTTTATTTTTAACCGACCAAACCAAAAAGGAGGAAGTTCTCTATTCGACACGTATTTTTTTTTATGTATGATCACGCACAACTTTTCACAGAGGGGTTCGATTCCGATGTTTTTTTTTTTCATTGGATAGGGTGTACTCCGAAGTTGGTCTCATTCCAATTTGAACAACAAAATCCATCCATAAGGGTAGCAAAATGAAGGATATTGATCGTTCACCTTCTGAATTTTGGCCCGTTAACCGATTCTATCAGACATAACTTTGAAGTGGGTTTTCCGATTTTGATGATTCTCCTTTCATTAGGATGGGTATACCTCATAGTTGATCATATTTTAGTTTGGAATGAAATGATCCACCCCTATGGGTAGAAAAATAGGGGATGATTGATTTTTCACTTGTGAACTTTGGCACACATATGTAGTTGACATTGACAGACCCTCCTACATCCGTCAAAATGATTACATTCTATGGAAGGATGGAATTATATACGTAGTGATGAAGTCAACTAACCAGAACTTTCAAAATTAATTTATATTATATAACAATAAATAGTTAGAATTGAAAATCATATTATTCAGTAGTTAATAGTTGAAGTAAGCTAGGTAAGTAAGTATTTTGGAAGTAATCAAAAATTGAGTGGGTAGTAATTAGTAGATTTCAGCAACAAAAAATTGAAAAATAAAAACTTCTTGACAAAAAATTAAACCGACGAAAAAATCAACTGAAAAGCAAAAAATGAAATAAATATTCTTAGTCTAAATGATAATTGTGCTCCTAAACTGATGTGAGTAACTGATTTCGAGTCGGCGCCAAACAAACTAGCAATTGAATTAGGTAAAGCGTAAAATGATAACAGCGAGATGCACGGCTGCGTTCTGATTACTTCTTTCAATGTAATATGATGATCTTCGATAATTGGTTGTTTGGCGCCGACTCAAAATTAGTTACTCACATTAGTTTAGGAGCTCAATTATCATTTAGACTAAGAAGGCCCATTTTATTCTTGACTTTTCAGTTGATTTTTTCGTCGGTTTAATTTTTTGTTAGAAAGTTTTTTCAATTGGTGGTTTCATTTTGTACCACGGACAATTAATAATCAAATAGCGCAAACAAAAATTGTCAGAACGACAATTTCTGCAAATGGCACCTACTGATTTCTTGAAATCACTTAATAGAAAATGGAATTTTAGGGATGTATCTGGAAAAGGGTGTTGAGTACAATGAGATTAATTGGGATCCCTTTTCTTTCTATGCGGTTGGTGATTTCTCGACGTTCGTAGCTGATCTTCCAGTCCTTTCCCTGAGTTGAAGATGTGGATTACTTCGAGTTGGGTAAGGTAATCAAATTACAATTCTAGAATATTTTTAAGGATATCTTCTAGCCTCAATACGAACAGCATCATTCGAATTGGGTTTCGCATATTCTATAATACAAATTATTCCATAGCACCAAAAACAATATGGGACATACTCAAATCAAATTGTGGTTCATGTTCAATCGAGCACTATTTCCATGGCCTGCATGATCTCCAGGTAATACCTCATCAGATTTCTATATTCGGTTCGCAATGTAGGCCATCTATGAATAGCAATCTATATTTTCAATAACCTGGAACAATTTTCTTTTATGTTTATGGTAAAACGTCTGAATGTTTTTTGGGGAGGTATCGGAATTCTGTTTTCCATATTTCGGGATTTATTTCCCCCTGGGGGTAAAAATTATTAGTTATCTGTTGTTAGAAGGGCAACTTACAAGATTTACCCCGATACGTCACTGCGTTTTTGATATTTTTGAATACCTTTTAATTCCAGTGGGAGAGAAAACCCAAAATATGAAAAACATAATGTTTATGGTATATTTGAAAACGGGGAAATTCCCCGACAAGATGAGGAATTCTTCAATAATTATCAAATAAAGGTGAATTATGTAAAAAAAATTCAGTAATAGCAATAACATTAGAAATACATGTGATGGTTGAAACCGTTATATCAAATGATTTCATCCATTCGATTCAATTTAATTGGTAGTGATATCGCGACCTTGAAGATCCCAACGAAATTCTTATGATTATTACTGAAATATTGCATATAATACGAAATCACCAAGTCTGTAACATATACTATGAGAGAGAATTGAATGTTCCATGTTAATTGCTCTAATTGTCCGTTTATTTAGTGCTAGTGTTGCTATCGAGATTCCATAATTTCAGAATAAAATTCAAGAACACTTTGGAGTTGAAAAAAGGTTATGTTTTCCAAAACCCAACTCCGCGAACTGTAATTTGTCATATTTTGTTCTATTATTTTTTTGCCTTCATTACTTTTTTATTGCTATAGTTGACTGAATGTATCTTACGATGGTGAAGTTAGGTTAGGTTCAGTCCTTTTTCGAATGTTGTCAAAATAACACTAGAAGCCTTGAGAAAAAATTATATTTTTGACAGATTTTTCATGCCTGGATTTCCAGATAACTAGAAATTCTTGGAATATTTTCCTAACTGACAATGTGTAGTGTAATTAACACTTATATCACACTTAGTAAGTTTATTATTTTTTAACGTTATACCATCATCATACATTATCACTCCTACTACCATTTGCACAATCTATTCATCCAATATTCACTAGACCTTACTATACCCCATTCATTTCACCAAGAACTATATGTTCAATTTGGGAATGTTGTTGGGTGAATAAATTATTATATAATTACTAGCGGACCCGACAGACGTTGTCCTGTCCAAATTTCTATGTTGTCCTACCAAATTTTTCTGTTACTTCTTTTTGTCTTTACCCCTTTATCCCGTTTTCATGTTATCCCCTTATCCTGTCACCCGTTTCCAGTTTTTTCCTTATCCCGTTATTCCTGTTATCCCGTTATCCCGTTACCCCTTTATCCCGTTATCCTGTTATCCCATTTCTCCTTCATCCCTTTATCCCGTTATCCTTTATTCCCTTTCTCCTGTCATCCCGTTATCCCGTTATCCCCTTTTCCCGGTTTTTCGTTATCCCGTTATTCCCGTTATACCGTTATTCCGTTTTCCTGTTATCCCGTTTTTATTTATCCCATTATTCCGTTTTTCTGTTATTTCCTTATCCCGTTGTTCCCGTTATCCCGTTATCCCGTTTTCCTGTTATTCCGTTTTCCTGTTTAAAAAAAAATACAAAATAAGGGTTCGATCGTAGAAGAGTGAAAATTGAGAGTAATATGAATTTCTTTATTCCGAGTCATGACAACATAAAAATAAAAATCTTGCCAAAAAAATAGGGGTTGATCGTAGAAGGGTGAAAATTTAGGGTTCTATATATTTTTGAATGCTGTATCATAAAAAAATAAAAACAAAAAATTTCGTCTAGAAAATAAAAAAAAATTAAGGAGTGGACTACCCTTAACATTTAGGGGAAGATTCGTGAATCTAAACCATTAAATCTTAATTTTTTCATACTTTCGACACTTAGTATCTCAGAGGAGATGCATTTTACGACATACCTTCATAGCAACTTTTCACCTCGAAATGAGGTTAGGAATCTGTAGTCGGAGTTTGTCGGTCTTATTCTGACTCATCCTGTAGAGACTGGCAGATCAAAATAAATGACAAATCATCGCAAAGTGTACCCAGACTTTTCTTAAAATCCACAACGTTTGAAAACTATTTGAAATGTAATAAATTTTACAACCGCACGGAAGGAATGTTGTATTGCCTAGCACGTCACTTAGACGATAGGTCCGTTTTTCTATTTTTCAGGTGTTCTTTTGGGTTTTCCCTATTTTTTTTAAACAACCCCTGTATTAAAAAAAACGAAACAAAAAAGAAATTATTCAAATCGGTCAAGCCGTTTTTGAGTTTGAGCGAGACCAACGAACAGCAATTGATTTTTATATATATAGATATTATAATAACTTTAGCCAGTAAGTTGAAATTTTTGTCGCGATGGCTTCGTTAAGCTTTAGGGAATATCACGATATTCCAACTACCCACCTATGGTGAAGCTCTTTGTGATGGTAATACAGCAGTAATACTTCATGTTGAACGGTATCCAGAAAAGCGCCAGCCTAGTTTCTGAAGTTTCGTGGCTATGTGCAGAAGGCTAAAAAAACAAGTTGATGTACACGTAGTGATCGTATACTCGATGCAAAAAAAAAACATTTTGGACATTGTCGCAGATGATAAACAGAAAGTATTCAATCTGTGGCTCTTTTATATTTCTCCATACACTAGCAGCAATCAATTTTCCAAATAATACGCACAAGAAACCATTCTTTGAAATGGAAATTCAACACATGTCAATAAACCTGATAAAATAACAAATCTATTAACGACATCCGACAAAATTCGATGATACAATTAGGAGAATAACTGAATTTCTCAATAGTTGAAACTCTTATCTGTTACCGGTTTCAGCTAACCTCAAACGTAAAGGATCGAGTTATCCCTGTGTTCCATCTACCGCAAAAAATCACCCTGGCAGTATTGCCAGCTGTTTAAAATTTCTTCAAGTTTCACAAGATTGTTATAAAAATTGAAGTTGTTTTTTCATGTATTCAATATTTTTCACTCTACATATCGAACATTATCCCAAAGTGAAAGGAACGCACTATATTCAGAGACATCCTGTATTAAATAAAATATGTGGCATTGGAGTTGTTAGTGATTCAGCATTTCGGAAAAATACTACTACTGCAAAAATATCAGATGTATCGAACTTTCCTATAGCATCAGATATATATTTTTTTTTCGTTGGTTTGGAGACCAATTCTCGTGAAGAATATAGTTTGCGAAATGGATAATTCTACTAATGATATGGTATTCCATATGTTGTAGACTTTTCGGGACACACTGTAATTTCTTGATAGCATCTATGAGTAGTGCATGAAATTATACAACTTTGGAAATGACAAAATGATTCTCGGACGAGTGCTCTCCTGCTCGTGAAAAAGGGTGCCACTAATGGGGGAATCCAGAGATATCGGGACACATGTGTGTCATTACATTCATACCATTAACCCTTATAGGATTGCGAATTGCCTACAGTATGCTGTGTGGTGTCTGCGGAAGATCGTTTAACTGTGATTCAAAATTAATGTTGTACGGGCAACATTGTTCGCTGCATAATTGCCAGATGGGCTAATGGGAAATATAGGTTCTTGTTATATTTCACTAAATGGAGAAGGACGTGTATCAGGTGTTCTGAATTTAGGAACATAAGTTAATAGATACTCCTTTCAAGATATGTGGTGATGGTTTCAGAGGCATGTATACAAAATGGTTATGCTACGGAGGTATTTCTTCCTATTGTTGGAAGATCATTCGAGTTGAAAAATATATCAATCCGACGTAGATGATTTTTTCCTGTTTTTTGTTCTAGGAATAACTATATTGATATATCAGGTAATAACTTTCAAGCATTATAAACATTCTCATTAGAAAAGTTGAATGTTGAAATTTTGAAACCCGGTTTCAGTGGATTGATATCTTTTTCAGTGCACGAAAAAATAGTAGTATTGCATTTTATTTCATTCTCGTGTGGAAAAATGCAAAAATTCCGTTACCACCAAAGAGTTCCGCAAATTAAAATGATACATAGAAAGAATATTCCGAAAGTTTTCATAAATTTGCAAACTTCTACGTTACCTTTTTATGCACGCTTCATTAGCTTCACCTGTATATATGAATGTGTGTAACGGAATCATTGAATTTAATTTTTACCCACTTCCGAATTATTTGAAATTTTGCATACGTATCAAGAATTGATGACTTGGCAATAATTCCATAGCTGTGACCTGGTAGTCTCACCAAGATCGTCAGAGGAAAAAAATACGTCACAAAGATATGGTGAACACGCTGGTTGGTCTCGGCACATTCACCAAAATTTTATAAAAACTGCCATACCATGTGGATGAATCAATCGAAGAGTTTTTCTCTTTTCTAGACTTTTGTAGCAATATGGGTTGAAAAATTCAAAATAAACTTATATTTTGAAAGCCTCAAAAAAAAAACAAGCTTATATAGCAGTGAGAACTAAAAGTAAAAAATAATGAGCATTGAGTAATTGGCCAACAAATTTTCTCCTATATAAAAAAGCGTGAGGCGCTCTTTACTTACTTTTCATGATGTTATTAAGATAACTGCTTTCAAGTAACTTTATTCTTATTATTTCCAACTTTTTAGTCCTCTCGAAAAGGAAAACATTATCAATTGAATATTGAATAGAAATATTTTTCTCTGAATCCACGATAAAAATGAAGTTATTCTTGTGAATATCCAACATAAAACTACTTTTCCGGCTAAAGCCACGCTGGACATTGAACTACATCTGATAGATATTTTGAAAGGACCCTAGAGCTCAAAAGAACAATCAGGAAGTAAAAATTGCATTTTGTTTTCCAGTCTTAATGAAGAACACATATAGATGAATGATATAAAGGAAAATGTTTTCCCAGGGGGAACACTCACTAGAAATCATTTGTAACATCGATGCAAGACTGGCATCGCATTCACTAGGTCTTTGATACAATTTTGTCGACGAAAATCTATTTCACGCTTCCACGATCGTCAGGAAGACCGTATCAATTGAGAAACACATTGTCTAGAAGCAATCTCACTATGCAAAGATGAAAAAATATTAGAAATATTTCTTTCAGGGTGAGACTTTGAAATCAGTATTTTTTTTGACATTGTGACCTGTCATGGAGTATGATGGATTGATTTGTTTAAAAATATAAACAGAGTATTCATAAAATCAGATGTGGAATCATTTGCGACTCAAAGATAAACTTTAGTCACTATCTTCCATCGTTGAAGATAACCTCTCGTGGGGTATTCATGTTGAAACGGAAATCATTCTCAATTGAATATTGAATAGAAATATGTTTCTGTGAATTGAAAAATCCACCATAAAAAGGAAGTTATGAAATGGGTTATGCGTTTTCTTTTAAAAATTTTTATTTAAAAATAAATTTTCATGGGTTGGTTTAATAGGCAATTTTCCTTGATTCTGAAGTGACCGTGGATTGGTCCGTGCGTTGACGAAAACTAACCTAACTTTTCTCAAATTATTTTATTGTGGCTTACAAAAAGTGCGTTTCATCTGTTACGTGAAATGTGAATGATATACATTCAATATAAAATGGGTTATGCATTAATAGACAATTTCCATAGCTTATGTATAATAAAGAGGTTAATTTAAATAGATCGGATCTCTGACTTGTGCTCCTACTCAATATTTATACTTTAATTGTTAATTATGTTTGCATAAATGCTATCGTTTTCATTACTTGTTAATTGATAATTGTTTTCTGATAATTGTTGATTGGAGCTGCACAAATCCACTATACTTGCTACATGTCCTTTTTTAACAATTAATGAATATGTAGCCGCAATTTCGAGGTTAAAACTTTGAAGTGGCAGGTTATAATAGCCCAACGTGTTTGCTCCTTTCAAGGGTATAAGACCTATTGTAATTTTAAGGTTATAGCTTTGAAGTGGTGAGTCATGGGCCTGCGACGTGGGTGCCACTTTCCAGTGGTGGAAAAGTTAATAATTTGGTTCCACTGGGCACTTTATGATGGGAGGACCTTCAGAGTGGTATATTTACACTTTCTGCCACTTCAAAGTTATATTCTGCAAAAGCCGCCATATTTACAGGGATATGCTGGGTCGCCATTATTAGAGAAATGATCGAAATATTCAATAAAGATTTATTTGTCTTCAGCACTGCATCAAATGTGGTAATTTGTTACGTTAGTATTTGTTTCAACTAACCACTGTTATACACTGTTATGCAAACTTCAAATGGCGTTTAGCAACGTGCGAACACCCAACATTCGCTCTCGGAGACGTTTATGGTCCAAGCGCTGTTGCCGCTTTGTGTATCAAGGTATTGAATTCACTGAATGTATTTTTTTTTGCTAGAAAAAATGAAACTATTTAGTCAGTCAAACATAAATCTGGCAAATCAAAATGTTTATGGACAAGGCGCCATCCGAATGCGGAATATAAAGATGATGTCCACTAAAGCTATTTATGTACGTGCTGTATATACATAAGCTTCCCAAATAAATACAAGGAGAATGCCACACATATTTTCTGCTGTATTTACAGTTCCTTTATGACATTAGTCATGGAATAATAATAATAAAATTTAATGAAACCTTCACGATCATAAAAATGACATAGGATACGTCAGACAGCAATTAATTCACAGACAGTCAACATCTATACATAAAAACAAGTTAGATGGAGATACGTATTATTGATTGAAACTCACATCAGTACTATAAAAGCAACCATTAATCGAATATCCTTTGAGGTTCGCTTTGAAATGGTTTTCCCTATTCAGTTTCTTAATTTCGTCAGGTAAGTGATTATAAAATTTTGCCCTCTGGAAGACGGACAATTTTCATACAGACGAGTTTAAGGTAGTACCGCCACGAGATAGTTGAATTAGGAAATTCTTGAAATTTGGCATACGAGTTGCTCAACATATGAACAATACCTCTATGGAATTTTAACAAGTTTCACCATCCCAAACCCGAGATACATATAATTGAAGTTGACTCAATCAACACGTAACATATGGACCATGCATAGGCAAACAGCACATTATTAATTCTACCGTTAGTACTGAAATTGAGAAGTTCATGAAAAACGAGGAGGAGCTAGAGCAGGATATCACAGATATCGTGAAAAAAAATCAAAGTGATTGACCATCTAGTTTGACAGATATAATCAAAACTACTCTCGTTATTCAAAATAGTCCACGGAGAAGCGCACAACCTAAAGGAGGAGTCGTAGAGAAATGCGGATTGTGCCAGGAGACTTTTCAAAGAAGGACGGGGGACCATTTGAGGGTCTGAATGCGAAAAAAAAACTTCTTCTCCTAGTTGACCCCATCGATTTTAACGATACCGCACACTTCCCCCCCCAAAAAGTTCAAAAAGAGTTTTACAAAAAAGTCCATTGAAGTTTTATCGATCAACGATAATTTCTTCCCATGACGTATGATTTCTAGTGAGGGGGGGGCCTGAAATTTTTTTTTGCTGCGCTTTTCGGACATCAATTTTGTGAGTCGCCGACTTTCTATAACGAAAAAATTTTCTAGAGTCGAGGGGGAAGTGCCTTCCTACAACACAATTTTTTTTTTTCGTGGCGGAACAACCTTAATGTTTCTAAAGTTTTAATAATTCGCCTTTTCTGGTAGGATATGCATGTAAGTCACATTTTAGATTCTTATTCTGTATCTGTTTTTGGAATAACAGAGTAAATTTGTAAATATAAATGCACGGTACCCTCATAACTTTATTCTCAATAAAGCGGGATCTAAAAGATTCTCTGCAGTCTATTCTATATATTAGTCGCATAACCCACTTCTGGGAAACAAATATTTCTTTTAGTTTTGTGGTACAACCCGAAACAGCAATATAATAGGAAATATGGGAATAAACGAAAGCAAAGTAAACATTCAATAGTTGGGCTCTATTGGAATTGGACCTCAATTGTCTAATTGCGTCGTACCCACTGTTGACTTTCTTACTGACATGATTTATACCCGACTCCTAGGTCATGTATATATATATATATATATATATATATATATATATATTATATAATATATATATATATATAATATATATATAAATATATAATATATATATATATATATATATATATATATATATATATATAATATATATATATCAAGGAATTTGGTGTTATCTGATGATTCAATTATTTAGTCACTCACTCTAATAAGAATTTTTTTTATTTTTTTCAGTTGTCCTGGAATAAAATTGCATCAGAGCGGAGCAGAGTTTTATTTGCCTTCACCACCATTTCATGAATTTGAGACTCAATGTATTCAATTTTTCTTGGAGTTCCTCTGGGTTATCGGCAGTTGCTGCGATCGTTGTACCATCTGCATAGAAAACTACATAATCTGTGCTTATATGATGAGAGGACTCAATATAGAGCCTTGAGGAACCCCAAGATCAATGCCATTCTGCTGCGACTCAAAGTTGTCAACTTCAACTTATACCTTCCTGAGAGTCAGGCATGATCTGAGACATGGAAGAAAGTTACTTCTGAAGCCAAGTAAATACAGTTTTTTGCATAAAATATCGGAGGCAATAATGTCGAATGCTTTCGATAAGTCAAAGAAAAGTTCACTAACATATTTCCTTCTGTCAAGTGAGTTATAGACATACTTGAATAAAGTGTAAAATGCACTTTCCGTTCACTTACTTGACTTACTGGGTTGAAACCATGCTGGAACTTGGATATTATGTCGAATTATTCTAGGAACGCAAGCATTTTTACATAAACGGATCATTCAATTATTTTACATATAACTGTTACGGGCCGGTAATTCTCAATAAGCGTTGAGTCACCTTTTTTTAATATCGATGTTACTGATCCAATTTTCAGTTTATCTGGGAACACTCCAGTTTTAATGGAATGATTTATTAACAATGCCAATGTTTCGCAGATTAAATTTCTGATATTCTTTATTATTTTTGTAGAGATGCAATCTACTCCAACCGAGTTTGTGTTCTTGAGGTCACAAATAATTTCGATTACATCACTTGGATGTACCGGAGTAAAATAAAAAGTATAATCTACATGCAAGGTGGCGTAGTTATTGAACGATGTCGACTCGAAGTTCATTAATTCTATCCTTCGCTATGGCCGAAAAATATGAACCAAAATCGTCGACATTTTCATTTGTATTATTCACAAGTTTGTTGTCTTAGTAATAATTCCTGATTTTCATTTATATTTTGGTTTCCTCTTCCGGTTATATATTTTACTAAGTTCCAATTTTTTTTCTGTTTCTCATGTTTGTTCTTGTTTGCTAGATCACCCCGATTGAATGCATACTTTGTTTCATGTATTTTTTTCCTGTAGAGTTTTTTTGATTCATCATAGTATTCTTTGAATTTTAGATCATCTATATTTCTTGATAACCAAAAAATATATTTTAAATTGTTTCCCATGTGAAATATATCTTCAGAAACCCACAGATTTTCACTAAGCTGTGCTTCTTGAAGTAAGTATATTCAAGAAAGATCCGAAAGTTCATTGAATTTTACTGAAATTTTCATAGACGTGATGGAAGTTCAAATTTTTTAGGCAATCTTGAAGTTGAGCAAGATTCTCAACATGTGTTGAAAGTTATTTTTCGTCGAGTATCTTCTTTTTCTACTAAAAGGTCAGTTAATTCAAAAGAGAGGCACAGATGATCGGCGAGATTAACGTCAATGACTTTTTCGAGATAGAAGGTTTGAGAGATATTTGTTGAAAATTGTCAATTTTTGAGATACTCGTACTTTCTTTTGGGTATGTGAAAATTCTCGTCGGTTTCGGGTTTTTAAAACCTAGGTTGAAGCTATGTAACAGATCACTCAATAATGTCTTATCAATTGATTCGCATGAATAATTGATATTTAGCTCCCCACATAGTATAATATTCTTGAAATTTTTATCACAATAATCAAGAGTGGTGTAAAGTCTTTCCAAAAAAGGTTCAACACTACCATGTGGTGATCTGTGAATAGTTATCAAACAGTATTTTCCACCATTCGCGGTGAAATAAATTGCACAGGTTTCATACTCTAATTCTTTCAACATATTATCTAAGAAAATTTCATTTCGAATACAAATTAATTTTTTGTTAGAATTAATACGCCACCATAAATATGGTTTTGTCTCGTGAAAAAGGAGTTTATAACCATCAAAACTCATCAATTTAAATCACTTCAACTTGGTTAGTCTTATTCAAGATACATTGTGAGTTAACATGCATAATTTTTAAACCCTTATTTGATGCATCCGCTTCATTGGAGACTGGATCAGAAGTCTCCACAAGCCGATTGGTGATTGCGAAAGGGCGTACGAAACTGAAACCTCTTTATGGTCACTTTTGCCGGCCAGTCATTAGGTTTATATAAGGTATCGAGGAGCGCCATGTCCGTCCCTATTTTTACCTTCCTTGTGAATTCAAATCAGTCACTTCAAATTGATGTCCAGGTGAGCGTTTCTCTAGATATTATTTTATCTTATCAGCCATCGTTTGTGGCTTGCAGCGTCCGGCGTACAGCCAAAGCATCAATTCTCCTCAGCGTACCTGGCTGATTTCGACTATTGTGTTGTAGTTTTCATGTTGGATGGAGTTTGATGTGTGTTGTCCTTTTTTTGTTCTACCTCACTTCGGTCTAGATTTCCTTATCTTGGCCTATTTTTTGTAGTGGTTTGCATTCGGAGATAGAAATTACTGCGTCTGCCGATGAGCATGATATGAATGATTCAAGTTACACTGATATACCCGGCTACATACAGGGTGTTATGATTGAACCTGTACCACCAAATATTATATATAACCCTACGCCCAAAGCCAAATGTTACAACCCCACATCGGACTGCAAATTTTACGACCCATACAGGGCGTTATAAAAAGAAACTCCATACCTGAGAATCGAATGTTATGACCTGGAGCAGTTCCGAATAATTATCATTGTAATTGAAACGGCAATATAAACCGTAAAATATTGGAATAACTCAACAAAAAAAAACTTAACTTTATGATATAAAATGAAATCTGACACCTAATATCCTATGGAATGCATAGTAGGATGATTATTGATGTTCAATAATGATGCCATGGTCACACATAATAAAAGACAGAAAATATTGCTTACCCTGTTTAACTTTCTGCTCATTTTCACACACACAAAGAAGCGTTTTTGATTCAGTCCCATTCATTAAAGAGAAAATTTGTTTATTTATATTGGTTTCTACATAAGCCATTTTACTCTTTATAACCCGCTCTTAAATGATTTTTACTGGAAATGTTGCTATTGTTGAATCATGATGCTAACAGTCTCTTTCATTGGAGCTTTGCTTATTTTCCTTGACTAGTCCTCGAATCATATTTCTTCAGTTACTATTTTACTTCTGACCTTACAACAAAAAATTATATTGAATAACTAGACTGCAAACTCCGCAGTGAGAGTTTGAATATATTGTACATATTGAAATGGTTTGAAGGCTGAAATCTAACCGAAATGATAATATAATTACATCTATACTGAAATGAATCTGCTGAATGAATCTTTGAATCAACTCGAGGAGAATGATCGAAGAGAATGCTCAAAATTGTAGCTTTATAGGTTCTTAGATACCCTACAACTATATTTTTTCTCTCCTTCAAAGAAATTTCTATTGTTAGTCCTGAGTATAGACTAAACCATCATCTCTTGCGATGATTCAACGGCCTATCCATATAAGGAACCCAAAATGACTACGTATATAACTAATAAAATAATGCTTTATTTGTTTTATTTGGAGAACTTCTACGTTGGAGTTCGATGCCTTCTGCATGAAATATTTTTTTATATTCTTCAAAAGTGAAATCTTCGTAATATTATTCTTGATTGGAATTATTCGATGGCTTCATATAATCATTAGATTTTCATAAAATTTATCTATTCTGAATTATCTATAGGTAATTGTTATCAATTTATAGGTTTTGTTTCTGTATGTGAATTTTGTATCTTCATACTTATCATTTTCTCATCGAAAGACTCTGTTATACAGGGCGTTTATATTTTCAGCTACAAAGTAAAGAAACTTATGAGTTCTTCAGTTAATTGTGGTACGTGTATTCACCATTTTCACATAAATTCGATACAATTGTGACGAGTGACACGAATACCGTCCGTACACATAAACGTAGCTACTACTACTACTACTTACATTCTTCATCATATAAGTAAATTATATCTAGACAATTTTGAGAAAAACTAACAAACATGTTAAGAAATATGGAAACAATTATCCTCAGTCAGGAAAATGGAACAAAGGGTCTGGAAAATTCGTGGAGAGAAACGATATACTAAATTTTCATTGGTTCAGGTGCAAATTCTTGCAGAAATCGGACAAACACATTCACACAAAAATCAATTTTTTGATCTTCATGTTGGTATACAGGGTGATTCCAAAGTACTTTGACAAACTTCAGGAGCTGATTCCTCACAATATTCTAATATGAATTTTCAAATGAATATATATACCCGGAAACGCTTCGTTTCCAAGATACTCGGTGTTGAAGTTTTATTTTAATTTTCGTTTTTTTAAATAACTTTCGAAATAATGCCTTAATTAAACGAAAATTGGTATTGAGAGGTTTTTTGGGGTGAAGAATTCGAACCTGATGTTATTATTGCTCTTACTTGTAGGAGGCGCCACCTACACGTCTTTTTTTTTTGAAGATTCATAACTTTTTTGAGCGTACTTCTAGCACATTCTTCAGTGGAAAAATCAAACCTCTATCATATCCACGTAAAAAAGAAGATTCATAACTTTTTTGAGCGTACCTCTAGCACAATTTTCAGAAAAAAATCAATTTTTCTATTATATCCACCTAAAAAAGCTACCCTTGCTACAAGTCACTATAAGCAACTGTTTTCTAGATATTTGGACTGGAAAATTTCAAGTCGATTATTTGATAATCGATGCGTGTTGAAGTTATTACCATTATTTTGTATTTTTCATAAGAATGCTTAGGAAATGAATTTGACGTTTAAGTAAGTAGTTTTGGTTTTCTGTATTCTATCTATTTTTACTCGTTTGAAATAGTTATTTTTGTATGAAGGTTGCAAAATCTTTATTTGTTTTGATAAAATTTGCAAGAAATATCAACATTTTATTTCAAGAAATTTTGAATATGTAGAATGAAATAAAATGAAGGAAACTGAATTGTATTCAAATGAATTGTTCAAAGTGTCCACCTTCAGCGAAGATACAGTCATTCAGTCTTCTAGTCATTGAATCTCGTACCTGCTCAAAAATCATTGGTATGTTTCTTATTGTTTCACAGGCGTCTACTATTCAGTTTTTTAGATCTTCCGCGTTCGCTACTTGAGTTTTATGAACTAGTGATTTCAAATGTCCACAAAAATGAAAATCTAGCGGGTTTGGATCTGGGAACCTTGGTGCCCACGCATGGTTGGGTTCTTCAACACCCCTACCGATCCATCGATTTGGATAGACAGTGTTGAGGAATTATCTGGCTACAACGCTAAAATGAGCTGGAGCCCCATCATGCATAAACCACATGTGGATTTCTAATGGTACATTCTGAAGTAGTAATCATTTTCAAAAAAGTCTCCGTAAGTTGCGCCATTTAGTCGGAACGGAAGGGAGAGAGGACCTATCAAGTAATTATCAATTATTGCCGCCCATATATACATTTACAGAAAATGGATACTGATAATGTCTTTTATTAACTGCGTGCGGATTTTCCAGAGCCCGAACATGGTTGTTATGAAAGTTCGTGATAGCATTTCGGGAGAAGTTTGCCTCGTCCGTGAAGAGTACATATCTTGAGAATTGAGGCTTTCCAGCCAATTTTCTCAAAAACTACTGACACATAGTAATGCGTTGGGGAAAGTCTCGTGGCAAAAGAGCTCGAACCCTTTGAATATGGTATGGATGAAATTGTTGATCGTGGATAATTCTCCAAACTGTGGACTGAGTAGAATTTAGAGCTTCAGCAATTATTCTTGTACTTGTTTATGGATTCTCCTCGAGAGCGTTCAAAACATCTTCTTCCAATTCTGGGGTTCGGACTGCTCGTGGTCTTCCAATAACATCGACGGTGGAGACTGGTTAATGTTGGAGCTGAAGGCAGTACTCAATTAGGAAATCGCTCCTGGTGAATACGTCTTGCATCGCGCGCATTGCCATCTGCAAGGCCATAAACGAAATGCATATCGGCTAAATGAGCATTATTGTTTAAATAATACATTTTTTCAAAATTAGTGTTTCAAAACTTACAGAAACTTCAACAAAACAACAGAACGTTTAACTGTCACATAATATGTAATTACCAAAACTACTTACTCAAACGTCAAATTCATTTCACAAGCATTCTTGTGCAAAATAATGGCAATAACTTCAACACGCATCGATTATCAAATAATCGACTTGAAATTTTCAAGTCCAAATATCTAGAAAACGGTTACTTATAGCGACTTGTAACATTGATAGCTTTTTTACGTAGATATGATAGAGAAATCGATTTTTCTACAGAAAAATGTGCTAGAGGTACGCTCAAAAAAGTTATGAATCTTCAAAAAAGAAAAAGAAAAAGCAAAAAATTAAATGAATCTTCTTAGTCTAAATGATGATTGAGCTCCTAAACTAATGTGAGTAACTGATTTTGAGTCGGCGCCAAACAAACTAGCAATTGAATTAGGTAAAGCGTAAAATGATGGCAGTGAGATCCACGGCTGCGTTTTGATTACTTCTTTCATAGTAATATAATGATCTTCGATGATTGTTTGTTTGGCGCCGACTCAAAATCAGTTACCCACATTAGTTTAGGAGCTCAATTATCATTAAGACTAAGGAGGTTTATTTAATTTTTTGCTTTTCAGTTGATTTTTTCGTCGGTTTAATTTTTTGTTAAAAAGTTTTCATATAATATGGAATTTTTTCGAATGGAAGTAATCTCCATCTATCGCGCCCTAGTGTTAACATTTCTGTGAGTGTGAATTTATTCGTAATATGCACTAAAAAATAAATAAAAAAAAACCTTTCTAAAGACAAGTTTTCATTCAAATACGCTGAAAAGTGAAAAATAATTGATTCGGTTGTGTGACGTAGGTTATTCCGTGAGTAATAGATTCAAGAGCTTATCGCGCAAAATTTTCAGTTCGAATAATACCCTACGCCACATATCTGAGGCAATTATTTTTCACTTTATAGCGCATTTGAATGAAAGTTTGTGTGAAAAGGTTTTTCATTTATTATTTTATTTGGTTTTTTGAAGTGAGTACCATTCTATGTATTTTTGTTGAGGCATCGTTATTATGAGGACTTTTTCCTGTGAGTGCGATCTAGTTCTTCAATAAGGAGACCATCTAACGATTAACACGTCCGTCATTCTGGAGCTGCCATCTTCGATTTATTAATTTTGACAAGAAATCAATAATTTCGACTGAATTCATAATCTTCGACCCCATTAATCCCGACATACCGATTTTGAAAAGAAACGATTCATAATCACAAAACTCATCCACCATTTTGGAGCCACCATCTTAAATTCATAATCTTCGACCCCAAAAGCCTCCACATACCAATTTTCAATGGAATCGGACCATAATCACTAAGACTGTCTGCCATCTTTTAACCGTCATTTTGACCATATGAATTTTGACAAAAAATTCATAATTTTCGCCCTCTAAAACCCACACAGAGCATTTTTGAATCTAATAAAACCATAATCACAAAAGTAGTCCACCATCTTGAATTTGTGAATTTTGACAAAAAATTATAATTTACCACCCCGAAAACCACCAAATACAAATTCTGAAGAGAATTGTACAATAATCACAGAGATCGCCGGTAATCTTGGAGCCGCCAATTTAATTTCTTGAATTTTTATAAAAAAATCATGATATTCGACCCCAAGAACCCCCTCATACTAATTTTTAATGGAATCGGACCATAAACACAATCTCGTCCACCATCTTGGAGTCACCATTTTATTTTTTCTCCCACAAAAATTCCATAATGCATTGTCATGGGTTCAAAGGTTGAGAGTTCAAGAGTAGCTATTCAGCTGATATTTGCCTTTTCAGGGCAAATGCATGTACATTTGTTAAATAAAGCCGATTTATTATTATTTTTATCATTATTATTATTATTACCCTCCAAATTCCACGCTATTCGGACAACTAGAAGAGGATCGAATTTAACTTCTGAGATTTCATTCCACACATCGAAACAGGTGAAAGTAAATGAAAGCTTGTAAAAATGAATTTTACTATTGCTTTCAAATCAAGAGTTTTCAACCAATTTAGCAGATTAAATCTTTCCTTACATAGAATGTGATCATTTTGACGGATGTAGGAGGGTCTGTCAATGTCGTGTGCCAAAGTTCACAAGTGAAAAATCAATAATGCCCTATTTTTCTACCCATAGGGGTGGATCATTTCATTCCAAATTGAAATATGATCAACTATGAGGTATACCCTTCCTAATGAAATGGGAATCATCTAAATCGGAAAACCCACTGAAAAGTTATGCCTGATAGAATCGGTTAACGGACCAAAATTCAGAGGGTGAACGATCAATATCCTTCATTTTGCTACCCTTAGGGATGGATATTGTCGTCTTAATTGAAATGAAACTAACTTCGAAGTACACCTTATCCAATGAAAAAAAATACTCGGGATCGAACTGCTATGTGAAAAGTTGTGCGTGATCATACATAAAAAAAATATATGCGCGTCGAATAGAGAACCTCCTCCTTTTTGGTTTCGTCGGTTGAAAAATAGTCTTAGATATAATTGGAGAAATTGGTGTGACTACAAAATCCACTGAGTTATCAAATAACCTTCAGTTGATGGTTCCGAAAGACCTAAACGGTATTATAATGATGCAGCAAATGAATCCCTACAACCTATATAACATTCGAAAATATTATTACGGTATGTTCACATATGTAACATTGATCTATTTTCTGACGATTATTCATCAGGTTGTCGTTTTATGAACTTGTTTTCCTTCAATGGCGATAACATTTATACCAAAAAATATGGAGTCCTCTGAGGGAAAAAAATGTCCACAACGCTCCTTTTGACTCAAGGTTCGGATATAGGTGGGAGAGGGTAAATAGATGACTTGGTTGTTGACTTATTTGTACTCTAAAAATGAGTTTCCATCAGGGGTTGTAATTGGGTGAATATATAACCAAAAATATTTCGTGAATATTTTTCTTAACCCCTCCGCATGGTATGATTTTCCTATAATGTAATTCGTGATTGTATTCCAGGGAAATAACGATTTCAAGCTACGAGGAAAGTTCTGCCCAGTTCATATTACAGAAACTCAGTATCGGGTTTTTCGGAATAGGAGCATCATTATCCTTTTGCAGCATAACAAAATACAATCTTATATTCCGGTGGACAATGCGATTTTCATATTTCTCGGAGAAATATCTGCCTCTTCCATAATCCAGAAACTCAGCATCAGCATATTCAAAATAGGAGCATCATTATCTAACCTTCCCGGAAGTCTGCATTTATCAGTATTTTTAGTGAATTGGAACCATTGATAATTGAAGTTCGTGAATCAGATAACTCCACACCACCACTAATAAACCAATGTAACTTTCTAAAATGATGCACCGAGAGCGGATTCACATGTAGATAGACAATTTCTCAGTTTGGCAACAAATTTAAAATATTGAGCATCCGATCGAAAGGGTAGATTTTACAAAATATTACAAAATAGATTCTATACAGTGTGGCTTTCAATAGTCCCTCCCTCCAGTTAACTTTTGAACGGTTCGACGTAGAACAATGAGAAAAAAACGTCTTGAATGATATCACCGATAGTACTTTTTGGAATGAAAGACATTGTGGTTGCCCGAGAGAAGGCGCGGGGGCATATCAACTTCAAAATTTCAAATAGCATGGGGGGACATGTAGCACATGGTTGAAAAGATTTCGTTGATATGTGACTTTGCGGTTTTTAAAGTCTTTAACCGCTTTCTTAGTTGTTTTACCAACCCTCAGAAGTTGATGAAAACTTGTGAGAGTTAAGATCACCTTCTATAGTGGGATCCGAAACCACTATATATATATATATATATATATATATATATATATATATATATATTGTTATGTTATGAAGGACCAGTAATATATTTTAGAGATGAAAAAGAAATAAATTTTAAAAAAACCACAAAAATAATAAATATTTAATAGTTAGTAGTTCATGAGAAATTGTTTTAAATTTTTTTTTGAGATTTATTTCCTTTATGAAGCCTCTGTATAATATTGATAGGTAAAAATATGCAAATACTATAATGCAATCATTTTCATACATTGTCAAAATGATTACAACCTATAATTGTTTAAAATACAACAAAAAAGTCTAGATTTACAAAATCATTCTGAATTAAATGTTATCAACAAAATTATAAGCTTGAAACATACAGTATACGAAATTATATCCAACTGAAAATAGCCAATGGGAGAACAAGAAACTCGATTTTTTTTCTAAGAAACTTCTTGATGACAATAGCCAATTAGGAAACAGAGATGGTGAGATAAATGATTTGAAATTGTGGGGAAATAAGAACTGAGAAACGTCAAAAATAATTATCATCAAATATTGTATTTAGTTTATAAGAAATATATAATATATTAGTTCATAAGTTCTCTCAAATAACACCAAAATAGTGAAAGTTCGACAAGAAAGTGCGCGAGTTTGAAAATTCGAATAGAAAAAAAAATCTGTTCATATCAATTGTACTGTAATATAACAATTGTAGAGTTTCTGAAGAAGAGCCAATAAAGACTCGAAAGCTTGAACAGAAACAAGAGTTCACACCCGAATATTACTCCGATTTTTCCTTAACTTAGACAGTCGTCTATCCTTCACAAATATATATATATATATATATATATATATATTATATATATATATATATATATATATATATATATATATATATATAGTGGTTTCGGATCCCACTATAAAAAATGATTTGTGAAGGCATCGACTTGGTCATTAGCTTTATGAATTGTGTTTATTTCACACACATATTACTATTGTCATATATAAATTTTTCATAATTTGGTGTCTATTCCCGTCTATTCTCTCAAGAACTTCAGAATATTTTGTATCATAATCCATTCATCTTTTAGGCAGGTAACATGAGCCTTTGTCTAACTAGATCGTATTGGGGACATGACAATATGTTTCACTGTCAACCTGCATCGGCAGTAATCACATCGAGGTTGTCTATCTCCTGCGAGCTATAACACACTGTTGTGTTTTGATTGACTTTACCAAATAACTCACGCATATGTCAGTTGGCCCCATGTGCGTTCATTCGAAAGATACCTGGCGACACACACAGACTTGGAACTTCCAGAGTTCCTTCGAAATATGCCACTTTGCTACGAAAAGACGATATGTGGTTATCTCAGCGTATACTAGGAACCGTGTGATATCACATATGGGGTAATTACCTCTAGTTAATCCTCTCCAAAGGGCCAAGTCGTCCCTCGGCGTTAACGGATGTTTTTTGTGAGTTCGGCGTTCACTTCTAACCAGTAGTCGCTAGTACCTTTGGATAACACTTCCCCAATTCCCCAGTATTTCCCGAGAAAACTGAGAAACTGATTCTAATGATCTTATTGAGGAGATCAATTTTGTGAATAAAATAAATACGTGGAGAAAATAAATGGAATGAAACTCTGCGAATCAAGACTAAATAAAATAATTAACACTAGCAAACGAATTGATTGAACTTTGTAAACATAACTAAGTTAATTGAATAACACTCTGCAACCAATAATTCATGAAAGCAATCCACCCGAAACTCAGGTACTCCAACAGTTGGAAAATTCTACTTAGAACAAAGAATTCCACGGTTTCTGTTGCACGAAATTTGGTAGTTATCTGAAACCGACTAGTTAAACACTGATTTGCACGTTATCTCTCATCTTGATACGGAATTAATAAAATTTTTGGCTTTCCTCTACCCCAACCGGAGAGAAAAGGAACTGTTGACTTGAATACAATTTCTAGTGAGTTAGTTCAACTCGGCCACGATGAAATATCAACTGACTATTTTTCTGCGAGAACTTCATACGTGAGATTTCCCCTACTAAGTTTTTTCTGGGAACCCCCCTCAAGTCAAGTTTTGACCAGTTATAAAAATAAATTCAACCCCTATTCCAACTAATTCGTACTGGGAATAATTACCTTACCAGTGGGGTGGTATTTTGCAAACTCATAAACAAATTCGTAATGACTCCATCGACCAACCCCGATTCTAGTCGTGGATAGAGCTATCACTTGATCTTCTAGAGTTTTCGGGTTTCCATTCGGAGGAAAATGATCAAAAACGCCCCCGCCCTAGACCCGTTGCAGCCTATTGAGCCGTTAATTTAAATACAAATAATTTTCCATTGGAAGCCAATTCATTTCGCCAACGAAACAAACAATTGCATAATTTTTTTCTACAATTTCCCGCTTTCTGGTAGTGAACCTATCTGCGAGCATAAATATGTTTGTTGGGTGGGTGTGTCAAATTCTCAGTCGTGTAATCACTATCTGATCTCGCCCACACTGGTAGGGCATGAGTATCCGGGGGGTAACTTTGGCTTTGATTGTACGTAGTTTGGCGTTTGTTCTATCCCACTCACTTTGCCATACCCCAGAAAATTCCTGTTTCAGATGTTGCTTGATATCGTCTGGTCTCACAGGGATATTTTCAACTATATCTGCTTGTGCTGCTGTTCTAGCTGCTTGATCTGCTAGTTCGTTGCCTTCAATTCCATAATGACTCAAAATCCAAATGAACTCAATGAGATTCCTATTGTTTTTGAGTATAGTCAACAGCACTGAACTGAACCCAATCATCCTGGGTTTAGTGGAACTTTGCTGAACAGATTACTCAGTGCATGCATCGAACTCTCGAAGTCAGTTCAGACTATGTAGCTGAATTAATTACCAAATTCGGCATATCGTAGGGACTGCATGATGGCATACAACTCAGAAGTATAGACGATGACTTCCTTGGCTAGTGTCCATAAATGTGATGTTCCCAAAGCCCTGAATGCTGAACCAGAGCTTCCTAGGGTTTTTGACCCGTCTGTATATATAACTTGGTTGTCGGGGCATTGGTCAATAATTCTGTTGAATTCTTCTGCAACCATTGTTCGATTGATATCCCCTTTTTAATATATTTCAATGTCTATTGGGGTAATTTTCCATAGGGGTATTTCGGTCGGGCCGATACTCAGTACGCCTGGTATTGTATAGAGTCTAGACACTCTTTGAGACTTACACCAGCTAGTCGTGTTATCATAGGACGTCGTTCATGAATGCCATTTTCTTCCTCGTAAGGTGGATAGTGTGGATGGTTCGGTTGTGCCCATATTCAAGTACAGTAGTTGACAAGCAGTTGGTTCCTTCTGATATTCAATAGTGAAATACTTGCTTCAGCACATAGGGATGTGTGAGGATGTGACAGCGTTCGAAGTGCTCCTAGTGTGAGTCTCAAAGCTGTGCATTGTATTGTTTCCAACACTTTGAGTCTCGACCTCCGGGCTGACCCATGAACTATACAACCGTATTCCATTTTGGATGCTATGAGAGACTTGTACATTTTCAGAAGAACATCTCTTCCACATCTCCAAATAATATTGGCTAAGACTCGGAAGGGATTCTACATCTTAAGGCTAGTTCATTGATATGAGTGTTCCACGTGAGTTTCTCATCAAAAGTGAACCCTAAGAATTTGAGGTCGTGTTCATATAAATTGAGTTTCGGATTTTGGTGGATATGTATCAGGTGACAGAAGTGAATATTGAATAAAATTAGAGAAAATGAGGATACAAAAATCAAAGTTCTTCCTTGGAATTTATTAACAATTAAAATTTTGAATTCTTTGTGGGTTTTTGTAACCGAAAATTTGAATCCTCGATATTTTGCTCGACTAGAAAGCTTATTTTATTGCAGCCTGCAATGTTGTTCCTATTTCTGCCATAGTTTCGGCAGAGTAGAATATTATCAGATCATCCACATACAGACATCTTCCTATAGATGGATCGAGATCATCAATGAGTCCATTGATTACTATCGCAAACAACAAAACAGTCAAGGTGGATCCTTGTGATACTCCATTCTCTAGTTGGTACAATTTTGAATGTTTTACCCCATTGCGTTCTCTGATTTCTCTGCGAAGGAAAAAACTCTGGCTGAACTTGGGCATGTTACCCTTCATTTTCCATATATTCAATTGGTCCAGTATTTTGAAGTGCCATGTTATATCATAGGCTTTTTCCAGGTCGAAAAATACAGCTACCATATGGCTGCTATTAGCGGAACAGTTTCAATTTTTTTAGTGCTTTATTCTTTTCTCTTATAAGCGGAGCGATTCCTTCATTGCACCATGGGACCATTTTCTTTCCTCTGCGACTATTCGACTGAGGAACTTCTGACAGCAGGAATGGTTTTATTGGTGCTTTTGTAGCTTCGTTGGTCGAAATTTTCGAGATTTTATTTGAATAATAGCCAATTTGCTTTTTCAAGTCTCCATCGTTTCGGAACGGCCAGTGTAATAGATCTGCCAATAAATCCGATAGAGGTGGAAAAATGGTCTGTCAGATGGTCGCCCGAACATATTCACTGACATGATGAATCTAAAGTGGGTGAGCAGAATGCTAGGTCGAGAGCAGAAAAATTGTTTGACCTTTGATTCAAATATGTGCCTTCTCCTGTATTAAGGAGGATTAAATCATTGTCGTTCAATTAATCTTTCTCTCCTGTCCAGTCTTTGGGAACCCCATAGAGGGTTGTGAGCATTGAAATTGCCTACAATCATTACGGGAGTTGGCAACTGATCAATAACTTCCTGAATACACTATCCCAATCACCATCTGGTAGGTAGATGTTACAGATCGATAGCTTCTCTGTCTATTAGGTGCATTTTGGGTTAAACCAATTCTCAATTGAACGCACTTGTTTTTCAGATGAGCTTCCTGTATCATATACAAAAGGGTGAATTTTTATTCACTATGTCTCTTAGTTCAAGATGATGATTTTTGCAATCATTACTATTCCATGAGATTAGATTGACTATATTATCCATAATTAATATTTGGTATGTATGATGTAAACAATTAGAACATAGATATTTCTTATGTGTTTAAGTGGGTGTTGTCGGAGTAGACTTTCTAGGTCCACCCTTTCTCCACCCCCGTTTTGTTCTTGGTTTTTGGAAAAACCTCCTCCTCAGTGTTTCCGTCAGAATCCGAGAATTCTACTGCTGATGGATCTTCAGCAGACTTATTTTGTGGACGTTTTATTATTTCTGCCGATGTGTCACCGTAGATGTGTCACTTAAAACTGATACTGACTTTACAGGGATTTTCATACTTTTGGGTGGGCTATTACCCTGGGTAGGAGGGAGCATCGAAATTCTCATTTGTTGAAGTGTGTTTTGAACTATTTCTGTGCAGATTTTCGTAATTTCTGGTACGAGTTGTCAAATAATGTCTTCCAACGGTGATGGGCTTGTTAATGTAGCTTGAGCATATGATGTGTGATTCATTTGTTCAGGTAAGTTTTCGGTCACTTTTTTTCTTACTTCTGCGAATGGGACTCGTTCTTCGACTTTCATTTTTTGTATGGTCACTTATTGTTTTCATACGGGGCAGTTTCTTGATCTTACGGAGTGTTCTCCATTGCAATTGATGCATGGGGTACCTTGATGTGGGGCTCTGCCACATACGCATGCTTCTTCCTCGTCACACCTTGTTGAAGTGTGGCCGAATTTCTGGCATTTGAAACATTCAAGTGGTGCAGGAATATAAGGCCTGACCGGAAGAGAGTATATACCCGCCATTATTCTCTTTGTTAACGTTTTCCTATTGAAAGTTAGTATGAGTGACGCTGTTTCCTCTATTTCATCCCCTCACTTACTCAATTCCTGTAAGTGAACAGTTCAAAGAATCACGACATGTCCAACTCCATCCGACTGGTTAAGCGATACATGAGGAGAAACGTATACATCATAGTCATGGAATTTTTTCAACTCTAGTAGTTTCTTGGTTTGGTTGGTTGATCCAGTTACAACTAAAAGGCCATCTCAATTTTTTTTAACACTCTCGACTTTCCCTACTGTTCCGTTCAGTACTCTATGTATGAGGAAAGGGCTGACTTTGGAGAACTCTCCTTCCACACGTTTCACTACCACATCGTGGCACAGCTTCCATTTCTTCCTGGCTGTTCAATATTGGCATTGGCTGGCGATTTCTACTGCCTTGGCGGGCATAAGTTGGGGTTTTTGGTGTCCCTTCAGCTAGACTGGCCTGCTCAGTGATTATATTTCCACAGGATTTCATAGGATTCCCACGAGAACGGGACAAAGAAGTAATCGACCGCAATAGTGCGCCCCTACAGGCTTCTCTACAACAGGGTGTGCCATTTCCCTGAGGATGGCCATGTTCATGGCTGGTTGTCCTCCAGTCATTCGAAGATTCGAGATTGAAGATTTTCCATCGAGGTTTACACATCTATCTGATATTTGGTCTATGGGAGGTATTTTATTTCCCTCCTGCCCTTCAGCACAAGTGCTGACGAGTTTTTCCCTTTAAGCCACAAGGGATGCACCCGATGGTGGTGGCAGATGCCCCACAAGGGCACAATATATATATATATATATATATATATATATATATATATTGTTATGTTAAGCAATGTTGTATAATAATTGAACTTATTATTATCATTATTATTATTAGGAATTTTAGTTATCGTCGATGAAGCTATGTTATTTTGCAATTTTCTTCACCTTTTTACTATTATACTATGCTCTAGTCGATGCATATGTATCAGGAGGGCATTCCTGAAGTAGTTCTGGTATCAAAAATATATCCAACGATGTATCTAATGAAAATCCACGATTAAACCATATCAAAATTGAAATGTATAGCAAACATTGAATTAGTGAGATCAACGTATAGATAAGTTTTGAACATCCTGTATGACAATTCACCATCAACAGAAAACCCACCAATAGGATTCGAAAGAGTTTGTGTGGGAATTTAATATGAATTTGTAAATATTAGGTAAGAGTTAGAATTAGATATCATTCATAAAATCATTAATATTAATTAGAACAGCAAATAATTAGGTAGGAAGTGATACAAATCCGGAAATCTGTGAAAAAATCAAAACTTGTGAGTGTTACCATGGGATGAGAACAAGTTTCGAAGACATTCGAAAAAAGTTCTGGCGGTGAAGCCACGTACAAAATTTTGAAAGAAGCTTTCATAGATAATATAAGAAAACCTGCTATAAAATTTCCGAACGAGGAATTATTCTTGAAAGGCTCAACAGAAGAAGTACATAGTAAATAAAAATTCCACCTACCTGGTCTAGAAGACGAATCTTGGAAGGAGAGCAAGTAAGCTGTCTGAGATCCCAGAAAAACGTCCACGTGATCGGAAATTTCAATAGAAAAGCAGCCACAAGGTATTCAATAACTGAACTCATCAAAGTGCAACTTTCACATCGAAACAATAACTTTACGTGTTTAAACCACTGGTTATATCGTCTCGGGCAGAACACTCATCATAAATTCCATGCAAAAAGATTGATAACAAGCTCAAACTTTCTTCATCAATCTTTCGTTGTCACAAACATCCAAATTGCACCATTTTATGTCCTTGTTTGCTAGTATAAGGTATCTATCGTATAGTAGGGTATTTATGAGTTATGCTTCGAATGAAAAACCAACCAATTTGATCATTCTCTGCAACTGGTGTTCATTTTTCAATTTCTAACCTCACTTTTCTCCACTGCACAGTTTTTCTTATCGAATCGTTAGGGCCAGGTCGGCAAAACAGATCGCAGGAATCGACTGCTGAGAAGGAGTGAATCATGTTCATAGGCGTACCTGACTGAGCTGGGATGAAGTAAAAGAGGTTGAAAAAGAGAAAGGTAACATAATATAGCCGGAGTTTTTATTTGTTATGATAGGGATTCAGAAATTATAATCTGTGAAATAAATTCACCAAAAATATATACAAATTTAAAATCATATAATCAACCAATCATAACAATATATATATATATATATATATATATATATATATATATATATATATATATATATATATATATATATATATATATATATATATATATATATATATATATATATATATATATATATATATATATATATATATATATTCATATATATATATATATTGAATATGCAAAGTTCTGATTGACCCGCGTCTGGAAAGGACTAGGCACAGATATAAGGGGAGTAGAATTTTCCGAAATTTTAGTATGTAACACCAAAGGTATATCAGATTGATTCTTCGCCATTGCATTAGTTGATACAGGGTGTATTCGAAACTTCCTATTTCTTGTCATGTACTAAGCGATTGTAATATATTAACTTGTAATGCGATTATAAAGATCATAATGCAAAAGAATACCTTCGTGCCACAATTTTTAAAATTGCAATCCAATAGGGGTGGTTTGTAATTTTTCTGATAACTCAGCTGACCGGGGATTTCCAGCTGAAATATTCCATTGAAACCCTGAAATGTAGATTGCACAAAAAATATTTTTTGTGTAACCATGAAAAAATTTAAATCAGTGCCCTCGTATAGTAGTTTATACTTGCGATTTTTCGAGTAACTTTGCTGATCGGTGGTATCCAATGAAGGTAATTCAATGAAACGCTGGAATATGATTGCACGAAACATATTATTTGTGCCATCATAGAAAAAAATTGTTCAAGTTGAATTTTATTATTTATTTTTTGAATATTGATAAGATTGAAATTGTACTGGTCAATTCTAATATATATATATATATATATATATATTATATATAATATTTATATATATATATATATATATTTATTTTATATATATTATATATATATATATATATATATATATATATATATATATATATATAATTATTTTCTATGCGGATTCTGCCTAAATTATTATTTATATTAGAATTCTATTTTCATATTTCTTTGAGAATATCAATCCTAACACTGAATTATTCATTAAAAGTCTTATTCTCTAATATATTTCCAAGTGAGAACTACCCTTACAAGATAGCTGAAGTGAATTCCCCTATAGTGGCACCAATAATATGCCTTCTGTCATTATACTCCAGCGTTTCAATAAAACATATTCATTTGATAAAGTCAGTAAAGTTCTCAAAAAATCTTAAGTATATACCCTGAGGGAACTGATTTTAATTTTTTGAGGTGGCACAAATAATATATTTTATGCAATCATTTTCTACTGTTGCAATGGAACCCGATTTGAATTTTTTATGGTTACACAAAAATATATTTTGTGCAATCATTTATCATGGAATATCTTTCCGAAAGTCCCCGGTCAGCAGAGTTATTAGAAGAATCACAAGTACGAACTACCCCGGAATGGGGGTGAATTGAAATTCTCAATATGGTAGCACGAAGGCATACCTTCATGAATGTCAATTTTGCATTATGATCCCATATGGGATAGAATCCATTCAAAGATTTGAAAATTTCTGTGATTTATATTGATATCATATGAACTTTCAATTCAGTTTGTGAAAATAAATCAATAGAAAATTAACTAACAAAATGATTGAACAAATACTTGAAGTCTCATTGCAGCCTTCAATAGCAGAGGTGCCCACTGGTTATTTTCGTATATTCGTTTCGCACCTTGTTCATGATATTCAGCTTCTAGTTATATGGGTGACGTGCGCCATAAAAAATCCACTTACTGTATTCCCTGTTCAAATAAGAACCCTCAATAATGAATAATAGGAGGTCATACAGTGATCGATATGTAATTGTAAAAGTTATTCATCGGTGAAAATACTACGGAGATAAGTCAACGCTTTTTTTTTGTGTAGAATCATCTGATGAACGAAGGCGTGCGGATCCCATTTGGTTATACTTGTATATTGGGTTACCCCCGAAATGGACGTGTTAATCAGGCACATCAACTGCTCTACTAGATTCGATTCCGGGAGAGGGCACGACATTTTTATGTGGTTTTGAACTGGAGTTTGGGCCAAGCGTGCTCTGGGCCCATTCAGCCCTAATTGGGGATCTAGCCCTCACCGGTTCGTGTAGAACCAGGCGATCGAGCGATATGCTGACCACACATTCATTTTGAGCACGGTTGGTGAGAATCGATGCACTTTTATCATGAACTGCCCATCTGTTCCTTTGACGCCTAATAAAGAACATGAAAAAAAAATTCACTTACTAATCTGCACGTTTCTGTTTATAGTTTCCCAATTTTTGTGGTCTCAATAAGTTGTTCCTAAACAGATAAAGTATAGTCACATATCCATTATTGACGAAGAAGATTGAACCCCAAAGACACTCACAATCGAACGTTGATGAAGTCAAAGATCTTGGAGTATTATTAGGTTTCATTATGAGAGTTTCTAAAGAATTTCGCATACCGTCTACTGTTTCATATAACTGGTTTGTCAGATCAATTCTAGAATATTGTTTCACAATATCGATTCCTTGCAATAATGCATAATGTGATATAATTGAATTCTTTCAGAGGAAACTGATAAACAGACTGAATGATAGATATTCAATCAACAGTCCCTACAATACATATGAATTAAACTTATACCACTGCAGAATGGGGTAATTGTGTGTTCGAAGACATTTCTTCAAAGTGTTTTTTTCACATACTGAATGTTTCAATAGATTCAAAATTGTGTGGGATTGTTTAGGACTCAATTGTAATCACTACATAATGCAAAAAAAATATTATTAGCTCCGTCGAAATCAAGTAACTTTTTTTAACTCACTCATTGGGAGACTCATTCCGAGTAAATCTGTATTCAAGAATATTACACGAGGGTCAATAATAATGTAATATCCAAATAATTATTTAATTTAGATAGATATAATCTTCATTTATGATGAAGTAGTCCATTGCTCAAAGAGGAGTGTGTACTTTATAGGGATAAAGAATACTCAAAGTCAACTCCACAATTCAATGGTAATAATGATCACTGGAGATCATCGAAAACATGTTTCGAATCCGTCCAGATCCATCTTCAGTCTGAAATTGAAATTGTTGAATCAGATATTGTTTGAACGACTACCTAAAAGTATTGACTTTTGAAAATATGAATAGGATGTTCATAAACTCAGATGTGGAGTTATCTGCGACTGAGAGATAAATTTAAGTCACTATCAGATGTAATTCAATGTCCAACGTGGCTTTAGCCGGGAAAGTAGTTCTTTTCTTTAGACATTCACAAAAAATAACTTTATTTTTATCGTCGGTTTTTCAATTCACAAAAAATCTTTCTATTCAATATTAATTTGAGAATGTTTTTTGTCAACATGAATACCCCACAAGAGGAATACGAAAAGTTTACTGAAGCCATTATCAGAAGTTGATGAAACTTTCTCCGTTTTATAGTACTTTAACAATTATAAAACGCCTTAGAAAAATCGAATTGAACGGTTTTCTTCACATAAAGGATTCAATATAAAATTGAACCGGAAAATGGTAGATCTCAGGTGAAAAACAACTAATTTCCTGGCAAATACCACGCAGAACGTTGAATGATATTCATCTGAAAATCCATGCATACTTCCATATAATATCAATGGACATTGAATGCAAATGTTTCTTTCTGATAAGCTCGATTATGTTCAATTTATGTCGTGTTCACCTAACAATCCGCATACCGGTTTCAGGCTTCTTGGCCCTCATCAGTACGGAGTAGTCAACCAGCCAAAGGTCCAAAAAACTCTGGCTGAAGTGAGACACAACGGTAAACAAACCATCATCGAGCTTGTAACACCTATAGGTACTCCGGAAAGATAAACTTTAACTGGCGGTACCTAGTGACAGAAAGAACACTCCGAAAATCTCCCACCTCGATAGGTTTCTAAATAAAATATTCCTTCTCAGTAGGAGTGGCAAGCCCGTCTAGCATATAGTGAAAGATAAATGCCATGTGAAGTGGAATGAATAGAAAAATCGAATTAAACGGTTTTCTTCACATAAAGGATTCAATATAGAATTGAACCAGAAAATAGTAGATCTCAGGTGAAAAACAACTACTTTTCTGGCAAATACCACGCAGAACGTTGAATGATATTCACCTGAAAATCCATGCATACTTCTATATAATATCAATGGACATTGAATGCCAATGTTTCTTTCTGATAAGCTCGATTATGTTCAATTTATGTCGTGTTCACCTAACAATCCGCATACCGGTTTCAGGCTTCTTGGCCCTCATCAGTATGGAGTAGTCAACCAGCCAAAGGTCCAAAGAACTCTGGCTGAAGTGAGACACAATGTAAACAAACCATCATCGAGCTTGTAACACCTATAGGTACGCCGGAAAAGATGAACTTTAACTGGCGGTACCTAGTCAGGTGAATATCATTCAACGTTCTGCGTGGTATTTGCCAGGAAAGTAGTTGTTTTTTACCTGAGATCTACCATTTTCTGGTTCAATTTTATATTGAATCCTTTATGTGAAGAAAACCGTTTAATTCGATTTTTCTATTCATTCCACTTCATATGGCACTTATCTTTCACTATATGCTAGACGGGCTTGCCACTCCTACTGAGAAGGAATCTTTCATTTAGAAACCTATCGAGGTGGGAGATTTTCGGGGTTTTCTTTCTGTCACTATTTTACGTGAGTTCAACCTTTTTCTGTCCGGCGTACCTATAGGTGTTACAAGCTCGATGATGGTTTGTTTACGTTGTGTCACACTTCAGCCAGAGTTCTTTGGACCTTGGCTGGTTGACTACCCGTACTGATGAGGGCCAAGAAGCCTGAAACCGGTATGCGGATTGTTAGGTGAACACGACATAAATTGAACATAATCGAGCTTATCAGAAAGAAACATTTGCATTCAATGTCCATTGATATTATATGGAAGTATGCATGGATTTTCAGGTGAATATCATTCAACGTTCTGCGTGGTATTTGCCAGAAAAGTAGTTGTTTTTCACCTGAGATCTACCATTTTCTGGTTCAATTTTATATTGAATCCTTTATGTGAAGAAAACCGTTTAATTCCATTTTTCTATTCATTCCACTTCACATGGCACTTATCTTTCATAAAACACCTTGTCAGGCATTCAGCCACTTCTATCGAGATATAATCCTATTGAGGAGATAGGTGAATAGTTATGTGTTTCTTTCTGTCACTAGGTACTGCCACTTAAAAGTAACTTTTTCCTGCGTACCTACATGTGAATAAAGTTGATGGTGTTTTCATTTTTGTTAGGTCTCGCTTCGGCCAGAGGTCTTCGGATCTCTGACTGGTGACTACTCCGTACTAATGAGGGCCAAAAGCCTGAAACCGGTATGCGGATTGTTAGGCAGACTTGGCATACATTAAACATATTCAAGTTTATGAGAAAGAAACATTAGCAATCAATTTCCATTGTCAATGGAAGTTTGCATATATTTTCAGGTGGATATCATTCGGAAAGTAGTTGTTTTTCGCTCGAGTTCTACCACTTGTTTCAATTTATATTGAATTTTTGTGGAGACACTCTCTAATCCCTTGTTTCTAATATTACAATCCACATGTTTAGCTCTCTTGTTTGAATAATACAGTATCAAAAAAACTACTGAACAATAAAGCTAAAATAAAACCTTCTGACAAATGTGTCATCAATATCAATATAGAAGTGAATCCTTCAATATGCGGTAGTGATTTGTATAACATGATTTTTTTCGAAAGCTCGACCAAACTCGAACAAAGAGTATTATTTCAATGTCTGTAGCTTACTAAAAAATCATGTTTTTTTTGGTAAAATTCATAAAATTAAAATACCGGCTCCAAGGTGGCGGAGGATCTCTGTGATTATGGTCCGCTTTCATTCAAAATTGGTATGTGGAAATTTTCGCGGTCGGAGATTAGGATTTTTAACCGACGAAACCAAAAAGGAGGAGAGACGACGCGTATATACTTTTTTATGTATGATCACGCACAACTTTTTACTGAGCGGTTCGAATCCAATAATTCTTTTTTCATTGGATAGGGTGTACTCCGAAGTTGGTCCCATTTCAATTTGAACAACAAAATCCATCCCTAAGGGTAGCAAAATGAAGGATATTTATCGTTCACCCTCTGAATTTTGGTCCGTTAACCGATTCTATCAGGCATACCTTTGCAGTGGGTTTTCCGATTTTGATGATTTTTTTGTATTAGGAAGGGTATACCTCATAGATTCTGATTTGGAATGGAATGATCCACCCCTATGGGTAGAAAAATAGGGGATGATTGCTTTTTCACTTGTGAACTTTGGCACACATATGTAGTTGACATTGACAGACCCTCCTACATCTGTCAAAATGATTACATTCTATGAAAGGATCGAAATGTATACAAAGTGATGAAATAAACTAACAAGAACTTTCAAAATCAGTTTATATTATATAACAATAAATAGTTGAAATAGAAAATCATATTATTTAATGGTTAATAGTTGAATTAAGCTAGGTAAGTAAGTATTTTGGGAGTAATGAAAAAATAAGTAGGTAGTAATTAGTAGATTTCAGCAACAAAAAATTGAAAAATAAAAACTTCTTAACAAAAAATTGAACCGACAAAAAAATCAACTGAAAAGCAAAAAATTAAATAAACCTTCTTAGTCTAAATGATAATTGAGCTCCTAAACTAATGTGAGTAAATGATTTTGAGTCGGCGCCAAACAAACTAGCAATTGAATTAAGTAAAGCGTAAAATGATGGCAGCGAGATGCACGGCTGCGTTTTGATTACTTCTTTCAAAGTTATATAATGATGAAAAGGGAAACATTCTCAATTGAATATTGATAGAAAGATTTTTCTGTGAATTGAAAAATCCACGATTAAAATGAAGTGATTTTTTGTGATGGTCTAATAGAAAACAACTACTTCCCCGACTAAAGCCACGCTGGACATTGAACTACTATCTTGACGATGGAAGATAGTGACTAAGGTTTATTTTTCAGTCGCAGATGATTCCACATCTGATTTTATGAACATCCTGTTTATATTTTCAACAAATTAATATAATGATCTTCGATAATTGTTTGTTTGGCGCCGACTCAAAATCAGTTACTCGCATCAGCTTAGGAGCTCAATTATCATTTAGACTAAGAAGGTTTATTTAATTCTTTGCTTTCCTGTTGATTTTTTTGTCGGTTTGATTTTCTGTTAAAAAGTTTATATATTGTCAAAATTCATAAATTCAAGATGTTGGCCCCAAGATGGTGGACAAGTTTTGTGATAATGGACCGTTCCTATTAAAAATTGGTATGTCGGGGTTTTTGGGGTCGGAGATTATGAATTTAGTCGAAGATTATTGATTTTTTGTCAGAATTCATAAATTGAAGATGGCAGCTCCAGGATGTCGGACGAGTCAATCTTTAGATGGTCAACTCATTGAAGAACTAGATAGCTCAGAACTTACAGGGAAAAGTTTTCATGAGGACGATGAATTAACAAAAATGCATAGATTAAGGCGTACTTACTAAAAAGTACAAAATGTAATAATTAATTAAAAAAAACTTTTCAAAGACAAGCTTTTATTCAAATGCGCTAAAAAGTTTAAAATAATTGCTTTGGATGTGCGACGTAGGTTATTCCGTGAGTTATAGATTCATAAGCTTGTCGCTTTTTTATTCAAACTGAAAACTTCGCGCGACAAGCTCTCGAATCTATAACTCACGGAATAACCTACGTCGCACATCAAAAACAATAATTTTTTACTTTTTATTTCTTCAAAGCCATTCTTTTATTAGTGATTTTTTCGAATATGGTTCATTTGAAAATTGCAAATTCCCTTATCATTCTTATTTGCTTCAGCGACCACAGTTTGTAAGAATACATGTAATGCTTTGTAATTGGACGTGTTGACATCTATTGGGCTATAAATTGAAATGAATGTTTTCAACAGCCCTGAGGCTACCTCAGGACCGAGCGAGTGCCGAAAATTCCTAGTATCAGAATGATTTCTCTAATGAATTAGACTTCTCTAACCTCAATAACTTCTCCCAGATTGTGTGCGGGATGCTGGTTTCGCGAATGATTTACAGCGTTCTGCTTATTTAATTTGCAATTAGAAGCAAAAACTTCCGCTATAACGGAGTGCTGTAGTCAAAAAGTTCCTTCGGTTAAATTAAAGTTCCAGTCTTGCTTCATAAATTAATTACGAAAAATTATCCATTAGTATTTTCAGTCTGGGCAAGTTACGGCTGCTTTTGTTTTTCATTCTTTCAAACCAGAGGGTGTTAGCTCTGTACCTCGAAAAAATTGCATTTCAGATTTCTTGGTGGGAAGTTATTATTTCACCAATTCAATTCCATGAATTCTATGAATAGTTTTAGCGCTAAAGAGTTTGAATGTTGAACATATTGAGCATCAAGAATATTATGTTAGTGGAGGTAAAAGTGACATTTCGTAATTGAAATATGCTTATTCGATTTGGGATGACGTCGAGAAAATCATGCCAAAAAATGACATCCGCCGGTTATCTATTGAAGAAGTTACAAATTACATGGTGGAGAAAAGGTTCCAGTTTTTACCAAATATGTCGGAAAGTATTAAGGATATTGCCAATTTTAAAAAAGATCCTTGTAGATGAGAACATTTTCCCTGATCTTTTTCCGAATTATTTATATTTATAAATTAATGTTGAAAACAGGATTCTGCGGTTCCCGACGACTTTGAGTATATTTTTCTTATTAAATATGAATTCAGAATTAAAAAAATCATAGTATTATCAAAACACTCAAAGGAATATATTTTTGGGAAAGAAATTTACTAATTTTAGACTTGTTATCGCTTTCACAAAATATGGACATAATTATTTGAATAATGATGCCAAAACAATTTTCCTTTGTGGAAGCCTTCATACATCTATAATCAATGAGACTATGATATGACGAGGTCTTAAATATAGTCAACAGAAAACGATATGGAAAAACAATTGAGTTATACTTCAAATATAATTGAAAAAAATATTTTACCGATTTTTGTAGGAAGTGAAATAATATTTTTATCATACCTGCATCCTAGTCCTTGTTTTATGAACTTGAAAGCGTGCGAAATCTCAAGATTTAAACACGCCGTGTTTTGAAGATTGCTAGGTAACAAAAACAAGTCCAACTTTTTATTTATGTGTCAAATTACATCAAAAATATTGAACAACTATTTTAGGTAAATGTTGAATGTACAATTATGATTATTTGATATTTGAATACCACTTGTCAATATCCCGATCTAAAATTCATTCCCAGCATTGTTATTGAAGTTATGATGATGGTATAATAAAAAATAGTGTTTGATAAACGTGTATGAGGGCCTTTTAAGCAACATTGAGGGCATACCGCTCCGCGACGGGCACTCAAACTCGTTGCGGGTGTTTTTAAGGCTCACTTATTCACTTGTACCATAATAAATAAAAAAAATTTCATACAAAAATGTTTTTTTTATTGGTACCCTATTTTGCTCATTCAAAGTACGCCTCAGCGTGTATAAATCCAACTTAAAAAAATGCGCGTGTTTTAAAGTTACCATGGCAACAACCCAAGTCTAAATGTCAACTTTAATTATTGATATGACAAGAGTACCTTGTAACGTCGAATAAAGTATTACTAACAAATGTTTCAAGAACTGTGTACAAATATTTAACAATCTTAATTTTTTAAATGGATGTGAAAAGTACAGTTGGCATTGTTTGAAATATTGATTCTTCGGTTTTTTCAAACTGATACTGCCAACATTCTCGGAAGTCAATCAGGTTGCACTTCCATTAATGGCACTCTCAATAATGTTTGAAACATCCTTCTTATTGCTGTCTTCAACGTATATAACCAGTCGCCATAGCTGCCGATTTCCATCCTACTTTCTGAATTTGATCTATTGTCATACCACTATTCGCCATAATGGTAGCGGACGTACGTCATATATATATATAACGTCATAACTAATTACATCACTGTCGGCAACAGTAAAACGTCGAGCCTTCACTGTCTTAGATAGTCGAATAGTAATAAGCAATGCGCTTTCCTCTTCCTTGATGTCATGTAAGCGTAAATCGCACAATTCACATCTTCTACAAGAGCCAAAGATACCGCAAATGGCTACCACCTTCGAGAATAACTACGTAATGTCCGGTGCATCTGTGAAAAACTTCCTCAAATCGTCTTCATTAAATATATATGCCTATTTGGTTACGTCATTCTTGCTAATTACCTTCATGAATGCATGCACTTTCATGTATGTATATTTGTTCCTTTGTGGCGCTCTAGAGACCAAATGCATTGGTCGATTTTGATGATTCTACGTCAATTGAATTGTCTCAATCTTGCGAGTGTCGCTAATCAGAATGTCAGTAATCAAAATTCAATATGGCGACAAACATACGCCATATTAAGAAAAATCCTAACAAAAAAGTGTAAAGAAAAAGGTAATTTGAAAATAAAAAAACCCGACTGCGTAAAAGTTAATTTTAGAAAAGATAGAAACGACCAGAAAATATTGTCAGAAAATTATGTTTTAAGAGGTTAACTATTAAACTTAATACTGTAAAGAAGATGCCTCCGACTGCGTGTGTTGGTTTACAGTATTAAGTTTAATAGTTAACCTCTTAAAACATAATTTTCTGACAATATTTTCTGGTCCTCTTGTTTCCATCTTCTTCAAAGTTCACTTTTACGTCGTCGGGTTCATTTATTTTTGAATCAACTTTTTTCTCCTCAACATACTTGATTATTAAGTTTAATAGTTGACCTCTTAAAACATAATTTTCTGACAATATTTTCTGGTCCTCTTGTTTCCATCTTTTTTAGAGTTCACTTTCACGTCGTCGGATTTTTTTATTTTTAAATCAACTTTTTTTTCCTTAACATACTTGATTGGATAGCCCACATAGTCGACGCCTTGTACTGCTCCGACATTTTCTGAAGGTAAGCAAGCACAACTCGTTCATCTATATCTGTTACCTTTTGCTCTTCCATCCATATGAGGAATTTGTCGTATTTTTTTTTATAAGCGTTTTCCAATTTTTGCGGTGTTAACCGCGAATCTGCTTTACTATACAAATAATCAATGTTAGAACTCATTTTTACAAGCTTTCATCCAGTTTCACTTGTTAGTTAGTTCGGTCGTTTGTTAGTTTGGGTCAAATTTTGCAAGTAAATTTTGACAGAGTTCTAGTCGTCCGAATAATTTGAAATTTGGCAGGTGTTCATAATTCCGGTGACAATGCATCATGGAATTTTTGTTAGGGAGAAACGAAATGGCGGCTCCAAGATGGCGGATTTGATGGTCCGATTTGATTCAAAATTGGTATGTGGGGGTTTTCGGGGTCGGAGATTATGAAATTTTTGTCAAAATTCATAAATACAAGATGGCTGCTCCAAGATAGAGGACGAGTTTCGTGATTACGGTCCAATTCGATTAAAAATTGGTATGCGGGGCTTTTCGGGACGAGTTTTCTCATTATGGTTATATTTTATTCAAATAGATATGTGGGGTTGTCAAAAATCTATAAATTCAAGATGTCGACTTCAGGATAAGTAAGTAAGTAAGTAAGTAAGTTTATTCAGTAAGATCTTTACAATTTTTTTTACAATTCCTTATTTATTTATTTATTTGATAAGAGAGCCCACCTAAGCCTAGCTTGTATTGTGGGTCGTTCTCTTATCATATGTTTTTGTTTCGATTAAATAGTAACAGGGTGAAAGGAACTATAATAAATTTTCAAAATTGCTATTTTCAAAATTGGTATTATGAGGAGAGGAAAAATAACAAAAGAAATGGGAAAACCTTGGTAATTGTAGAGTGATGTATGTAATTATTCGAGAATTGGTTTCAGGACATCCTTATAATGTAATTGTACAAACATTTTGGCTTGTTTTTTGAACTTATTTTTATTTTGTATATTTCTGATGTCAAAGGGTAGTAGATTGAAGAGTTTAGGGCCATAATAGGTTACAAATTTCTGTGTGATTGTGGTTCTATACAAGGGAATAGGAATTTCCTGTCTTGCTGTTCTTCGGGTATGATGATAGTGTATTTCTGGGGGTGATGTACAGTTTTTTGTCCAGATAAGGCATTGATAGCAATATAACTGTTTAAGATCTATTACTCCTGATTCATTATAGAGTTGCTCAGTTCCATACCTCCTGTTTTTATTAAACAATATTTTCAGTAAGGTATTTTGAGTAACTTCTAAGCAGTGAAGGGAAGTTCTAAAAGTCCCACCCCAGACTACAATGCAGTAGCGGATTATGGACTCAGCCAAGGCATCGTACACCATTATTTTATTTTTTTTGTTCAGAATGTTTTTTAACTGGTAAAATTTAAATATCAATTTGCGGAGTCTCGTTGTAGTATGATTGATGTGTTCATTCCAACGAATGTGTTGATCAATCATCACACCTAGGTACTTAATACTTTTAATTTTTTTTATGGTTGAACAGGCGCAGTTGGGGTCATCTGAACAGACGGTTCCATGTAGTCGGATATTTAGATTTGTGGGTTGATCTCTTATTGTGGACGAAAAGGTGATGAATTTAGTTTTTTCGATGTTTAAACTAAGCATACTTTCATTAAGCCAGCTGTATATTTTTTTGAGTCCATGTTCAGCCTTTTTATATGTTTCATCCCATTTATCCCCCATGAATACAATAGCAGTATCGTCCGCATAAGAGATGAGTTTTCCTTCTATATGTTTCAAATCGTACAAGCTGTTTATGTAAAGTAGAAAGAAAATTGGACCCAATACCGTCCCCTGTGGTACACCCATGGTTACCGGTAGAGGGTCGCTTAACGTGTTATTGATTTTAGTAATTTGTATGCGGTCTGTTAAGTAATTCTTATTATATCCAGGGAAGGCCTCTTATGCCAGAGCTTTCTAGTCTCTGGAACAGGATGTTATGGTTTACAGTATCGAATGCCTTGGCAAGTCCAAAATACCGTTATGCACTTCTGTTTATTTTCAAAGCAGTTGTGAAGTGTTTTGTTAATTCGAGACTGCTTTTCCGTGGAACAATTCTCTCTGAATCCAAATTGTGATGTTGATAGAATATAATTTTTTCACAATAACTCATGATTCTGTTTTTAAACATTTCTCAAAGATTTTTGTGAAGTTGTTTATCACAGTTATTGGTCTGTAGTTGTTCGTTAACTTTTTGTTCCCAGATTTGAATATTGGGGTAGTTAATGATTCTTTGAAAGCAGAAGGAACTATCCCTCTTTTAGTATTAAATTTAAAATATGACATAAAGGGTCTACTAAATACAGGTGATATTTTTTATTAGCTCTACTGATATTTTATCTGGACCAGGTGAGGTATTATTTTTAGTTCTGATATAATTTTATTAATTCATTTTTGATATAGGTCGAAGGAATATTGCATCTCGAGTATTTTTGGTCGGTGTGTTACAGCGCTCAGGAAGAGTAGATGATTGTTTGTTTTTTTTTGCCATTTTGTACCAATACTGCTGAAAAATTTATTAAACTGATTAGCGACTTCTTTATCCGAAGTATTTTTTGATTTTCCTCATCAATGATAATGAAGTCCGAGGTTTTTTGCCGTTTTTCACTTGTTATTTCATTAATGTTTTTCCAAAGTTTTTTGATATTTTTTTGGCAGTTTTCAATTTTTGTTTTATAGTATTCTTGTTTAGTTGTCCTGATCAGATTGTTCAGAAAATTTCTATAATTTTTATATTCTTGGCTATTTTCCTCGTTGTAGTGTCTATTCAAATTTTTTTTTAGAAGGTCTCTACTTCGGATAGAGTTTAATAGCCCTTGAGTCATCCATGGTTTTAATTTTGTATTATATTTGGTATTTTTTACTGTTTTAACCTGCGTGCTTAATTGCAGAAATTCACTAATTTTTTTGCTGAAAACCATGTAGGCAGCTTCTGGTTCCTGAGATTCAAATGTAGAGTGCCATTTTTCATTAATGAATAGATTCGACAATTTTTTTTGATTTATATTAATGATTTCTTTTGTGATTTTTGTATTATTTTTTTATCGCATTTGAGAGGGATGGATAAGAGCACTGTATAATGATCCGTTAAATTTGTTTTGAAAATGTAAGAATTCAGTTTATTAATACTGATTCTAGCTTTATTGGAGATTTTACAAATATATGATCTATAATGGAAGAAGATCCATGAGATTCCCTCGTGGGTTCCGTTATATAGGAAAAATACCTAATTCTGCCATCAGGCATATATACCTATTAACAAGTAGGAATCAGTATCTAGTAAGTTGATATTTATGTCCCTATCAATACACTATAATCTACTGTTGGAAGTGTTTTAGGTAATTCTCAATATCTTGTAAAAGTATCTACATTTGTTGAAGGTGGTCTGTATGTAGCAATTATGGAATATGAATTGTTACCGAGATTAAAATTCATTTTGATCAGTTTTATTTCCGTTAAATTTATAATCGTTACCTCGGCAGAAATTTCACATCTCACAAAAACCACAACCCCATCGTTTTGGTTGAATTGCGAATCATTATAATATATATTGAACCCTGGTATTGTGAAAGCGTCCAAATCATCCAAAACCCATGATTCAGATAGTACTAGTATATCAATGTTATTATGATGGAATTCTTCAATATAGAGTAGAAGTTCGTCAAAATTTTTTCTTATGCTTCTTATATTGAAGTGAAAAATGTTGAGATTTTTGTTAGATATCAGAGATAAGTTGTCTACTATATTTTCACAGATATTTGTTTTCCTCTCCTCATAGTTCTCTAAAGAATCCAAAAAGTTTAACATATTGGTACGCTAAAAAATTAGAGTGAGTTTCTTCAAAAGGATAAGACTAAATAACAATAAAAGTCTATATAAATAGAAAATGAAAAGGATATATAGTGCATCTTGCCGCTCCTGTATAGTTGTATCAATATATACTAAAAAAGAAACAAGAAAAGATCCAAAGACAGAAGCAAAAAAAACAGAATAAAACGTGTGATTAACCTTCACTAACTAATCATGAAAATGTGAATTCTTTTAATATTCATTGTACATACTGCTGAATGTCTTGCAAGGATGAAATCTTCACGTTGGAATCGTTGATTTTGATAAAATCTGGCCCTTGAAGGTCCATATTTTTTTGCCTGGTAGTGATGTTTTGCTGTCTTTAGGAGGGTTCTTCGTTCTCGAGTTAAGTCTTCTGTGATGAATATGGATTTATTTTTCAGGTTTTCAGATTTTTAAATAGCTTGACTTTATCCATATGATCTCTAAACTTCATTATAATTGGTCTAGGTTTCTTCTTATTATTGGACGGTTGCTTCACTCTGTAGCAGCTTGATATATCTCCATCTTGAAGAATTATTACAGAATTTTTGGAAATATTTTCAAGTATAACTTCCTTCGTTTTTCATTTATCATCTCAGGTACCCGTATATACAAACGTTGTTAGATTTATTTTGTTGCTGGATGGAGTCAAGTTTTGCTCAATAAGTATCATTCTTTCATTCTGACTTTTTATCTCTTCGGTGATAGCTTTTAGTTTTTGTTCTATTTTGTCAGATAACGTTTTTGTCAATTGGCCTATGAAGTCGTCGTCTTGGAATAATTCCTTAACAGAATCTTTTATTATATTGATCATGTCTAATTTGCTTCTTGTGCTCATTTTATGATTAGAATATTAGGAATATGGCCTAGGGAATATCGGGCATCAATATTGTGAACTTACGGGCAGAGTTTCACTACTTCACACAGGTCGGATTTATTAATTTCAGGAGCGGTTGAGAATGCGACTACACTTTGTGAGACATCGAACTGAATGACGAGTTTTGTGATTATGGTCAGATTCTATTCAAAATTGGTGTGTGGGAGTTTTTGGGGTTGGAGATCATAATTCCTTTCAGCTCAAAACTCATAGGGGGGAGACCTTGTAATAACGATGCTCTGTTGGAAATGAACAAACTAAAACGTATTAAATAAGTTCAAGTCATCGCTGACATTGATTGATTTTTTTTTTAATTATTTGGTTTCAAAAAACTTGTCGCGCGAAATGTTATGAAATTAATACTTCGACAAGTTGTTACTCACCAACCAATCACTGCCCAATCAAATTGATTGGTACCTAATTGCATGCACACTTCGCGCGACAAGCTTTATGAAACCAAATAATTCAAACAAAAATAATCATTTTATACGTTTCGGTTCACGACTTGAATGAAAGCTAGTCTTTAGAAGTTATTTTATCAAGCAATATACAACCTGTAACTACTGTGGTGACAATAATTAATCTTATGTGACAGATTGCAAATTAATTTTTGTTTGTCTCATTTTCGTGACAACGGAAGGTATACTGATGTTACATCAGGAATTCAACCATTTTGCATTATTAGTTCATATTTAAATTTTTTGTAGTAATATATCAGTATTTATGATTTCAAAGTGTACCAATAAAAAAATATACCATGAAATATTCGTGACCAGTTGCGCTGTCGTTCTCGGAAAATTGCGAGTGTTTCAAAGATTTCACCACTTATACTTTGATATACTATTTCTCGTTTGTGAACTCTTTAAACAATCCATTGAGATTTGTTTATAGTGAGTCTTAAGAAAGTAATGAGGTGAAAGGGAACTCATTCGCTATCAAATGATCATGAAGATCCGATTCACCTTTCACCTTGCGTTCACGACAATTTGCGATTTTCCACAGGGGTCAGGTGTGGATTTCCGACCATTGAACAACCAAGCCGAATTTGAAAATTAAGAAGGGACTTTTGTGTCTGTAATGTATAATGTAAAAGAGAGTTGGCAGCGTGCAGACGAGAATTTTTCAAATCTAGAAAAAGATATCTTCGGGCAGAGATTGAACCCACGATCTCATCATTACCAGTCAAGTGCTTTTCCAACTGAGCTGCCAAAGACGTATGTTCGCATCTGCGATCGAGATATCGCTTTCTAGAAGTTAATGTGAATGTGTTTCAGGAAAGTTATGAGGTGGAAGGGAACTCATTTGCTATAAAATGCTCAGTTTTCAAATTCGGCCCAATTGTTCAATGGTCGGATATCCACACCTGACCCCTGCTGAAAATCGCAAATTGTCGACGACGCAAGGTAAATTGGATCTTAATGATCATTTGACAGCGAATGGGTTCCATTCCACCTCATAATTCTCCTAAAACACACTAACATCAAATTCTAGAGATCGATATCCCAATCGCAGATGTGAGAGTACGTCTTCGATAGCTCAGTTGGGCGAGCACTTCTCTGGTAATCATGAGGTCGTGGGTTCGATCCCTGCTCGAGGATATCTTTTTGTAGAATTTGAAAATTCTAGTCTGCACGCCGCTGACTCTCTCTAACAATATACATTACATACACGAATTTCTCTCCTTAATCCTAGTTATGTCACATTGGTCTAGAAAGAAATCACTATACCACGGCTGTTTTACGTGCGATAGACGTGATGTGTGGTGTTTCAGTTGAAGAAATGTGAATGTTTTCAGTATCAATCAATCAATCAATATACTTGATTGTCATGAAGAACGTACATTCTTGTGGACAAAGCACTAACTTATGTTCTTAAAAATGTAATGTACAACTAAGTCAATAAACAAATACAATAGTGAAACATGTAAATTATGTAAAATAAAATAATAGGGTTTTTTGTTATTCATGCTAGTTGATGTTATAATCCAAGGCAGTACAAATATAGTAAATTAAAATGAACTGAAAGGAATCAGCATAAAATTCTTCCAAGGTATAGTAGGGTCGGCTACATAGCAAGAAGTAAACAGCCTTTTTGAATTTATCCACGGTGTTAATCTCTCTTACGTAATCAGGTAAGTCATTGTACATCTTGCAGCCATTGTAGATAACGGAGTCCTTTACTAAAGTTGAGTTTGGTCTGTGTAAGTTGATAATGTTTTCCTTGCGTGTAGGATAACGGTTAACCGTACTGAATTTATTTATGTGTTTCTTCATTAGACAAACTGTCTCCGCAATGAAAATGGCAATAACCGTATGCAACTTATGTAGGACAAGAAGTCGTTTGCAAGGATCCCGTGCCTTTGCTTTAGAAATATATTTAAATATTTTTTTTTGTGAAGTCAAGATGTTTTGCATGATATTATTATTGCAAACATCCCAAATCTCAGATGGGACTCAATCAATGCGTGGTATACTGTTTTCGCTGCTGAAGACCCTAGTTCATATGACACCTTTCTTACAGCAAAACAACCATAGGCCAGTTTTTTCTTCAGGATGATTGCATGCTGTTCAAATTTTAGATTATTGTTAATGATCACCCCTGAAAACTTTGTGTTGTTACGGCTCTCTATGTAACTATTTTCTAGTTCGACATTACCAAGATCGCACTTAAAGTATAGCATCTTGTTTTTTTTACGTTAAGGACAAGAAGGTTAGAGTCACACCACATTTCTACTTTGCTCATGTCGCAGTTGATTTTCCTTTCCAGATCAATTTTATTTTTGTCATGCCATAATATTGTGGTGTCATCAGCGAAAATTGTAAATTTGCTATTCTCATCAGATCGTTGATGTACATAAAAAAAAGGGTAAGGGTAGGGCCAAGTCTTGACCCTTGTGGTACACCACAATTAACCGGTGCTTTATCAGAAATGATTGAGATTTGAACCATTTGTGTGCGGCTTGTTAGGTATGATTCAATCCATTCATTTTCTACTCCTCTGAAGACATAGTGGTGAAGCTTAGCCAATAGTATTCGATGGTCATCGCAGTCAAACGCCTTGGAGAAGTCGCAGAACACGGCTGCCGCAGCCTCTCCGGAGTTGACAACTGTGTATAATATCCTGGAGAAATGAGAAGATAGCATCACATGAGTTTTCATTTCCCTGGAATCCATACTGAGTTTGAGATATTATATTGTGCGTCATTAAGAATTCAGTTATTCTGATATTTACGATTTTTTCAATTACTTTTACCAGAGCGGGTATTAGAGAAATCGTCCGGAAATTTGCTGGCGTATCTTGCGGGCCACCTTTATGTAAGAAAATTACAATAGCTGTTTTTAGGTAGGTAGTATATTCGTTCGTCCTCCGAAGGTATTTGAAAAGGCTGCGTTTTGAATTCGAATTTGTCTTCAGGAGGCATATTCTCAATTTTTCCAAATTCAAACTCGTTACTTGAATTTAGGAATAAACAAGAACACGGCCAACAAGGGGAAGGTGAACCAAAAGATACATCATATAAACTGTTGCGTCAGTTTCCCTGGTCCGCATCGGTATTCTAGAATCAGACAGTATAAAACCACGCCATTCCATCCTGCGAAAAAAATTTTGTGGTAGAAATAGAGGACTAGTCCATTCTTGAGATGGACCCGATAAGTGACCATGGAGACATTCTGGAGATTGACACTGTAACGGTCAAGATTATCCAACACGGTGGTCGAATAATCCAGTGGTAACCGAGCAGCGAAATTCGGGTAGGAAATGATAGTTATTTATGATACAAGTGGTGAAAGTTGCAATTCATTTTATGAGTGGGAAATCGAGCATTAGCGAGTGGAGCAGCCCCACGAACAAAATGAACATTTTTCAACAAATGTATCATACAATATTTTTTGTGCAACTGTTACCAACTATAGTGAAACAGCCTCTCTGTACCTCGACCTATAGGATCTTTTGTACATCACCCTCCATCAATTCGAAGCCCAGGATTCCGAGACTCCTTACGAAGTTTATCAGTTTCCTGAGAGCTGGGTTCCTGATGTCTGAGAGCGTTATCAAAACCCCTTCTAGAAACTTGACCCTTTTGCAAAACAATGCTTGGCCTTTGCAAAGCAGGTGTTCTGCAGTATCAGCGAAGTTCTCGCAGTAACGGCACAGTTCACTGTCTGATCTATCCATTCTTTTGAGGTGATACCTCAGAGGACAAAGTCCAGTGAGCAGTTCCGTCACCAGTTTCAAGTCTTTCTCACCCAACAGGAGAAGCTGTTAAGCTTTTCATGTTGATGAGCTTATAGGTCTTTTCGCTTGTTTTTGTCCTGGGACCCCATTCCAGTGGTTTTTAATTTGGTATGTTTCCCAGAGCCGAAACTCTTCTTTAATGTGGGCTCTATAGAGACCACAGAAAGGTTCTGGGCCAGAAAATTGAGTGTTTGTCCCTCCACTGGCAAGGCCGTCTGCTTCTTTATTGTCTTTGATTCCCTTGTGACCTGGTATCCACATCAGGGTGACCTGATTGTTCGTAGCCAGTTAACCATAAGTATGTGACTCCAGATCTTTTGATACTGCTGGGCTATCTGATAGATTATAGATCCTCGCCCTCTTGGAGCCTCTTGCAAGACACCTTGGGGCGCACATTTCTATAGCATAGATTTCTGCTTGAAAAATTGTTGGGGCTTCCTAGGGGTTTTGAGAGCCTGAAACTAGGACCCGTTACTCCCACTCCAGCCCTTTCGGCCATCTTGGAACCATCAGTGTACCATACTGATGCATTCCTTTCTAGTGGAGGCTCGTTCTTTGGAAATATATGGTAGTTGATCATAACCACTTTATATTTTTGAAAACCAGAAACGATGATAGAAATCGATATGCGGTTTCCACCATTAAGTTTGTCATGAAAATTGACCCTCCGGCACATCCATCAGTTTTCATCTATCTAGTTGAAAACAGGATTTTCCCTTTAGAATTGTCACTTGGGCCAACAATGCACTTGCTGATAAATTCCGGTATTCTGTATTTTCAGTAATATTTACTACAAATTGAGAAATAAACACAAAAAAAAGGTTTCTGGGTGGTTTGACGATTCCTCAATCAATATTATATCTAAAAATCGTGATGGTATGGCATGTAAACACAATTGAGAATTGTTTATTAGTGACCACAAACTAATAATAGTGCCTAGCTCCTTTGTGATCGTATCTATAACTGCTGCAAATATATAATTTAAGTTGAATTTGAAATTGATGATTCAGATTGCTCTCTTCCACCAGAAATTTTAGGAGTTGCAAAGAGAGCAACTTTGAATCTGTTGCCTGCAAAATCACGGTAACAATATAAAATTCCCTATAACGGACTCATCGAATGGAGTCATATAAAGAAAGTTGAAGGCTAGTTTATGCCGGAGAAGAAGTTATGTATATTGAGTATCTACCATAATTTTTCATAAAAGTGATTTAGACACATTATGTGATAACGTCAGTTCTTAATTCACATACCTATGAACTGAAAACGTCATTTTTGATGGCAGTTGAACAAACATAAGTTTTTTTCTCTCAGAAAGGAATTAATCATTTCAAAAGAGAATATTTTTAATCAATTTATTTTTTGTGAACTATACTGTTGGGGGTAGTGCAACAAGTCGGCTCACAACTTATATAATTGCCTTTGAAAATAACTCCACGGATGATTACTGGATCCAAGAAACCGGAAAGTAATACATTTCAGACGAATTCAATTAACATATTACTCGATTCTGTAATCAAGAGGCGCGGAAAATAAAGCTGTAAAAGTAAAACTTCAACGTTTTACTACCTATAAAGAGCCCATCCATTCCACAATAGAATACTCGGAAAGTTATTAGGATTTGAATATTACGATAAAAGCTTTGAGTGGATATTTTGAATGAGGGATTCAAAAGCTTCCTGAGATATAGTTTATGAAACAAAATTTGATTCATTCAGTGAGGAATATCGTTAATTTTTTCATGAGAAAAGATTACAAAAACGTTTCTGTTCATCAAATATTGAAATGAAAAATCAGCGGGCATAGTGATCCTATATTCTTCCACCAACTTTGATGGAACTAGTATACTCTTGAATGTAATAAATATGAATGCTAAGTGAACAATTTTGACTGTCACGGCAACTTTTATAACCCTCATATTCTATTGATATTAATGATGCCCTTGAAACTTCTAATCGCTGAACTGTTTCACTGCTTACGATAAGTCTATGTATTCACAACTACCTCTTCAATTTAGTTTTTTGAGAATATGAACAGGGTGGTCATAAAAACAGATGTGGAATCATCTGCTACTGAGAGATAAACTTTAGTCACTATATTCCATCATTGAGAGGTGTTCACGTTGAAAAAAGAAAGATTCTCAATTGAATAGTGAACAGAAATATTTTTCTGATATTGAATAATCTACGATAAAAGTTATTTTTTGTAATATCTAACAGAAAACAACTACTTCCCTGGCTTAATCCATGCTGGATATTGAACTACATCTGATAGATATTGTTAAAGGACCCTAACTCAAAAGAAAAATCCAAAATCAAAAATTTGCATTTTCATTATGATAATTATTTGTTTTATTTCCAGTCCTAATTAAGAACTCATATGAATGAATGAGGCAGAAGAGAATGTTTTCGGAAAATCAGTATTTAACAGAAATCACTTGCAACATTGACTAGGTATGCAAAATATTTTTGATATAGTTCAATACCCACCGTGGCTTTAGCCGGGAAAGTGGTTGTTTTCTATTAGAAAAAATAACTTCATTTTCATAGTCGAGTTTCCAATTTTCAGAAAAATATTTCTATTCAATTGTCAATTAAGAATATTTCCCCTGTCAACATATTTTCCTCTTCAACTTCATGACTCCCGATGAGCAACGAAACAGATGCACGACAAAAATTAGCAAGTTTTTCATCCAATTATTATAATTTGTATTTCCTTGCATCGAACCCAATAAGATACCAGATGATGTAAAATTCATGATAGTTAAATCTAACACAAACATACAAAAGAGAGAGAGAGAGAGAGAGAGAGAGAGAGCTTCTGCTGATCGTGGTCAACTCGCCCTTTATTAATGTGTGGGAGATAGAATATAATGATAAAAATTATATTGAAATAAAATGAAGAAGAGATACTCATACTGACAATGTATAAGTAGACAGTCAATTAATTATTGAGTCTTGCTGATATATACATGAACGACTGAAACTCTTATCACACTATACATTTTTCGTGACAATTTTCATGGCTTTTCGTTGGCTGAATACCCCAAATGACGGGTACTATCACACCGTGCCTTTTTAATGATTGTTTCATGCAGTAATTTCAGAGCTGCAAACATAAGAAAAATTGACATTTATCTTGAATGATCAAGTAGTTTAGTAAACCTGGATTATTTGTTCCAACTTTCTCCTTACCTGGTATTGGATTTTTTTTTCTATCATACCAAACAAAACGAAAACTATGTGATTTATTTCATTTATTTGTTGGTTATGTCAAGTACAACAAATAATTAGTGTTGGCGAACCTGACATTTCCACAAACATCCTTGAAATCCCCTCGATTCAGGGGAAAAAAGTAGAACCAGTCCTATTTATTTTCATGCCTGAAACAATCAACAAAATAGTCCCGCGCGCATGCGTATTTGTTTTAAATTTCAGGCACCGGCAGTCAGGCAGACAAATAGGGACGAAAAAGACATAGTGTAATAAGGGTTCAGAGATAGAGGCAAAGCCAACGTACTGGCACGATTTGTGAGCTTATTGCTTGGGAAGCATATTTTATTCCGTTTTTATAATCACACAATCAATCAATTGGTTTTATAATCGGTCAATTGGAAAATGATCAATTGATTCACGTAGTGAATGTGGTATAAATACAAATGTAAGAATAAAATTAGAATTGTTGAGAATATTATTACGAAAATGAATACAGTACGCCACTGCATTTTGTTATGTCTGGACGCCGATGCGGAATTTCAAGAATGTAACGTGTCTGACCGGCTGACGTCATGGTCGAGAGTTTTCCAGAAATTTCGAGATATATCTTCTCCAGTATTTTCTATCGCGTGACTTAAGACTACACCCCACTCGTATTAACTTCCGAACGATTTAATCTTATGAAAATCAAACAAAAACAAAGTTAAATCGTAACACTGATATTACTCATTGAAAAAAATTGACATGGGAACCATGTGACACATTGTCCCAACCATGATGGAATTCGTATTCATTTATTGTGATTTCAGAAGGATTATATGTAAGTGTGCACCTGAAGGAACGGCTCAATGTGAAACATATTGGGATATAATCATACCTTTCGGCGAAAAACAGATTTTACAGAACAATGTTTCTTTAAAACAGGTGAAGGAACTCATGAAGTTGCATTTGTGTATCACGCCTCAAATCATTTTGTACTTCTACATAGTAAACAAAACGAGAACAACTTTCTTCTTTATTGTCAAGTATTGCAACATACTTCACGACGAAGTCAATTTGCAACAGTACAAGGGCAAGTTGCGACTCACTATTCAGACTCCTCAGAATACTCAGAAAGGTAATTAGAACACACATAAAATGGATCATGATTCGCACATTCTGCATGAGCCCACTTTTCACACTGCAGGCAAACCTCATGTTCATTGTCTTCGTCATAGTTTTCATCGCAAATCAAGCAAAAATTATCGTCCTATTCGGCATAATTTTTGGGAGTGTTACTTCTTGTTCTGATCTGTTTTCATTTTCTTAATCAACGGCTCTCCATATGAACTGTCGAAAACTAGTATTTTTCGGATTCCAGCACCCTTTTTTACACCACATTTTCAAACTCGTTTTGATTGCATCAATTTGTCTGATGTTTTATGTTTTTTTTGATAGAGCCTTTCTTCATCTTCCAAGGACTTCTTATCTGGTGTATCGGTCAAAATCGCAGCATTTCTTCGTTTCTTTCCTCTAGGTGGTCAAATGCCATGCAGCTTTCAGAAAAGGTTGTTCAACTTCTTGCCTGGATGCTTTCGAAGAACTTGATCTTGGTGACCTCGATCTTCATGATTCTGGTCCATGTTGAACTTTTCCATGGCCAGCCTTTGACGTACTCAATATAGAGTCATTTCATCTGCTTCAGCATTTCATCTGCTTCCTCAGATCCATTTCAAACATTCTGTTCTTGCATTAGTTCTGACACCACAATTGCATTGTTCTAGTCATCTGTGGCCTCAGGTTCAGGCTATGGTTCAGGTATGTCTGTCACAAAAGCGGGTGCAAAATCTGAATGATGGGATTCAAAGGGTTAATCTCGGCACTCAGAAATGCCTTTTTTTGGGACTCACAGCGTACAAAAATGCATGCGTGAGAATTCTTGGTAGTGAAAGCTTGTTGGAGTTTTCGAACACTGAGTAAATCAAGCCCAAACATCATATCACTGCTTCGGTTGATACATTGCACCAAAATGCGTTCTTCATCTTCTACAAACACAAGTCTGGCCTTTGCATATTCGCATTTTGGTATTTCGGAATTGTTTCAAATTTCACAAAGTTTTTTTGTTCAAGAAATATACCTTGATAAGGTAGAATAGTGAATTTAGAAATCACTTGCAACTTTTCTGATACAAAACTCCTTTTTTCCTTGGGTTTCCAATACTAGGGTTGTAGTCTGCTTCATAACATATGTAAGTCTAGGACACTGTAAGTGTTGTTTTTGGTTTTGAAAAAGGATGTGATGCAACTTGCCCCTGTCTCCCCTACTGGTAGCCACATTGAAAAAAGGCAAAGAGTAAAAGTAAGCGGCTTCGATATTTCCATTACACAAAGGGGTGATGAACAGAACATGGAGAAAAGTAGCTGATTCTATTACATCGTACCGTGAAATGAATAATCTACTTTGTCGAAGACAATATGGATTCAGAAAGAAAGATCTACAGCAACAGATATGTGCTGTGGAAGATTAATGATGGATATTATGTTGTGTTTCTCTTGTTTGACCCATCACAAGCTCTTAATACTGTGTGTTCTAGTAAACTGGTTCCTACGCTAAATGACCTATGTTTTTTTCGAAATTTGATAAACGAGACCCAATTATACATGACAATACGGAATCATTGAACATCATTATACAGGCTGCAGTTACAATCGCCAGCAGTAATGATGAAGAATTGTAAGCGGATATAATTAGAGAGGTTGATGAACTTAGATCCTGATGCCAATGCAATACCCTAATTCTAAAAGTAAACAAGACAATGTCAGTAAATTGCTATCTCAGACGCTCTATTCTCAATAGTGTGAGCACTGATCTGAGTATCAGCTTCTCTGAGAAATCAAAAATTCGGGATTCCTGATAGATGGTCAGCCAACCTGCGGTGGGCACATAGACAGTGCCTGTGAAAAACTTATTTGCAATTTCCTTCATATTATATAATAATGATAATAAAATATGTTCATTTACTAGGTAACGAACAGAAAAGTTTTCAGGACAAAATATGTATGAATACCAAGTAAATAAACAGAAACGCCATGTAGTCCTGGCACACAGCTGGCTTGTTCGCCATATTTGATGTGTTACGTTTCAGCTTACTCACACATATCACAAATCATTATCTGTTGGGCCATAGCTATGAAATTTCCCTGGAGTTTTTGTGATACAAAAAAAAATTGATAATTTTTAGAATGAGTTATTTGAATGGTTGAAGGCCAAGTGCTTCCTGGATATATATATATATATATATATATATATATATATATACATCTCGCCGATGGTTTGGGTACCGATTCAGATACGAAATCATAGTTTCCAGGACATCGTCTGTCTTCCAGGACCGATTCGCCTACTTCTGGTACCACATCATTTGGCACTGAATATCTATTCCTACAACAAAAGGTTCAAGTACCCCAGTTAGGACACGCCCCCTCGCTCATTTCTCGGCATCTATATTTCAATGTTATTTCACCGTTTGTTCAGGTACCAATATGTAGGGAAGATAAAAAATAAACGATTTACCTAAATTTTTAATGAAATATGTATTCATTAGTGAACTTCAAGGAGTGTATTGTGAACAGTCAACAAGTATACTGAGAAAAACACGTTTTGTTTTATCCTGAGTTGGTGGCAGTTTATTCAATGAATGTATCATTGGAATTGAACAAAAATATAAAACATGTTATAAGAAAGTGATATAGATAGACGATCGTCATGTGAAATGTGGA